>CM076573.1:455507699-455928933 GCA_034641835.2 Pinus albicaulis
ATTTTATTTTTGTTTTCAATTTGTTTCATTTTCTACTATAAAGAACAGTTTAAACATTGTTAGAGTTTGTTGTACACCAGTGATCTTCTCTGGCTGAAAAATATTTATCCCAATGTTTTCTTCTTATTGTGTTATTTAGAAATGATTTAATTCAGTCTAAGTACAGAGATGCTGGCGTTCCCTCATCTTTTCGTCACTGCTGAATGTTGTTTTTGAATGTTACTTTCATATATGTTGTGTAAGGAATGAATTGAGGAAATCAAAGGTTAGCCCTGAGTCCCTTTCTTGTTTGCTCAACTATTTGTCTGTTTCCCTTAGAATGTGTCAAAAGCTGACTAGTTTCGAAGTACTTATCAGATCTTGGGCCATTCTGTGTTATCTTGGTAATTGTCTTGGAAGTAACTGAGTAAAGGAGAACTAAGATGAGGAGAAAGGTGAGCCCTGCCCGCTAGTCTCTGCTCCAAAGGTTGCCTTCAAGTTTCCCTCTGTTTTTAATCTGTTTTCTATTAGAAGTGTATCAAAGGCTGGCTAGTTTCAAAGTACTTACCAGATCCTAGTTTGCTTCTATGTTTTTCTTAAGTGCCTGGTCAAAGGCTGGCTAGTTTCAAAGTACTTACCAGATCCTGGGCTGCTCTTCGTTCTACATCTGTGGATTCTCTTTCTTATTGTACCACCCCATTCCATAAATCAAACTTCAAAGAGATCCTTAGGCCTAGATGACCCTCCCCATAGATTAATCTTGAACCTGGTTGTTTCAATTAAATTCCCTTATGACTCCATAGCCCAATGGATTGGAAACTTGCCATCATCTTTCTTTAGAATCAAAGCTTTTTAGTTTACTTGCAACTTCTCACCTTTGAACCTATTTGCATGTATATCTTTCCGTCTCAGACAGCAACTATGCTCAACCATCTAAGAAAACCAAACAAAACCCTTGGCCTTCATAACTAGCCTAATATCATCACCCCAAACTTCAAAGAAAATATCCATCTTTGTACATATTGGAGAGATCCCTCTCCGGATTCAGGAGGGCTAGATCCTAGAATCCCAAAGTTGGTTGAAATGATGTTAACTCTGTGATCGGACTTTGCCAATCTTGCTTGTTATAGAGACCTAACATTTCTGGCGACTCCGCTGGGGATTTTTACCTCAGGATCCTCATATAAACATTTTGAGAGTAAAAAGCAGCCTTTCCAAGCACCACCAAAGAATGGTAATCACGATAAAACTTGTTTGGATCAGTGACAAACTAGGTCAATCCTAGGGTTCTTTTAAGTCTTTATCTAACCTTGGAAAATCAGCTAGCTTAGCCACAAGGGTAGGTTGTCTTTGTTTCTTAACCGTAGCTAAGTTTTGAGGCAAAGCTAGGACATTCTTTCAAGAGACCACAAATATAAACAATTCCGAAAATACCAAAAACATTGTAGATTGGTAGTAAAACACTAGTTTTGATATCTGTATACGACTTTGATGTGTTTTACTCTATACTCTTAGACAGAGTCTGGAAAGGGCCAGGCAGCCTCTGGATATCATCCTCTTTTAAGGGGTGACACATCTAGTGAATGCCCTCCCAGTCAATCTCTGGTTAGAGTTTGTTGTGTTTTGAGATATCCTTGAAGAAGAATGATTCACAAACACTGTGGTGGACAGTGCATTCCTTTGAAAACACTCTGAACCTTCCACCTGGCGACTCTACCATCCTGAACAGACCTTAAGACTCCACTGGAAAGGACCCTTGTCGTTATAAAATCATTCAAACTCAGTTAAAGGACTGTAGGATTCGAATTGAGAAAACAGATTAGTTAACCGTCTAAAGATTGTCATATCTGGTTGAACTTTTGTTGTTTAGATTGGGTCTAACCCCATAAACATTGTGGCTCCTAAAAATATTCATACTAGAGCCCATCCTGACCCAGATCCTCCCGAAATAGTGGACAACCCAGAAAGAATTCTTAGGAAGTCTCCTTGGGTACAATCCTCTACTATCTTCAGACCACTCATAAGAGCCAATTCAGTCCCTGAAAACCTTGCAGCTCTTCGGGAATCACAAATTGACCTATTAAATCCGTTCAGAACTAGGTCATTTGGTGATTTAGATCGATTAGATTCTGAGCCTACCCTTCTATCTCCCGAAACCAGTGGGACTCTAGGGAATAGAGAATCAACACCACCTGATTTACATTTCTTACATAATTTAGGTGTCTCTCACCCAAGATCAGCTCAGAGATCTACTGCTGTTCCATCCACTTCTGTTCATCCTTCATTCACTGTCCAAACCACTCCACTTCAACCCACACCTCCACTTGTAAACCCACCCCCACCATATATCATGGCAGCATGGTATGCTCCCTTAGTCCTTCCTGTACCATTAGTCAATCTTCCACAGGACTATCAGTCCAAAATTCCATTATATGATGCTAATAATACCACAACAGCATCTCAACCTGTGGACAAGATGAATGACTACTTCGACAGAAATGAAATTGATAATGAATCTGTCAAAATTAGATTGTTTGCTCAAAGTTTGGGGGGAGATGTGAGAAAATGGTTTAAAGGATTAACCCCCCATAGTATCAACGACCTTCAAGCCTTCCATAAAATTTTTTTAAACAAATGGGAAGTAAGGAAAAACCCTCTCCAAGTCCTTGCTGACTATAACAATCTCCATAGGAACCCTGGGGAAAGTGTGCAAGCTTATTGTACTAGATTTAACAGTGTGTATAACGCACTTTCTCCTGAACTGAAACCTCCTCAGGGATCAGCCTTAAACAAATTTCCTGAAGGGTTTGATACAGACATGACATATTCACTCAGAGAAAGAGTCTTTGCAACCCTTGAAGATATGCAAAGAGGTGCCCTTTCTGTAGAGGTGAATCTTATGGAGAAAAGAGCAAGGATGAAAGCTGAAAAGAAAGTGTCTTTTAGAGAGGAATCCACCCCTTCCACTTCAAGCTCAAAGATGGAAAGAATGATGGAAGAGATGATGAAGAAAATGAGCATTCTAGAGAGGGCGCAAGCGAGTATAAATCAAAATACTCCTCAAAACAGAAATCAAAACCAGAATCAGAATTTTAGACGAAATCAGCCTCCTAACAGACCCAGGGAAGATGATCAGCAGATCATCCCTCCCTTCCATCAGAACTTTTTAAGTGAGGTTGAGGAAACAAATGAAATAACAGAGGAAGATGATATAAACTTATTTGGGATAGGTGATGATGACTTTGAGGTTCATTATGACAATAAACAAGGTCTTTATACACCTTATGATGACAGAAGAGATGATGCTGAAAACAACTACCAAAACATGGAGAACGCTGTCATAGAACCTTTAAGGGAATATGAACTCAGAAGTAGGTCTAATCAACAAACACCCAACAATAAAACCTCTGAAAAACCTTCTCAAAACAGCGCTACACCCAAGGCTAAGACAATCAAACAAAAGGACAAAACGATGGCTGTTGATTCTGGTAAAGATAAAGAGAAAGACACTCAAAACATCGAAAAACAGAGTGCAAACATTAGTAGTACTAGCACCTCAGTTAGTGCTCCTGCAAAAATAACTGCTTCAATTGTAGATAAACCAAATCAGCAAGCTGTTATTGCTGATAAAGGGGCAGTAAACAAGGCTGAAGTTAATGATCTGAAGAATCTAAAACTTTTCAGCCTGGAACAGGAAATCTCAAAGATCAAAATCTCTGTCCCTTTAACTGAGTTGTCTGCCCAGCCTGTATATAGGTCCAAAGTTTTGAAGGCTTTGAACTTAGAAAATAATGAAGACACCCTCAACCTTAATGATGACCAACCAGAGCTTATTTTTGGTCCCGAGATTGAAGGAAAGTTCCAGGAGGGTCCTATCCCTCCCTTTTATGTAAGCTTAAACATTCATGACAAAATCCTGCATAATGCTATGCATGATTCAGGTGCTTCCCATAATTTAATGCCAAAAGCTGTAATGGAGAGCCTGGGTCTTGAAATTACCAGACCTTATAAAGACCTGTACTCCTTTGACTCAAGTAGAGTTAAGTGTCTAGGATTGATTAAAGATCTCTGTGTTAATCTAGCCCAAATCCCAGCCAAATGTTTAGTCATGGACGTTGTTGTGGCTGATGTTCCCCCGAAGTATGGAATTCTTTTATCAAGATCTTGGGGGGCTAAGTTACAAGGGACTATGCAAATGGACATGGCCTATGCAACCATCCCTGTCTTCAATCAAACCAGGAGACTTTATAGGGAATCTCACATGCAATACACAGTCACAAGCCAAGAGCGGCCTCAAAACTCTCCACTCTATGCTATAAACACGAGCCTCGATTCTTTTATCATGTTCAATAACGAAACACTCACTGAACAAATTATTCCGGAAGAGTCCATGGCTGGGGTTAAAAGGGAGGAAAATGATGCCGAATTTCCAGAACAATATACTGTGTCTGAAAGTCCTAGCAAATTTAACACAGATCTGGAAATCCTAGTTATCAATCCTGTGAGCTCAAAACTTGACAGTCAGAATGACAGTCCTCAACCTGATGAAAAACTTGGGGAATCAAACAATACAAAGTCCATTCCTCAAACTAAAAATCTGCCTCTCTGGACTATGTATTTTGATGGGTCGTGCACCAAAACAAATGCAGGTGCAGGTGTCTGGATCACTAACTCTGAAAACGATCATACAGAATGCATTTCATGAAAACTAAACTTTCAGTGTTCCAATAACATAGCATAATATGAATCCCTCCTCTTGGGCTTGCATCTTTTAAAAAAACTAGGTGCCAGGAGAATCGATGTATATGGGGATTCTGAATTAATCATTAGGCAAGTCAATGGGGAGTATAATGCAAATCACCCCAGACTTAGGGCCTACAGGAATGATGTCATTGATCTTTTAAAAACATTTAACGAGTACACCTTATCTTTTGTCCCAAGGAAAAGAAACGTTGCCGCCCACAATTTAGCCTTTGCTGCTAGAACCTGCCCAATGCTGTATGATGACACCTCTCAGATAAAATTCAGACCAGCTATCCCAGATAACAAGAAGTATTGGTAGGTATTTGATGGAGATAAACAAATAGAAGACTTCATGCAATTCAGAAATGAGTTTGAACCCTATAGTTCAGATTCAGATTATGATTCAGACTGCAGTGAAGAAAATTTTCTTGGTGAAGAAGAACCATCTCCACAGCTGGTAGATATAAACCTTCAAACTATCATGCCCACGCACCAAACAGAATCAAGTCCAAAACCTGAAACAGAAGAAATGGAAACTCTGCATTCTAGTACTGATAGTCTGCCCAAGGGTTTGGCCCCCCTAGAAGAACTGTTTGATTTTGATGATGTGGCCAACAAACCAAAACTGGAACCTGTGGAAACTGAAGTGGAAGAATGTAATATAGGAAATGAGGAGAAACCGAGATTGATTAAACTGTCTAGAACTTTACCGGCTCACATTAAACTTAGATATTTGGAGCTGTTTAAAGAATTTTCTGATGTTTTTGCATGGAGTTACGAAGATCTCAAGTCCTATGACACTGAAATAATACAGCACAAAATCCCTCTTAAAGAAAACCAAAAACCATTCAAACAAAAACTGCGCAGAATAAACACTGTCCAGTTGCCATTGGTTAAGAAGGAAATTATGAAAATGCATGATGCTGGTATTATTGTCCCTATTAGATATTCTGAGTGGGTATCTAATCTGGTGTCAGTTAGGAAAAATACTGGAGAAATCAGGCTTTGTATAGACTTCAGAAATTTAAACAAAGCTTCATTAAAGGATAACTACCCTTTGCCCAAAATGGATCATCTTTTGCAAAAGGTGGTAGGGTCTAAAAGAATTTCTTTGCTGGATGGCTATTCAGGGTATAACCAAGTCCTAGTCCACCCTGATGATCAATTAAAGACATCTTTTACTACGCCTTGGGGCACTTTCATGTATGTGAAAATGCCTTTTGGTTTAATGAATGCTGGAGCAACCTTTCAGAGAGCCATGGACATAGCATTCTCGGAAGAATTAGGCTTCTTCATCATTATTTATCTTGATGATGTAACTGTGTTTTCAAAAACAGATGAAGAGCACTTAGAACACTTGAGGAAAGTTTTCGAGAAGTGCAGAAAGTTTGGGATATCTTTGAACCCCAAGAAAACCTTATTCGGACTCCAAGAAGGTAAGCTTCTTGGACATATCATTTCAGAGCAGGGTATAAAGATAGATCCCATGAGGATTGAAGCCATATTGCAAATCTCTCATCCTCGAAATATCAAAGAGTTGCAGTCTTTTATAGGAAAGATTAACTTTTTAAGAAGGTTCATCCCAAACTTGGCTGAGCTCCTTAGGAATATCACAAACATGTTGAAAAGGGAGTAAGGGGTGAAATGGACCGCAGAAGCAAAGACATCCTTTGAACTGGTTAAACAAGCATTAACCAAAACACCAGTTCTCATAAGTCCAGATTTCTCGAAAGACTTTTATATCTTCTCATTTGCATCAGAACATACTATAGCTGCTGTCCTTTTACAGAAAAACCCACAAGGACAAGAGCAGCCCATTGCATTCTTTAGCAAGGCATTGAGGGATGCCCCTTTGAAGTATAACATTATGGAAAAACAAGCTTTTGCCCTGGTGAAAGCTTTGAAAGACTTCAGGGTATACATCCTTCACTCACATATCATTTCCTTTGTCCCAAATTCAGTGGTAAAAGACATTTTAACCCAGGATCCAGATGGTAAGAGAGGTAAGTGGATTGCTGTTATTCTCGAATATGATTTAGAGATTAAACCCACAAAGCTTATCAAAGGTCAGGGTCTAGCCAGGCTAATGGCTGAATCAAATTGTGGAGTTCTTGATATTAATATGATAAATACTTTGGATGACCAGGAAGAATTCTCAACTCCTATTGTTGAAGATTATTTTGCGAATTCTCCTTGGTATACTGATATTGTTTATGTTTTGCTTAATTTAAACACACCTCCTGGTTTATCTAAAACAAAGGCAAGATTCCTAAAGTTAAAGGCTGTAAACTATTGCATTATTGATAAATGTCTTTATTGGAAGAATGCTAGTGGTATATTGCTTAAATGTTTGCCTGAGTTTGATGCAGAAAAAATTAAGCAGGAATTCCATGAAGGAGAGTGTGGAGGCCATTTATACTGGAAGTCAACAGCCAACAAAATTTTGAGGGCTGGTTTCTATTGGCCCACTCTTTTTCCTGATGTGCACAAACTGACAACTACTTGCCATAAATGCCAATTGTTTGAAGGCAAGAGAAAATTGCTACCCCTTCCTCTGCATCCAATTACCATTGAAGCCCCTTTTCAACAGTGGGGACTCGACTTCATAGGAGAAATCCACCCATCATCTTCTGCTCAGCACCGATGGATCCTTACTGCCACAGACTATTTCACTAAGTGGATAGAAGCCATTCCTTGTAGACAGGCCAATGATTCAGTCATCATTAAATTCATAGAAACCAACATCCTCTCCAGATTTGGCTGTCCTACCAAGATCATCACAGATAACGCAGCAGCATTTGGGTCAAAGAAAATGGTTGAATTTTGTCATAAGTATCAAATAACATTGGGGCACTCCACAGCTTATTACCCTCAAGGTAATGGTCTTGCAGAGTCTTCCAACAAAATCTTAGTGAACATAATAAAGAAACTGTTGGAAGACAATAAGAAGTCTTGGCACACCAAGCTGGTCCATGCACTGTGGGCTGACAGACTGACTCTGAAGAGATCCATTGGTATGTCACCTTTCCATCTTGTGTATGGTACAGAGGCAATTTTTCCTAGCAGTCTTGGTGTACCAGTTATGAAAATAATTCAAGAGCTCCAGACTGAAGAAAATGACATAATCAGAAGAATAAATCAGACCATTCATCTTCAGCAGACCAGAGAGGAAGTGTACAACAAAGCATTACAAAAGCAAGACAATATTAAGAAGATATTTGACAGAAGAACAAAGGCCAGTAATTTCAAAGTTGGGGACAAAGTTTTAAGGTGGGATTCCAAAAGAGAAGACAAGGGAAAGCATGGTAAATTTGACAATCTATGGCTTGGCCCTTACTCCATTCATTCAGTTGCTGGGAACAATGCATTTTTCTTACAAGAATTGAGTGGAGCAGGATTGTTTGGGGGTCCTGTCAATGGCAGGATGCTCAAGCATTATCTTTCTTAAAAATTATTTCATGTTCTGAAGCCTTTTCACCTTTCTTCATTGTAAATACTTCATCCATCTTTGCATTTAAAGCTATGAAAAATCAAAAAATACAAAAAAACAAAGAAAGAAAGAAAAGAGGGCAGAAATGAAAAACAAGAAAGGCAAGGCCCCATGCCAAAAAGAGAAATGAATCTGAAAGTGTGCAAGCCTAAATGCCACTCCTTGAAACACACTTCTAATCGGTCAAACTGTTTAATCTTGACTGATTAGCTTTCAATTTTCTGCTGATAGGGTAGCAAATTTGATTTGCCAAACTATTTAATCTTGGCTTATCAGTAGATAGGGTAGGGTAGAAATTAAAGTTCAAACAAACTCAAAATCTGAACCAAAGTTTCCAAAGCAAAGACTCAAAGCTGTTTTAAATTCTGAGTCAAAGAGTGTGAAGACCTGGTTCTAATCAGCTTAAAACTTGAACCAGAAGGAAAGGAAGACACAGCTCAACGAAAAAGCAAAAACAGAGCTGAAAGGAAAAAAGAAGGCCATAATAAGAAACTTTCAGATCTTAAGCCTTCTGTTTTGATTTTAAATTTTCTGCAAATAATGATCTATGTGCAGCTTGTCTTTATACCATAGATCATAGCAAGTCAAACAATTCAATCTTGGCTTAGCTATTTTTAAATTTTTGTTGTAGAATTTAGAGAATGAAAGTTTGTTGGACTGTTTAATCCCAACAAACAGTAGAGTAGGTAGAGGAATATCTGAACTCAACTGTTCAATCCGAGTTCGGGGAGAAATAAGGAGTAGAAGTAGATTAGATTTACTGCTGTCAAAAGAATAAAATGTTTGTTAAGAGTTTGCCAATCCAAATGCACTCTGATGAAGAAAAAATGCTAGATCAGTAGGATTGGGGTAGGTAGAAGTTGTATTGATGTAATTCAGTGTTCTTTCATAACTGACCTTGCTTGGTCCAGAAGAAAAACAAGATCAAATGATCAGACATCAGACACCAGTCAGCATCCCAGAGAAATCAAGTCTGAATTCTTGACATCTTCAAGAAGACGCCATCCCCAGGTGGAGCCACTGTTAGCCACCCATATTTTTCAATTATAGCAGTTGGTGGCTAAATGTTCTTTGCCGCCTTCAAGAAACAAGTTTGAATCCGAAAAATTGTTGGTACTTGAAGTCTGTTGACAAGAGTCCAAATTACTGTTGGTTCTACATACTCTCTCTCTTTTCTGGCTCTGATATACCATGAAAATCCTAATCAAAGTGTTGCTGCATCCTCATCCTTTTCTTCTCCCCTTCCTCCTTTTTCCTCATTTCCTCAAACTCCCCATTTTCCCCCATAAAGAACCTTATCTAACCCATTTATATACCATATTCCTCCATTAATCCCATTCCCCAAGGTCGAAAACCCACTTTTTCACCTATCGAGACCTTTCTTCTTTTGCAAAATTATTCAAAAAACCATAGAAACATGCGTTTCTATGCGTTAGGCTTTAGCCCCTCAGGCTAAGCCCCTTTCCGTTTCTCCCTCCATATATCCCCACGCCGGAACCGAGTGCTAAACCCGCCAGGCGCTTAAACCTCGGAAATAATTCATTACCCAAAAAACATTGAAAACCTTTGTAAAATGCGAAAACGGGTTTTTTTTATTTTTCCAACGAAGAAAATATTATTAAAACTCCGCCGTTGATCTGTCCCACAGATCAACGGCGCGGAGTCAATCTTCCCCTGGTGGACCCCCCCCGGTCCCCGACGCCTGTTTCCAAAAACCCGTGGTTTTGTGCCCGCACCACTTTCCGCGTTAAAACGGTTTCCCCCCGTCGGCCAGCGATTCCACCCGCTGGCCGACACGTGTCTTCCACCTCACTCCAAAACCGCCGTGTCAAGTTTTTTCCCCGCGCGTTAAGCTTTGTCCCGTGGCCCCGCAGCGGGATTCATCCCTGCCATCGGATCTAGATCCTCCTATCCGACGGTCCCTATTTTCCTTTCCCGCTCACCTGTTAACAAACTCGCCCGCCCGATAATTCTTTTCTTGCGCATTCGATAGCCGATCCCCACCGTCGATCTCCGTAGATCGACGGCTCTCCTTTAGTCTCCTGATTCCATTGAAAGGTCCACCTTTGTCCCGTTGACTCTTCAAAATTGCTCCCGACCGTTGATCGCGATGTGATCGACGGTTTCGATTTCTTCATCCACCCGCACGCCCTCCGATGCAGTTTGCCCATATAACGCAGGATTTCCTCATTTTTCTTGTTTTTGCAGGTTTTCAAAGGGTTTTTCTTCGTATTCTACGAAATCTGAAGGATGAGAGTGACGACTCCAATCCTCCCGGTTTGTCCATGGAATTGATCATACGGAGAAGAACAGAGATATTTACAAAGTTTCATGAGCTTTGGTTACCGCATGTCCCTGCAAAGCTTGAAGATGGCCGCCAAAAATCAGAGCAGAGAAAGAGTATCAGGTTAAAGATAAAATGAACCAGACCAGTGGTTTTGTGAGAAGATTGGCGGGGATTACGGCTAAGACGATTATCAAAAGCCTAATTCCCGGTTCTGAACGCGGATTAAAGCAAAACCTAAAAGCGTTCATCAGTCAGATCGTTTTCACCGCCATACTTTGAGGCGAATTGATTCCTCAACCACCACAGTGCCACCTATTGCCTCAGAAAGCTCAAACAGAGGGTGAATTTATTGAACAGGATCAGATATTATGCCTCGAACAACCAAAGGAGTTATTACTGCACCGGATTTCAACGACAGAACGTCTGCAGTAACCCTAACAGTACGCAGAGCCTCAAAGGTCAATATAAGCTCTCTTCGAGCTTACTTCTTAAAGTATAAACACATTAATGAAATGTAACACCTGTAGAATTTCTTCATCGAACCTCTCGGGGTCAGGAAGACATTAATTCTGCATTGATTGTGTTTGAGATCTTTTAAAAACAGATCTCACCTCCTCATCCTTCTATAAATACTTCAATAGAAGATGAGTGAGGGGTTGGATTAGTTGGTTGTTAATGTAATTGCTGAAGCGCTGTAACCATTTCTGAGTGGAAAACTCTTGACTGTAAATAGTGGTTTCACGGGCTCTTGGAGCTCTGCTTGCGACCAATAGGTTAGGTTGTGAAGAAGAGATGTATTAAAACATTGGATTTGAAGATTGTAACCGGTTTGAAACGATCAATACAAGCTGATTTATGGGATCCTGGTCTATGCTGATGGTGATGTTATTCTCACTGTAACTTGTTATTTTATTTTTGTTTTCAATTTGTTTCATTTTCTACTATAAAGAACAGTTTAAACATTGTTAGAGTTTGCTGTACACCAGTGACCTTCTCTGGCTGAAAAATCTTTATCCCAATGTTTTCTTCTTATTGTGTTATTTAGAAATGATTTAATTCAGTCTAAGTACAGAGATGCTGGCGTTCCCTCATCTTTCAGTCACTGCTGAATGTTATTTTTAAATGTTACTTTCATATATGTTGTGTAAGGAATGAATTGAGGAAATCAAAGGTTAGCCCTGAGTCCCTTTCTTGTTTGCTCAACTACTTGTCTGTTTCCCTTAGGATGTGTCAAAAGCTGACTAGTTTCAAAGTACTTATCAGATCTTGGGCCATTCTGTGTTATCTTGGTGATTGTCTTGGAAGTAACTAAGTAAAGGAGAACTAAGATGAGGAGAAAGGTGAGCCCTGCCCACTAGTTTCTGTTCCAAAGGTTGCCTTCAAGTTTCCCTTTGTTTTAATCTGTTTTCTTTTGGAAGTGTATCAAAGGCTGGCTAGTTTCAAAGCACTTACCAGATCCTAGTTTGCTTCTATGTTTTTCTTAAGTGCCTGGTCAAAGGCTGGCTAGTTTCAAAGTACTTACCAGATCCTGTGCTGCTCTTTGTTCTGCATCTGTTGATTCCCTTTCTTGTTGTATCACCCCATTCCATAAATCAAACTTCAAAGAGATCCTTAGGCCTAGATGACTTGCCCCACAGATTAATCTTGAACCTGGTTGTTTCAATTAAATTCCCTTATGACTCCATAGCCCAATGGATTGGAAACTTGCCATCATCTTTCTTTAGAATCAAAGCTTTTTAGTTTACTTGCAACTTCTCACCTTTGAACCTATTTGCATATATATCTTTCCGTCTCAGACAGCAACTATGCTCAACAATCTAAGAAAACCAAACAAAACTATTAAAAATCCACTGAAATAATCATCAAAAGCATACCTTTTTAGTACTCCACACAAGCCATCAAGGAAATCCCAATTTTAGCAAATACAATAAAGAAGTTGAGCATGAAGAAAACAAGAAAAAGAATAAGAGAGACAAGGAAAATTCAACTGGCAGGAAAAATAGCAGACATTATGATGGGTAAGATTGCTTTTCCAAAGTATCTAGACCCAGGAAATCCAGTTGTCAAAATTGACATCAATGGAATTGAGATCCAAAACACTCTCATTGATTTAGGAGCATCAATCAATATCATGAGTAGACAAATCATGGATAAACTGAAACTTCCTAATTTTCTCTTTACACCCACATTATTACAATTAGCAGAAAGATCTGTGATTAAACCTAATGGGGTAATAGAATACATTCCAGTGTCCCTAGATTCTTGGGAGTACCCTGTGGATTTCATGGTCCTAACTCCTAAGAATAATCTAGGTGGACACCCTATTATATTAGGAAGACCTTGGTTAGCTACAGTCGATGCTTTTATTAGTTGTAGATCTGGTGATATGTAAATCTCTGATGGTAGTTCAACTAAGAAATTCACTTTGTATCCTACAGCAAGGACAATTACAGATTTAGATGATACTCAATGGATAGAGGATGAAGAATACTTACAACCTCTCTTCACAATTTAAGAAATTAGTGAAGATAGTCAAATTCTGAATATTTTAGAAAACTTTGAATCCTCTTCGGAATATAAACATGAACCATTTCAAGAAGAATCCAACATTGAGTTTTTGTCATCTAGACAGATGTCTCTTCATTCCATGGATAAATTTGGCAGCTCTACAAGTGAGATATTTCCAGGCAAAACTTTAAACATAAACAAGAACCTAGAAAAATCTCAACAAGAAGAGTTAGTCAGGATATTACAGAGACATTCTTCTGCATATGCATGGGAGTACATTGATATGAAAGGGATAAGTCCTAAGACTTGCACTCATCACATCTATATAGAGGAAAATTGTAAACCGATCAGACAACCTCAAAGAAGGATGAATCCAAATCTTAGGGAGATTGTTAAAGAAGAATTGCAGAAATTATTGAATTTCAATTTCATTTATCCTATTTCAGATAGTTAGTGGGTTTCTCCTTTGGTAATTGTGCCAAAGAAAAATGGTAAATGGAGGGTATGTATTGACTACTGAGAATTAAACAAAGCTACTCTTAAAGACCATTTTCCCTTACCTTTCATAGATCAGGTGTTAGATACCTTAGCTGGCAAAAAGTACTTCTCATTTCTAGATGGGTTTAGTGGCTATAATCAAATTCAAGTAGCACTTGAGGACCAAGACAAAACCACATTTACTTGTCCTTGGGGTACTTATGCTTACCGAGTATTGCCCTTTGGATTATGCAATGCACCTGCAACATTCCAAAGGGCAGTATTAGGAATTTTTTCAGATCTAATACATGATTGTGTAGAGGTATACATGGATGATTTCACAGTTTATGGGAACACATTTGAAAAGGCTTTAGCAAACTTGGAAAAAGTTTTAAAGAGATGTCAAGAAGAAAATCTTTCACTTAGTCATGAGAAATGTTTCATGATTTTTACTGAAGGTATTGTTTTGGGGCATCATATTTCAGGAGATGGGATTAGAGTTGATGAGTCAAAAGTTGAAGTCATCTCTAACTTATCTATTCCAAGTTGTCAAAAAGATGTTAGGAGTTTTCTAGGATTTACAGGATATTATAGGAGGTTTATAGAAAACTTCACCAAGATAGCATCTCCACTCTTTAAATTGCTTACCAAAGACTGTGAATTCAAATGGAATTCTGATTTCCAGTTAGCCTTTGAGACCCTAAAAACAAAGATTTCTGAAGCACCTATTTTAAGAGGACCTAACTGGAAGTTACCTTTTCACATTTCAACAGATGCCTCAGATACAGCTCTAGGAGCATTATTGGGACAAAAAGACCTGATTCCTTATGCCATCTACTATACCAGTAAAAATTTGACTCCTGCATAGTTAAACTATACTGTAACTGAAAAAGAGTTTTTAGTTGTTGTTCATGCCATAAACAAATTCAGACACTATATAACAGGCTATGAAAATTTTGTTCACACAGATCATTCTGCAATTAGATACTTAATGAAAAAATCAATTACTAATGGCAGAGTTATAAGATGGTTATTGCTTTTACAAGAATTCAACATTACCATTCTAGATAGGCCTAGAAAACAAAACACAATAGCCGATTTCCTATATAGACTCCAAAACATCAAAGATGACACTCCAGTTGAAGATAAATTTCTTGATGAATATCTTTTTGCAATTTCTACTCAGACTCCTTGGTTTGCTGACATTGCTAATTATTTAGTTTCAGGAAAATTTCCTTCAATAATGAATGCAAGAGATAAAAGAAAAATCATTTATGACAGTGTAAAATATTCATGGGTTGCTAATGAGTTGTACAAGACAGGTCCAGATTTGATCATTAGGAGATGTGTTTGGGAAGATGAGATGCCTGAGATTCTCAAAGCATGTCATGATGAACCTTGTGGCAGACACTTTGCTGATAAGAGGACAACCTATAAGATCCTTCATTTAGGATATTATTGGCCATCCTTGTTTAAAGATGTTAAAGAGTATGTCAAAAGGTGTGACAGTTGCCAAAGGGTAGGGAAACCTTCTCCTTCGGGTGAGATGCCATTACAACCTCAGGTACATATTGAACCTTTTGAAAAATGGGCTTTGGATTTTGTAGGACCTATTAGTCCTCCATCAAGAAAAAAGAGATATATATTAGTTTGCACTGATTATGTTACCAAATGGGTAGAGGCCAAGCCATTACTTTTTGCTAATGAAGCATCTGTAGTTAATTTTATTTTTGACGATATTTTTACTCATTTTGGTGTCCCAAGGGAAATTGTTACAGATGAAGGAGCTCAATTCACATCAAGGCTAGTGGAACAAATGATGGAGAGGTGCAAAATCAGGCATAGAAAATCTACTCCTTATCATCCACAAGCAAATGGTCAAGAGGAATCTACTAATAAGGTTATTGAAGGGATCCTAACAAAGACTGTCCATTTACATAGAAAATATTGGGTAGACAGGCTTCTTGAAGCCTTGTGGGCCTATAGAATTACATGGAGAAGCAAAACAAACCATACTCCTTATGAACTTGTTTATGGAAAGCAAGTTTTGTTTCCCATAGAGTTCCAGATTAAAAATTTCAAAATGGAAGTTCATCTAGGACTTGATGTATCGGAGGCACAAAATCATAGATTGGAGCAAATTAATGAATTGGATGAGATCAGACAAGATGCAGTTCAGAAAACCAGTATAGTCCAACAGCAGAGGACTAAATGGCATGAAAAGTACATCAAGGAAAATAAGTTCAAAGAAGGTGACTGGGCTCTCTTGTTTGATTCAAAGTTCAAGGATTTCCAAGGTAAATTTCAAACACATTGGCTTGGGCCTTATGAAATTGTGAGAATTTTTGACAATGGAGCAGTAAAAATCAGGACAATAGATGAAGAAGAGGTTACTTTTCTTGTGATTGGTCATAGATTGAAGTTATATCACAAACCACTCTCAAGGGAAGAATTTATTACAAAATTCTAGGAAAACAGTGATGTGAAGTTAATGAAGAAGAATCTTTCTTCTTCATCAACTTAATTGAATTTTCTGAAGTCAGACAGACAAAAAAAATAAATAAAAATAAAAATAAATAAAGTATAGACATGAAAACCAATCACTGATTGGCATGTTTATATAGAAAATATAGGGTGAAAATCAGAATCTTTCTGACACTCTAACTTTTCCATTTTGTTTCTGCAAGCAGCAGTTACAAAATCATAAGTTCAGATCCATTTCACTTATGATCCATCTCATTTCATTTCATTCCATTTACTCATTCATCCATATTCCATCTCATTCATTCATTCATACTTTAATTCATTCCATATTTCATTCATCTCATTCCATACTTCATCCACCTCATTTCCATTTCAGATCTTTAAGTTTGATCTCCTTTCTGCAATTGAATAATACACAACAGAAAATTGCAGGGTACTTTTCCACTCCATTTCATAAATTCTAACCCATCCCACTCTATCATTCACTTCATACATATCCCATCATACCACATTTCATTATTCATCTTCATTTATTCCATACAATATTCCATTTACATTCCAAACCACTCCATTCCATGATTCAAGTTCTCTACAGGTACACTCTACAATCAAACAGACATTCTGCAGCTAATCAGACTTTCTGCAGCCAGACAGATATTCTGTAGCTACAGAACCTGAAGACACTGACCAAAAATTATTTGATTTGCAACAAAATGATCCTGCACATCCATGAACAAGTCAAGATCAAGAAGGCATATGAAGATCACAAGAAAATCAAAGCAAAGGCAAAGGTATGAAGTAATTATAATGCCATATCATGAAAAATTTTAGTATATTTTAGCTATGAATAATTCGAAAAATTGTTTTGATTAATTTTATTGATCATGCCGAATAAACCTTCCGCAAAACTTTGCATAAAAATCCTTCTATGTCACCATTCCAAAACCCATATCCGATCATCATTTTAAGAAAAAAATCTTTAAACGGTTAAAGTGCTGAAGTGGTTGAGTTAATCACGTCACTAAGCATTTAATGATGATTTTTGAAATATCTCCGAGATCTTTCACTCATTGATTCGTTTTCTTCACCTCACCTAATTAATTCATTCTGTAACCATTCCTTATAACTCCTTTCTGAGCCAACTCTTAACCATTTCATTCTGTAGAATAGAGTTATCTCTGTAACAACTGTTGTCACCATGAAACCGAGGAAAAATTTGAGGAGTAAAAACAGCTTGTTAACAGCCATTCTTACCGTGAGAAGAGGGTTTGTGAATTGAAGATTGAAGAAGAGTTATGGGCCTCATCGTGAGAACAGAACCAGTTGGCACTAAATACTTGGAAGGCTACCCTCAAATCCGAGAAATGTTGCAACAAGCGGGATGGCTGCAATTCCTTGAAAAATTTAGTGGCTTCCACAAAGAAGTTACTAAAATGTTTGCAAGGTCATTCAAAGGAGTCGAGGTTGAGGTTGGAGATATTAAGTTCACTGTCATAGAGGCTTTTATTGCAGAAGCAACAACACTCCTTAGACAAGGAGAAAGGTGGTTTAAGAACAGAGAATTCCATAACGAATCATGGAAGCAGATCCTCAAGTCACCAGGTATGGATGTTACTGTGTTTAAAAAGGGTATCCCCAATTCTGCAATAAAGAACAAATGGAGAAACATGTTTCTTATCCTACAAAAATTCATCACTTGTGAAGGTAGATATGGTACTTTCTATGTTTACCATATTAGGTTAATAATGCATTTCCTAGAAGAAGAGCTTAATTTGCCCTATTTCTTGCTTCAAAGTTTAAAGAAAATGGTTTCAAGTGTCCAAAAGAGAATTCAATTTCTGGAGACAACTTTATACCACCATGGGTTAGTCAAGATTTTGATTGAGCATCATTTGAGCAAAATAGGGGATAATTGGGATAACTTCTTGGTGAGAAATCACTTTGAGGAACCAAAATAACCTTCACCTGAACATGAACCTACAAAAAGAAGCAGAAGATGGAGACCCTCCAAAACTGAAATTGGTAAGTCAATACAAGAAAGTAGTGAAGAAATGATCTCTGAAAAATTAGTTCAGATTAAGGAGCAGCTTAAGGAAAAAAGAATCATAAGAAGAGTTTCCAGAGAAAAAGGAGAAGGGCCATCTCAACCAAGGAGGAGCCACAGACTAAGGGGCATAATAAGGAAAAAAAAAGTTAAAAAAACTGGGGTTATAAACATAGAAGACGAGAAAACACCTACTGAGGAGGATTTTTATGAATAAGTTCCAGAAATTGATCCTGCACAGCAAGAAGTTTACAGCTATGTTTAAACATTGGAGAGAAAAGCTTCAGAGAGTAGGGACAGAACCCCTAGTCCTCCACTCTCCGAAATAGATGTGCTAAGAAGAGATAGGTACGAGCTGGAAGTACTTAATAAACATATCAAAACTGAGAATGATATTCTGAGGGAACAAGTTAAACTAAAAACTAGTATGAACTCAGCCCTATCTCTACAAATGGACAAAGCAGAAAAGGCTAATGAAAAGTTGAAAAAGAGGAACAAAAAGTTAATCAGGGCACTTACCAATTTAAGGTTCAAGCTAGTCATCAAAAATCCCAGAAGGCCTTTAACTACAAGGCAAAGCAGAAGAAGAGGATTGGATGTTTTTGCAGAGGTCTCTGAGTTCATGGAATAGTTGCATGAGGACATGCAAGAATCTGGCAGTGGGGGTATGTTGAGCTCCAAAAATGTTCTTTCTTCCACCACATTCCATTCCATTTCTTTCATCCATTATTAATCCTAGGCTCAAATGATCAATGAAATTAGTTAAAATTGCTTTAAAAATGAATATCGTGGCTAACTTGCTATGTTTTTGTGATTGTGTCATTGTAGTACTTTTTGAACAGAAACTAGCTACATAATGCAGACATTCTGTAGCTAGTTGCCAATTCTGTAGCTAGCTTCATGTTTATACAGGTTCCGAATGTCATCTTTTAGAAAAGCACACATGGGGGTATTCCACATCATGTCCTCATCATTTGTTTCCCTCCATGGAGATTGAACAGAATTCTGTACGTGGTTAAGCACATGGAAACTTAAACTAGGAAGTAGACTCCTAACAGAATAAGGATAGTCCAGATTCTGTTACGTGATCATGATTAGAGTCATAGTTTAGTTTCTATTAGGAAAGACAATAATCCCCATATTATCTCAAAGTTCTGTTATGTAAATTTGCTATAAATATGCTCGGGAAACCGAGAGAAAAGGTTAGATTTTGTATTAGATTTTATGGTTGACTGCTAGATCTTTGAAGTCTGTGAATACTCTGTTTTGAGGTGATTCCTCTTTAATTAAAGAAGCAGTATTTTCTTGAACACGTTGAGTTGATTCTAAGCTAGATTTCGTGCTACTCTGGTGGTAGAGGGCCCTTGCCTCTCGAGCGGCCTTGTTTATAGAGTAGATAGGTGTTTTAATCTCGCTTTTATTTCTAGTTTAAGTAGATTTCCGAAGCTTATGTTCATGTTTGTTTATATTTACTATCACAGCCAAACTTACTCTAATCAACTCTTCCAAAATATCTTTATGAAGAATAAGGCACAACTGTGATAGTGTAGGTTTAGTTGCATTTAATTTCGTTATTTATCACAGTTAAGACTTACTCTAACAAACTTTTCCAAAATATCATTATGATGGATAAGGCATAACTGTGGTATTGTAGGTTTCAGTTGTTAAGTTTGAACCAAGTAACATAGCCAATCTTACTCTTATAAAGCTCTTCCAAAATATCATAACAATGAGTAAGAAGTAACTATGGTGTCTTGGAATTTAGTTGTATTTGCTTTTAGTCTTGTGTTTATGTTCAATTGCTTTGAATGATACAACCATACTCGTTCTCATAAACTCTTCCAAAACATCATTCATACTGAACGGGATGAACTGTAGAATTACTTAGGTTAGTTGCATGATAACTTAGTGATAGCACTCTGGAGGTAGAATGCATGTGGTTTAGTTCTGTCATTTCATTTTCAGTTTGATAATGGCTTTTAATTCAACATTGTTCACTGTAGACTAGAAGTACCCTAGTTTAGTCTTAGTTCACTGTGTTAACATTTCAGTGTAGTTGCCATCCATTGCATTTCAAATTGTATTGGTTGTTAAATTTAAACACCATGGTCTTCATTATTTACAAAACTTCTTTTGTTCCAAACTCATACTAACACATAATTATCTGGACAGAAGGTAGTATCAGTCTAAGGCCTAGAGTACCTTTGCAACCTTTTTACCATTTCACAAACAAGCCTTTTCTCAAAGACCATTCTAAAAGGAAATCTATAACTTTGGTGTGAGGCCTAGTGGTGTTAGATTGAGTTGCAGAACGAAGTTAGAAGCTAGTTTAGAATAGAAATCTTATGGTGATACAAATGTTCTTTTCCAAATATATTTTAATAGACCTTTAATCATGGATGAGATGTTGTAACATTGTAAGTTGATTGTTTGATTGTTTAGTTAGGAGAATTTCATTTACACTTAGTTGCCCATTTCTCAAGCTCTTCCAAAACATCTTTAATGAATGAATTGGACAAGTTAAGCTCATGTTGTGATTTATTTTCTTGAATTCATTATCAAGCTTTGTAATTTTCTAGCCATAGTTTAGGCCTTGTTTTGTTTCAGTATTTGCATTTGTCATTTGTCATCCATAATTTAGGCTTCACTCTGTTTTTCAACCAGTAGTTTCTTTCCACCAGCATTTAGCTCTTTCCCTTGTGAACATAAAACCATAAAAATCCAAAAACACCATAAAACACTAGACACAACGTAGTGAGAAACAATTACCTAGGCACATATAGTGCACCACACTTCAACAGTTTACCAACCCTGGTTGACAATTAATGAACTCAATTTAGGAGACTAGGTTGAGCACAAACAGTATTGGTCATAGTCATTCTTGCTTGAAAGATGAACTCAGGGTTGATGTTATTAGAGGGTGTAGCCCACCCATACATGAACAGAGCATAGTATTTACCAAAAATTTCAAGACACAAGATTTTAAGGATGCAAGGAACCCAATTCTAATATGCCCTCCTCTTTCTATAGTGTCATATAGTGAAAAATGGACCGATGAAACTTAACTAATACTTACCATCAATGAAACGGTAAAAAATTGTCTGAAATCGCCACATTAATTTCCAATTGCCCACTCCTTTTAATGGTAATATTCTCTTTTTACCCAGATTTACTATTCCAATGGCTAGCTTTTGCAGTTGTGTATTAAACCTGTGTGCCCAGAACACCTTTTCATTCTTCCTGACCTGCGGATGACCCTTGTGCATACATCGGGCCTGCCTTCGTTTTTCCTCTTGCCTGCGTGCAACTATCCTAATATAGCTACTTCATCCATATGGTCATTTGGTATGCACTGAGTTAGCCTGGAATGGTTTGAGACAACTGCCATTAACGTATCCTGGCAGGGAGTCCCCATGTAGCGTAGCCAATCTCACCGCACCACCATTCGTAATTTTTGTTACGATATAACATTCCAACCAATCTTGGAAGAATTTCCTTGGGTGGTGTGCAAACTGGATTTCATATAATAATACTAGCTCATCATATTTAAAGGACTTCTGTCAGATATGCCTATCGTGCCAGCCTTTTTCCCGTGCCTTCTGAACTTACTGATGAAATTTAGCAATGAATTGATCCTCCTCCAAGGTGACTAGCTGCACTAAGCGTTCCTCCATGATATTTGGCTCCTCCAAGTTTGTAAAGGCTGCGATGCGCATGCTAGGAATGATATACTCAATGGGCATAATGGCCCCCTTCCCATAAACCATCCGAGACGGCGTTTTCCCTATCAATTTCTTGCACGTGATCTAGTGTGCCCAAAGGACTGATGGGATGTGCATTTCCTAATCACTCTAATCAACATTACCGATGTTCATAAGCACCTGTTCCATAATTTTATTAAAATATTCCACCATTCCATTTTCCTGCGGGTGATACTGGGTACTTTTTGTGTGGTGGATTCGAAATTCCTCCATCAAAGCTTGAATTGTTTCATTAATAAAATGCCTACCTATATCACTCATCAAGATCTTTGGACAACCAAACCTGGTTAAAATATGCTAAAAAATAAAGTGCGCAATGGTATCTGTAGTGAAATCCTTCACAACTTGTGCTTCCTCCCATATAGTTATGTAATCAATTGTAGGGAGGATGTACTGGGCACCTGTGTTCTTATGTGATGGGTTGATGGGCCCAATAAATTATATAGCCCATTTATCAAACGACTGAAGGGCCATCTATGGCTGTAAGGACATATCATCCCTGCGCGACGGTCTTCCTGTTTGTTGGCATGCATAGTAGGCTTTAAAATAGGAGTGGGAGTCGCTATGCAGTGTGGGCCACCACAGCCCAGCTCTTAATATCTTCTGCGCAGTCACTTTTCCTGCATAGTGACCTCCTTCTACGCCTCCATGGGCTTCTACTAAAATGGCTTGTGTTTCATGCTCCAGTAAATAACTTTTCAGTACCTCATCATCTCCCAGCGTGTACAGTTTACCAGTGATGATGGTAAATTTAGCTACGCGGGTTACTAGTTCGCTTTTTTGTTATATCGAG
The DNA here is from genome assembly GCA_034641835.2 of Pinus albicaulis. Lineage (NCBI taxonomy): Eukaryota > Viridiplantae > Streptophyta > Pinopsida > Pinales > Pinaceae > Pinus > Pinus albicaulis. Next base: position 455,530,266 of record CM076573.1, read on the forward strand.
TATTCTGCAGGTGCCATTCCTCATATTTAAGAATTGAATAATATTGGAAAATTTCTCATCAACCATCTTAATAGAAAATATCTGCGCATCGGGAAATCCTTTTTCTACGATAGTTGGTTCTTCACCACTCTTGGTTCGGGACAAGTGGCCTAGTCTAGCATTTAATCTTCCAATCTTCAAAATTATCTCAAAGTCATATTCTTGAAATAGTAGTAACCATCAGAAAATCTCTCCCCCCTCAACATAGGCTTATTGACTAGGTATTTCAAACCTGAGTGAACCATGAACATATTAAAGTGCCCTCCCAATAGATAGTGTCATTATTTATGTATGGCATACACCATTTCCAACCCCTCACATCCAGTAGTAGAGTAATCACATTCCACGCTAGAGAGTTTTATACTATAAAATGCAACCTGGTGGAAAATTTCCCCTTCCCCAAGCTACGTAAGGAAAACTCCTAGGGCGATCCCTGAGGCATCCATATGGGCATGGAAAACCTTTTCCCTGTCCGTAAATATGAGGATAGGTGCAAAGACCATCTTTTCCTTGAGAAGCTAAAAACTCTTCTTACACTCCGCATCCCAGAAAGATGATACATCCTTCTTTAGCAGCTTTTCCATGGGTGTCATGATCAGTGCGTACCCTTGAATAAACTTCCTATAGTAGCCCATGTGCCCGAGGATGGACCGCAGATGTTTCTCAGTTGTGGGGACTACTAAATTGATGATAACTAAAACCTTGGCTAGGTTAACCATCAATCCCTTCTGACAGACCATGTGTCCTAACAAGATCCCAAATGGTACACATAATACGCACTTCTTAATATTTAGGGAAATATGGTGCTTTCTACAGGCATCCAGCATCATGCGCAGGTTCGAGACATGCTTCTTTACCAATCCAAATAATGTCCAATCGTCAAAGTATACCTCCAGGAACTTGTGAATAAATTCCTTGAATACTACTACCACCACCCATGAAAAGATGGCAGGGGCCTTTTTGAGCCCGTAGGGCATGACGATGTACTCAAAGGATCCGCATTCTGTTGCGAAAGTAGTTTTGTTGTGATCTTCAAGTGCGATCCTCATTTGATGGTAGCCCAAAAACCCATCAGTAAATGAGTATGCTTCCTTCCCTCCCACACTATCAAGTATTTCATTAGAAAATTATGTAGGGAAGGGATCATGTACGCAAGCATCATTCAGCTTGCATAGGTTGACGCAGATTCATATTTCTCATTTAGTAATTTTTTCCTGGACCACCATAGGGCTTACCCAATCTGACTGTTCGACTAGTTCGATGATACCCGCGCCTATCATTTTGTCGATTTCTTCTCTAAATTTCTGCTTATATTTGGGGTTCAATCTATAAGGTCGCTGCTTGATAGGGTGTGGATTTGGTTTTAAAGTGATTCACATGACCCCTAGGACCCCTATGATACTTTTAAGTTCTAAAAATTTTGTGGTAAACAGATCCTGGTACTCCGTGAGAAGTTCCGCGAGTTTCCCACCAGTATCATCATCCCTGTAATCCCCAATTCTATCCATCTTGAGTTGCTGATTTTTTCCCATGTTGACTTCCCTTTTAAGAGGCTTAGTCACATCTATGGCTTGCAGTGGGGGTCCAACAACTGCTTTTTCACCCTCAAACTATGGGATAGTGATATATTATGAGTTTTCGTCACATTCATCCACTGATATATTGCGGTTAACAACATCCTGCATCTACACATCTCAAGATGGTTCCCCACACTCTACACGAAGGCGTGATTCATAAAATACCAGAGCATCTATGTCTTGCAGGGCTTAGTCTAATTTCTCAATTCTTCCTATCAACCTTAACGTACCGACAAAATCTTCCCTCATGGTGTCCCAGTGGAAGGTGTGTTGATGTAGCTCTACATCCAAATACCATATGCTGGGGATTGGTCCCAAGGCATGAATAAATAGGTGGACCCATTCGTCCCAGGTCCTTTTGCACCACACCTCCATCCACATAGAAAAGTGCTTGCGTGGGTCCCCATGGCTGAGGAAAATCTCCATGGATAGGTGGAACGAGGGTTCAAATCATATGATCACCATTCTTTGACATTCCTCCCAATCTGGAAAGTTCCCTTATGATTTTCCCACCACCGTGCAAGGATCGCACGCATAGCTAGATTGAGCGCCCAAATTTTTTGTTCCCTTGGGACTTATGCTTTGAGTTCTCTACGAAAATCCATAATACTACCAGAATCATCAAAGTAAGGCAACACTTTTACCTTTGAGGAGAGACATCGGAAGCTTTTTGTGATCTTAAGACATCGTAGCAAAAATACGTCACGCAACTCGTTCTGCCAATTTTCGATTTCTCCATCGGATTCATAGAGACATTCACTGTCCTTTTCCCAGCAGAGCACTCCATCAGCCTTAGGGTTAATCTAATACTCGTCCTAGGCAGTTAGTTTGTAGATATGATCAATGTCATCTTCTTTGCACACTCATTCTATATATCTCTCACCTTCTGCTGGTTCTAGAGGGACTATTATTCATGTGCCCTCGTTCTCAAAAACCATGCTCCTTTTCTTTAGGTTGATAATTCCACCCATATTTATAGCCGAGTCCAGTCCTAGGAGTGCAAGGTAAGGGTCCACATCCTCTATAATTTGAATTACCTCAAAATCCGTGTATACCTTAACTCTTGCAATATCAAACATAATCTTTGATAGCCTTCCTAATGGTATAATCTTATGTTGGTTAGCCATGTGCAGCTATGTAGTAGACCATTCCATCTTGGGTTATCCCATCCTCTTCCAAGTCTGTTTGGGCAGGACATTTGCATCGAATCCTAAATACACGATGACCTGATCCATTTCATAATCACCAGTCTGCACATTTAGCTGCATTTCCTGACCAGTGTTTTTCTTATTCATATAAATTTTGTGGACATCTTTAACTTCCATTGGAGGGTCAACCTTTTCTGCGCAACTATCTATCAATGCTTGAAGTTTTTCTACTTCCTTTTGGTTGGATAGAAACTTCATGCATGCCTGTATCAATGTCTTAACCTCTTCATATGCCTTTATATTTGTTGGAGCCTTTGAGGTAGATCCCTCATCTTTGGTAAAGTATTTTCTAGTGTCTAGGAAATTTTCTTTCTCCTTTTGTAGGTCCAAGCTTTCCCTTTTGACAATGGCCTTTCTAATAAGAGTTTCGGCTATAGCTCTTTCCTCAAATCCTGCGATAGGCATGCCACTGTGCGTAATAACATTAATACTATGTCCTTCATCACGTGAATTTTCCTTAACCCTATGTACATTCTGCGTTGGTGTTTTATGTTTTTCCTACATCTTAGCTATCAGTAGAGGAAAATCTTCAATTAGATGATCCATCTGTCTACAATACCTACAAGATTTTCATGTAGGGTTCGGACAGTCCCTTGTGAAGTGCCCTACCTCTTCGTAATTATAGCATATCAATTGCCCTCTTCATTGACCCGCACTTCTTCCTCTCCCTCGGCCTTTGGGAGGGGAGGCTCCTCGTCCTGAGGGGGATAACGACAATGAGGGGTCAGCCTACACTTTGTACATGTGTCCTCTGTTTATCATTAAGTCATATGTATGCCAGTTGTGTTTGCCATGTCCCACAGATGAGCAGAATCGGCACCATTATTGATTCAACTCTAGGAAATAGGCACGAAGTTGGTGGTAGTGGGACGTATCATGTATTTCGGCTACTCGGCAGTTAGCACACCATAATGTGGGGTTTCTTGCTCTGGTAGCTTCTTTAGGGTGCAATGGGTTGGGCCCCCCAGCTTGCATGTAGTCTACTAGCAGAGGGCACTGATCCTTGGTGTGGCCTAACACCCTGCATCTTATGCACCAAAATATCTGGGCTAGCTTTTTTTCCTCGCTTCTTCCGCAAATTCTAGATTTTGAGGTGCATTGCCTCCAACTAGCCCTAGATTTGCTGCACCCCAAACTGGGTATTGTCCCTTGACGTAACTTCTAGCTTCATGGAATCCTCCAGGGCTTTTCCTTGCATGTCAATTGTCTGCTGAGCCATAGGCCCGCGCAGGTGTGGTAATAGCATGAAAATGAACCATTCCTTTTTCTATCTATAATCATACTTAACTTCCCCATCCCTGACAACTTTATTTAGCCGCTAATCAGCCTCCCATGGAAACTCAGTTGGTCCGTGTTTAAAATATTTCAATTTAATCACTAGTTGAGAGTAGGACTTAGGCTTTTGAAACTATTGCTTTAGGGCATCCTTAATTTCTTTTATTGATGGATCCACATGCTAGCCAACGTACCCCATGAACTAGTCCAAGGCCCTTCCTTCAAAGGCTAGGGATAGCTGCACGCTTTTTACAGCATCACTATAAATATTTTGTGTAGTCGATACTGATTCCACTATGAACCAAAATTGGTTCATGTCTTCATCTCCCACACCCTTAAAGGTGGGCAGCTTCATGTGTGTGGCCATATATTCTTCCAATTGTAGTGGAGGGGTAGGAGAGTTCTCACCCTTGTGCTTACCTGACGATCGTGTAACTGGGGGAATAGTTTCTGCGTGTGTAGGTAGCTCTCTTAAGGAAACATAAATGAATCAATCCCCTTCTTGATTGACTCTGTAGTACTTACCACTTCGCATCGAACTCTCACCTTGATCGGCGGTCATTCACTCGGTGTGGCTGCATAGAATTCCCTTTTTGCACAATAACATTTTAATTAGCGGCGGCAATGTTTGCAAGAACTTACCTCATAATTATTTAAAGAACCTATTCTCATCTTCAAAATAGGATACGAATTGATCAAGTGTGAATTCTATCACAAATCCTCCTGGCACACTATCCACCCAGTTATCTATGGTCTGGGTTATTGTGTTATCAATCTTCTCCAATTGTTGAATTGATTCTAGAGTCCAGTGCGTAACCTGGTCAGCTTTCCAACAAGTCTAGAATTCTACTAACCTTTCCAACAAACCCCTATACTACTAGACCTTTTGGCAATGACCTATGTGCAGAGGCCAAGGTCTCACCCGAAGTGCTATGGGTGGATGATCAAACAAGGTTTCTGCACTCTGGGAGAAAGAGGGTAACTAAGGCAGCCCTGTTTTAGATCTATCAGGTTCGTACAAAATCAATATTATTGCAGAGCCTTTAATTGTATAGAAAGCAAAGCTTACAAACCCATATACTGCATGTAAACATAAATAAAGAAACTATTATTAATTATATCTCAACAACACCTTCACATCCACATGCGCATCAGTAATTATCATAACAGAATTGACGTAATAATACAAACACATCTATTTAATATAACATAGAGATACTTCAAGGGTAAATGTAGCTAGTTCAGATAACACAGAGATACTTCAACAGATTCCACATTCATTAACATCCAAAACCCAGTTACAAACCCAAGTCACAACCTGTGCATGCAACCAACAGGGTCCACACACAACAGGACTGAGGATCACCATGCATATAGCGATTAGGAGTCCTTACTCAATACCAACCAAAACATATCTCAATAATTCACACTTAGCATCAATCATACTTACTCTCCTTCTAGACTCAAACTATCCATATATTTATATCATAATAGATTGCGCTATCCTTTGGTCTGAAAACAGTGGTTTGTGGACTCTAGTTCTACCATTTTACCTGTTACAATACATTGGGGGCTTTGAACTGCCCCAAAGCCCCTGCGCTAGACTAATTACTACAAAATTTATATAAAAAACACAGTTAGGGGACCTTTTTCCAACACCCATCACCTGGTCGACATCCCTATGCCTCGGATCGACCCCACCTGGAGCAATCACAGGGTTGGAGAGGCCTTTCTTGCTCACAGACTAGACTGCTTTCTCATTCACGAATCCTTAATAGCTCTGGATTATCATATCAATAATGGGTGGGACCTGGGGGTATGTATGCTCACTTTCCCATCTGTATGGAACTTTTCCCTAGCTGTGGGAAGCCCTACAGCCCATTTAAGTTCAATGCTACTTGAATCTCCCACCCGGAGTACACTGAAATATTCACCAACTTTTGGACTTCCCACGCCCTAGATCTTGGCTCCTCACCCTCCGTGAAATTTTCTACTAATAAGTCAGCTGTCAAGAAGCTGACCAAGACATAGGCTCGAGATAGGAGGAAAAAGGATGAGGAAAATATTTGTAGAATTGAATCTTAAATTGTTGAGATTGAATCTACCTTGATGGATGGGCCGGATATAATAGGTACCAGGACACATCTCCCTCAGCTTGCTGCTGAACGAAATCAGATACTCAAGGAACAAGAGGAAACCTATAGGCTTCAGACTAGAGCTATTTGGGTAAAATATTGTGATGAGAACTCGAAATTTTTCCATCAATTTGAAAATGGTCGCAAAGCTATTAATACCATCTGGTCAATGAAGGGCACAAATGGAAATCAGGTATAGAATTTCCATCAGTTGGCTCACATGGTGGTGGAACACTTTCGCAACCTCTACAAGGCTCCTTCCAACACTAATTGTGCTGAAACCATAAGAGTGGCTAGGTTATTTTCGATAATTGTGGAACTCGATGCGGAAGAATAATTGACTCGACCTGTCACCATTCAAGAACTGCAAGACACCTTGAAATGGTTCCAAAAAGACAACAGTCCTGGGTCTGATGGCAAACCCATTGAATTCTATTTGGCCTTCTTTGATATCATGGGATAGGACATCCTCAATCTGTTTGAAGAGTGTCGCATGATAGGGAAATTATATGACGCCTATAGCACCACCCTTATTTCCCTCATACCCAAATCTGATGATCCCAAGAATTTTTATGATTATCAACCTATCTCCATTTGCAACTACATTTACAAGATCATTTCCAAAATGATTGCTAATTGCATTAAACCCGTCCTCTCTCAATACATATCTCCTGAACAATTTTCTTTCCTCCATCACCGCCAAATTCATGAAGCTATCGGCACTTCCCAGGAAATGCTCCACTCCATAAAAAAGAAGAAGCTTAAAAGCATCATTTTTAAACTTGACCTTGCTAAGGATTTCGACCAATCCAATTGGCTCTACATTCACATGATACTCACCCATCCAAGCTTCCCCTACAGCTTCATCAAATGGATCATGTGTTGGATCACCAATATTTCTTTCAGTGTACTCATCAACGGATCCGCATATCCCTTCTTCCACACGAAATGAGGAATTTGACAGGGTTGCCCCCTTTCCCCGCTCCTCTTCCTACTCATAATGGAAGCTTTGAGTCGGCTAATCATGGATGAAAAGGATCAGGGTCATTTTTAGGGAATCAATATTGCAGAAGGATGCACACCCTCGCATATTATTTTGTTGATGACATACTCATTCTATTCAATGGAACCATTGGTGACATTTTATATTTCTCAGCATCTCTTGCTAAATTTGGCATCGCAAGCAGCATGGTCTGTAATGCACTAAAATAGACCATATATGTATATGGATTCCCTCCACAAGAGAGAAGAATTGCACTGAACATGTTTCCCTTCACTCCTCTAGATCCACTTGATGGCCTAAGGTATCTTGGGTTTAGACTAAAACCCTCATATTACCACATTGCAGATTGGACATGGCTTATTTCCAAATTGGAAAAGAGAATTTTTATATGGAAAAACAGATGGCTATCTCGAGCAGGCCGCCTCACCTTAATCAAATCACTTCTGGAAGCCACCCTAGTTTACGGGATGTCACTCGCTTGGATACCTCGATCCATCATTGACAGGATACAACATTTATGCAACATGTTTTTATGGAATGGGAACCAGGAAGGTAATATATTTGCATGGATTAAATGGGACCAAATTTCCCTCCCCAAAAATGGGGAGGATGGGGGATCAAGAACCTGGACATTTTTTATAAAGAACTTACGATAAAAATGGGATGGATGATTATGACCTCCAAGAATCTCTCGAGACATGTGGTCTACATGAAATAAATTCGGCTCTTGAATATCATTGATTGGATCAGACATCCCTCTTGGAGCCACCCGAACATTTCAACTATATGGAAGGTTGTTCTTAACTCACTCCCACACATTAGAAATGGTCTGACTTGGAGAATCAGATCTAGAAATTAGGCACTTATTAGTATTGATCCCTAGTCGAGATGTGGGAATGCACACACCCTACCCAAAGATATCATTAATCATCTATCAGACCAAGGAATCCAATTCATTGCACAAATTTCTAACCGCTTGTTCTCGACTCTCTATCTGCAAGGTTGGAAAACTACCAATCTCACACAGCCAAAGTTGCGAAAACCCACAAAATGCATTCCAAATGAAAATCTCATGTAAATAAATCTTATCAACCTAAAAACAGAGTCTTATCCATATGCAGAAGATATTTCTCATTATTTGGCAATTGGACATTCCCACTATTTATTTATCATGGTTATAAAACCCAACTAGTAAAATTATTTAATTCGGAATTAAATTCCTTTATCAAGCATATAATATAAACCAACTTTAAAACTGACTTAAATAAAGTCTCCAATATTCATTCATCGATTTCCTTTCTTCACAAATATGGTTAAAATACATATGAAATGAATCCATAAGAAATATCCATTGTATGCTTTTCGTTTCCATGGTTTCGACCTTGAATAAAATATAAATTTAGACCCACACTTTCCATCTCACCATAGATTTAAAACTTAGGTGCCACCATATAAATCTTCCGATTTAAAATTTCGAATTGAATTTTGTAATGATAAATATCATCATGGCAATCTTGTATACGGATCACATTTCAAACATACCTTTTATGTCGTTGATCTTAACACTCATGCATCCAATGGAAATCGCAAATAAACTTGCCTTCCATTTAACGTTTCCTATTCCATGTGAAATGATTAGTTTTTAAATGCAACGTGGCAACCTATAAATGCTATCGGACTCACTCAAGGATTTACCACTTACCATATTTGTGCTACGCAAAAACCACTTACTGGTTTTCAAAACCATCTTCACCATTCCCTCGTGCCATTGACTCTCAATACCACATTCAACTCTTCAATGCAGCTCCACCGCATACCTGGTGAAATGCTCAATCCATCGATTTCTATTCATTGAATTTCAAATTATACCTTTACAAAATACATAATATTGATCATTGTAGGTTAATTCCAACTCACGGAATCCATGAAATTCTGGTATACACAAATACAATCTTTATTAATAACGCAACCAAATTTTGGTGCGGAATCCTCTTCCACTCTCGCTTTCATATTAAACCCTACACCTTTCGCTTCTCACTCCACATTGACTCCACTTCCGCTCTCGGAAATTTTCATTTGAACCTTATTTTGTATTCTCCTTGCATCTACTCAATGTGAATTGACAAAAAATTGAGGTCAAGTACTTTGTTTTATGACATCGATATATGTTGTGATCGATGACTAGTCTTTAAGAACGCAATCCACGCAGAATTATAACAAGAATATTCAACTTATTTCTATGCCGTGTGGAATTGGAATCAAATTGAAGGACCAAATTTTTTTTAAAGGCATTGAACCATTCTATGATCGATGCTCAATCTTGACATTTTCAATCCATCCATAATTAAATTACAAATTGAATGTTCAACTTCTTAAACACACACTCTCATAATAAAATAATTCCTTTGATTTTATCCGATCACCTGTACACATATTTATTATGCCAAACTCTAATTTCCACATGAATTATAAAATAATCAATCAATGCATAATACCTCTCTTTAGAACTGAATTTTCTCTCTCTACATATACAACCAAACAATTACAAAGATTACATCTCTCTAGCCTCATATTCTAATCAGTGGCCTTTCTATCAAATTTTCCCATAGGCTTACAACAACAAACCTCTGTCTATCTAAAACCTGAATCTTCACTTTCTATGGCTTGAGGCTTATAATTTATACAAATGGACTCTATAACTAATTCTGGTTTAAATCCATAACTTACTCAACAAATTCCTAAGAATCCTTAAGTCCTAAAATCTATCCTTTATCCCTAAAATCCCTTCCAAAACCATAAAATCATGAAACCAATTATAATTTAGGAATTACAATTAATTTTCAAATCTCCCATTCCCTATAGAATCTCAACTATCCTACTTCTCCCATGTTCTCTAATCATTCGGGAACATTTACAAATTCCTCTCAATAATTGATTAATTCGTATTTAAAATTATTCAAAAAATTAATAAATACATTAGTGAGCCCAACTTCTTTAAAAACACAAGACCCCTATGTCTAATAAAAAACACAAAATTTTCTGAGCCTAATGCGCTTGCATCACAATCAACTTGGACTCCCTGGGCCGATGCACCAATCTTGGCAGTCATACACAAGAACACTATCTGAAGATCATATTTGTATATGTACAGGGGATGAGGAATTAATCTGGGCCCCCTCTAAATCTAGGCTTTACTCTCGCAAATAAGGATACTTACTCATATATTCATATCACTTCCCATAGATACAAATTTGGTCGTGGAAGTGCATCTGGAAACTCAAGGCACCACCGCGCACCAGACTCTTCACGTGGTGCATTCTTAATTATGTTTCCCCCAAAACGTACAACTTACATAAAATAACCATTCATGGACCCTCTTGGTGTATAGTCTACCTGATAGACTCTAAAGCAATTGATAATCTCTTCCTAAGCTTCCACTCTTCTCGGGCATTATGGACATATATTCTAACTGATATGGACATAAATTTGCAGTGGCATGGACGAAATTTAGTGGAGGCTTGGAAACACTGTTGGCACAAAGCTTCTCTGCATAAGGCTAAGAATCTTCCCCTCCTTATTTTGCTGGTGTTGGGTGTGGAACATGATTATCTTGTTTACTTTGTATCACAACATTGGACCCATGTACCTTAAAAGGGGCATCAACGCCACCCATAATTAATCACTGTTGTGGGGGGTCCAGGGGGGGGTGGTAACGCTTTTCGGAGCCCCCCCTGGTGGTGGTTTTCGGGGTTAGCGCCCCCGAAGCTAAAAACAGATGTAAAATTGCCTTGTAAAAGTATAATAATTTCTTGTCAATCTGGACCATTCATTAGGCAAATGATCTGACGGTAGAATTTATGCTTAGATTAAGGTTTTTTGACCTAGAAGGCAACCCCTCACTTTTATGAGGGCATTGTATTGCGGCTGTGCATTGTATGTGTATTCTCGGAGCGAGAAACAGAGAGGGAGACTGTGAGAGAGAACAAAGGATATTACAACGGATCTGCTGTACGTTTTGTCTTTTAATTTTGCTGGATAATAAAAAGGAAGGACTGGATGTTCGAGGTAGACGTAGCCCAAACTGGGTGAACCACATATATCTGTGTCTCTCTGGTTTTATGTGTTTTTGTGTGCTTGTATTTTCCACATATTTTATGTGTTGCATTTATCCATAATATATAACTTTCTAACAGCTAGGGAATCTGGTTGGCCAGAAATGGCTCCATATTCTAGGATCACCCTCCCAATTGGCACTTGATCACATCATTCATTTTATCCTCCTACAACAACATCCCACACGAGGACCCCCCACATCCCCCTAGAACCATCATACCCAAATTTATTAACTTCGACTTACCCTGGGCCTACTTCGATGGTTCAACCCAACCCATGGGATGTGGTGGTGGTGACCTCCTTCATATCACCACACAACACTTTTACAAAATCAAGATGGGTCTCGTTCTGGGCATGAACAACTTCCCTAAGCTCATAACACTTCATCATCTCCTTCAGTTTTCTTTAGAGCATGATGTCCACCACTTGCAATTCTTTAGAGACTCTAAAATCATCATCAATTGGTTCAATAAATCTTCTTCATGTCATGTGCACACACTTCAAATTATATTGGAAGATCTTTGGCATCTTAAAGTTATATTCTTATCCATCTCCTGTTCTCATATTTACCAGGAGTGCAACAAAATTTCTGACAAACTATCCAAGGCGACAATGGTCCAGCATAGGGGGCTCTGGCTTATAGAATAATAGAAGGATTTACAACACTACAACTATTACCATCGTCCCTTCATCGACTAGCCCCACATTTGATGGATGAAAACTCAGTTTTTTGATAGATTTTGATCATTATATGACCGAACTTAATTTATTGTATTTACTATAATTATTTTGGCAACCATATGTGTACACCCCTTAGGGGATTTTTTCATAACTATATGATGTGACTATAGTCACAAAAATTCATATGCAATGCATCTACAACATGTAATTTTCACATATTAACGAAAATTATGAATTTTCCTTAGGAAAAAAAAAGTAAATACTTCAATGTCTAATTATTTAAATAAAAATGTCCTTTAACAAAGTAAACATTGAACAAGGGTGTTACAGCTTCCCCCGCTTAAAATTAACACCATCCTCAGTGTTAAACCATTCCATCGAACAGTCTTGGATATGCCTCCCGCACAAATTTTTCATCTTCCCAAGTCACCTCTTCTGGGCTAAAGTGCTTCCATTGCACCTTAAATTGTGTGATATCTCGCTTCCAGAGCATTATTTATATCCGTTTGAGGATAAGTTGAGGCTGTACTAGAAACTCACCATTTGGTTCGACCTACATCCAACAAATGGTAATTAATAAACAATCTTTTATATTTCCTAAAATTATTTAATTTTCATTTCCTCCCTACCTAAACATTCTACCAATGTATTACGTTCTTAAGATCATGGATGAAAATTTTAAGCACAGATACATGCAACGCATTATGCACTTGTATGTGTCCTGGTTAGGCTAATTGATAGGCTACTAGTCCCACCCTTTCCAAGATTTGGAAAGGCCCACAGAATAAGGGAGCCAATTTATCACAAGTAGTCCACCTTAGTGTACTCTTCTTGGGTCAAATTCTAACATAGACATGGTCTCCCACTTCAAACTCTCGGTATGTCCATTTCTAGTTCATATACACTTTATATCTATCTTGCGCACTCTTCAAATTCTATCGAATATTCTTAACTTCTCGCTCCATCTCGGCCAACATATTTGGTCTAAGCATTAACCTTGTTTCAGGACTACCCCAATTAATAGGTGTCCAAAATTGTCTTCCATATATAGCTTCAAATGGTCTCATCTTGAGTGATTCTTGATAACCATTATTATAAGAGAATTATACCTAATGTAGGTAATCTTCCCAATTTTTTGGTTGATCCATTACATACATTCGTAGCATGTCTTCCAAAATCGGGTTTACCCATTATGTTTTCTCATTCGTCTGAGGATGATAAGTCGTGTTGAATTGGATGTGAGTGCCTAAAATTGTAAATAGTGCCCTCCAAAAGGCTGAATTAAACTTCACATCTCTATCCGAGATTACTATTTTTGGTATACCATGTAATCTGAATATTTCTCTCATAAATAGGTCAGCAATCTGTATGGTTTTAAAATTAGACTGTACATGAATAAAAAGGGGTGCTTTGGTCAAGTGATCCACAACAACCATAATGGAGTTATTATGTCGCTTTTTTCTTGGTAAACCTACAATAAAATCCAATGATATGACTTCCCATTTCCATTTTGATACCTATATGGGTTGTAGTAAACTGGCTGGGTGCTGATGTTCAAATTTTACTTGTTGGTATTCCAAACACTTGGTCAAATATTCAACAATTTCTTTGTGCATTCCCAGCCAAAAGTAGTCTTTTCTTATAGCTGCTAACATTTTATGATAGCCAAGGTGCCTAGCATACGAAATTCTGTGATACTCATCCAGGATTATTCCTTTCAAACTTATTTTATTAGGAATGAATATTTTTCCTTGAAAAATTAACATCTCTTTTTCATTGACGACATAGTCTGATTGTTTTCCTTGTGCTGTCATATCTTGAGTTTTCTACCACAGGAACCGATATTAAGGATGTTTTCCTGCAGCCTTCTTTACCACTTCCTAAAATTTTAATTTCACATCATTAAAATATAATTCATAAATATGATGTAACTTTCTTCTTAATCCATCAGCTACTCGATTCTCTTTGCCTTTAACAAAATTGCTTTCCAAAATCAAACTCACTCAGGAATGCATTTCATCTTGCCTGGTGAGCATTCAAATAGGCTTTCTTAAGGTAGTTGGTTAGACTGCTATGGTGAGTTTTTAGTACAAATTTTTTTCCGAATAGGTAGTGACTCCATATCTTGAGTGCATGCACAACTATAGCCAATTCAAAATCATAGGTAGAGTATCATTTCTCATTGTCTCTTAACTTCCTAGATTCATATGGCACTAACTTTCCTTCTTATGATAACACTACTCCTACTCCTTCTTTACTTGCATTAGTGCAGACCTCAAATTCCAAATTTGGATATGCTACCCTCAAAATATGAGAAGTGGTCAATAACCGTTTTAATTTCTCAAAACTAGATTGACATTCCATGGTCCAGTTGAATATTCGCCCCTTGCACTACAAGGAAGTTATAGGAAATGAAATTCTAGAAAGTCCTTCTATAAAACGTCGATAGTAACTAGCCAGTCCCATGAAGGACCGAATATCCACCACATTTTTAGGAACCTTCCATTCCATCATAGTCTTTATCTTTTCAGCGTCCACTATTATTCCTTCAGCCGAAATAACGTGTCCCAAATACTATATTTATTTATTGAAAATTTGAGACTTACTAAATTTGGCGTATAGTTGATGGTCCCTTAACATTTTCAAAAGTATACGTAAATGCTCCTTATGTTCCTCCTCATTTCTAGAATATATTAATATATCGTCTATCAAAATTAGAATGAATTTATCTAGATATGGATGGCATGAGCCATGCATTAAGCTCATAAATGTTGCAGGTGCATTGGTCAAACCAAATGATAAGACCACAAATTTGTAATGCCCATATCTGGTTTAGAAATCTGTTTTATAAATATCCTCATAATTTATCATTATTTGATGATACCTCGATCTTAAATCTATTTTTGAAAATATCGTTGCCCCTTTTACTTGATTGAACAGATTGTCAATTTGAGGCAGAGGATACTTATTCTTAACAATCCATTTATTAAGTTTTCTATAGTCCATACACATCGTCATAGTGCCATCCTTATTCCTTACAAATAATACTGGTGCTCCCAAAGGAGACACACTGGTATAGATATTACCATTTTCCAACAATTTTTACAATTGTATCTTCAGCTCAATTAACTTAGGCACACTCATTTGATAAGGTGCTCGCGATACTAGTGTTGCTCCTGGAATTAATTCAATGTAAAAATATATATCCAGCTTAGGTGGCAAACCAGGCATGCTCTCTGGAAATACATCCATGAAATATTGCACCACTAGTATGTTTTCCATTCTAGGAGCCTTATCTTTGAAATTGGAAAATCCCACCTGGATCGCATAGATTTGAAATCCCTTGCTAGTGCATCTTCCTAGCTGGGATGTTGTAATAGGATGTTGTTGAAGTGGCTTCTTAATTCCCTTCAGCTCTTGATATGTTCCATCTTCAACCTTATAGTAAATAATCTTATCCTTGAAATCTACTAATGACCAGTGTGATTCCAACCAGTCCATGCCCAATAATATATTATATGAGCCTAAGGGTAGAATTTTTAATTCAACCCTTAGATTCTGATCCCCAACTTCAAGAAGGAAGTTGGAAACTTTGGCATGAACTTTTCATTCTATCCTAGTGGCTAGTTATAATAACGAAGGATTTTTAAACGAATGGCCATGTACTTTATATTTTTCCACAATCCTGGGGTCTATATAACTTAAACTAGCACCAAGATCAACCAAAATATATATGGGATGAGAATTAATCTTACCTTAAAGTTCTATAATAGTTCGCTAGAAATGTGCTTGTCGATCTTCTAGTGCAATGTTGATTCTGGGTAAATTTTGTGCCACATCTCCCTCAATAGATGCCTCTTGCACGTTAGCTTGAGTTTCATTCCTCCCACAATGTGGATAATTTTTGTAATAATCTTCTCCCTCACCGCATCCCCAACACTACAATGGTTGTTTCTATGGCTGTTCGTGATCCCATATTTTGGATGCTTCGGTGGGTTTTTCCTCGGATATCCATTTGGGTCTTTGTGGATGTTTCCCAGTTTACTTATTGAATTCCTCACAAAATCCTTATAATTTCTAGAATGGTTATTTCTAAAGTTTGAAGGTTTTTTTGTCTCCTTTCTTGGGTGGCCAATTTCTGCCTACTTCTCCTTTGGCTTTAGACTGCTGATAGCACATTCGTGCCTTTTAGATTACCTCATCCATCTTTTTTTGGCCTACAAATTCAATTCTCTCTTTCATATGAGTAGGTAGACCACTCAAAAATCGTTTTACCTTTGCCTTTTCATCTTTTAAATATGGCACATATCTTAACAAAAAAGTGAATTTGGTGATGAACTCATCTATAGATAGTTGGCCTAGCCGCAAATCATTAAATTCTCAAGCTTTTTCATCATAGAATCATTATTTCAGGTACTTATCCTTAAAGTATCATTGAAATTAATCTTAGGATACATTCTGGTGTTATATTCCAAGTACGTTTTTCAATTCTTCCCACCGTAACGCGGCCTTGTTTCACAATTGGTCAATTTCCAACCAAAATTTGAGTTTGGTTTCATACTCATACACTTTAAAATATTTATTCATTTCAATGACCGAATATTCTGCTACCTTTTTGGTCTCTCCATTTAATTTAGGGGTTTTAATATTCCGAAATTCCCCTTGCAGTTACACTCTTTGGTTCTTCAGTCTGGCTGATCGGAAGCATTTTTAGACTCAACCTCATTGTAAGTCCTACTCTTGTTGCTTTGATGGGTGTAGATTCCCTCAGGATTGTTAGGAATATGCTTCTATTGTTCCCTTTCTGGGCTAGGCTCTGCATTGGGATGGTTTTTTTTTTTTTTTTTTTTTTTTTTTTGACTCTTAAGTATATTTTCCTACTCCCTCATGAGTATTTCATTATCACTTTGTTTCCAGACCATTTTCTTTTGAATTTGTTGCACAGTATCCAACAACTTGTTGGTATGTCTTTATTTTTCTTCCAACAATTTTTTGGTTTGATGGTGTCGATCTATACTTAACTGCACCCACATAGCTATATTAGGTTGTTGATTAGACTAGGGGTGAATTCCCCCTATAATTCCAGGTTTTTGATGTAATCATCTCCTTCTCATAGTTATTGATAAATTCCTTCCTTTAGATTATTTTTATGTGCACATTCACGTGCATTAATTGTTATGTAAGTGACCCCTTGTTGGTCCCAACATTGGAACGTCGCTCTGACACCACTTGTAATGTTCATCCATATAAAATTGCTCACACGATTTTTTTTTTCTTACAAGGATAGTAGTCCTATCTACCAAATTTAGAAATAACCATAAGAGACCTTACCTTACTATATATATATATATATATATATATATATATATATATATATATACCATTTTTGAAACCTAGGCAATAGACCAACTCTAAATATAAAATTAAATGGCATGGAATCAATATAGAAATAACAATATGGATACAATACCTTTATAATTCTCGACTAACTCTCAACTCATTATAACACACATCCTTTCATTGCAATTATTATAAAGGTTACAAATTTTATGAGTCATGTTCTCGAGGAGGATTTATTAACCATTATAGATATGAATACATAAGGTAGGAGTGATCATTATGCATATAGGATCCATTCCATGGTGTAAATATTTTGATATGCAAAAAGCTAAATGCTAACAACCCTTCACTTCAAATTTCATGGAAACCCTTTGTGCTAGCACATGGCTCCACCTCCACCATTGATCTATCTGCAACATCGACAGTGTTGATCGATTCATAACTCCTTAGGGTAATGGCCTACCCTCAGCCAAACCCTAACCGCCTCATTTTTTTGGCTCCACTGCGAGTGCTCGTGAGCTTTTGAACCTAGTTTTCATGCTGAGCAGGGTTTAAGACACACAACGAGCTCATTGATAGGGTAAGCCTATAACACTGGTCATTCTACTATTTTCTTTCTTTTCTAAAGAGCTTCATGGTGAGGGTTTCTCCATAACTTTTTAGTAACCTCAACTGTATTTCAACACATGAAAGAGGCCTAAACCACCGCATGGCCATGACTCTCCATTTTCAGTTTGAATCTCTGCATGGGGTTCATCAACTATAATTTCTTCTTAGTAACCTTGTAGGTAATACCCCGTTGTTTACTCGCTGGACATCTAGGTGATGTTTTTCCTTCGGTCTTCCATGTTAGTTTTGTTTTTCATTAAAAAAAAATTGTTGTATCTATACATATATTTAAAACCAAATTTAAATTACAAATGTTCATTATTTCTGTAGGTTTTAGGGTTTACCATTTCCAACAGACCCAGGGTAATGCAATATTTACGTCCTGTGTTATTTGTTTTTTATGTCTTTATGACACATTTTTAAAGTATTTTTGACAGAATGATTCCACTCCTTCTACAACTAAAGTCTTATACCCTAGCTATCAGTCGGAACTACCATATTCTATCGCAGCAGACATATTCTGAGGCTATTTCGTTTACTATCCCTTCTAGGTGCATAAGTTAGTTTCCACTTTCTATTTAAATGGATCCTGGTACTGTATACTCTAGTTTACGGATTTCAATCTTGTCATCCCAGCAAGGGTTACTCTCTAGTTTTCTTTCCTGTGGAGATCAAGGGCATCTCCTAAATCCTCTACAGGGTTATGTGTCTGATTATCATTAGTTTGCATCTCAACTGTACATGTATATTTTTTTGTTTAAGGGTATGATACCCAAATGGCATCGCCAGAACACTGTATCGATTTATCAATTCTTATGGTAGTGGATTGGTCATAATACCCTTAGTTTTAATTGAAGTTACACAGTTATGTTTCAAAGTTCTCTGTCGGCTATATTTTTTGGGCATGAACATGAATTATTAATCTCAGTTATGATAGAATTTTAGTTATATTATCCATATAATGGTTGTTCTTGTGGAATGCAGAAATTTGGCTTCTTCCATCAACCTATATAGTGAATTTGTTATAGTACTCCATGTTTCCTTCATTTGTATATATAGTGTTTGAGGAGCGAAGCTACATATATTCTAAGTTTCTATTATTTATGAATAATCTCGCTTCTTCATTTCTACAATGTTTAATATTTGTTTTAACATATAGTTCATGTACATGAAAATATTTATTTTACAGTTTTCGATGGCTTCAGGACTATTTTTAATATATATTTTTTAAAATAAGAAAGATCGGTTCTCTCTGAACCTTTGTTTTCACACAGTGGTTACTGTTGTACTTACACATTTAATAATGTAACATTTTACTCTATTTAATTTCTTCTTCCAGCTTTACTCTAGGTGGGTATCCAGAACACTGTAAGGGTAATAACCCCTTAGTCTGTGTACTAGCTAGATTCTACATGCAGGAAAAACTATATTTTCCTTGGGGTTTACTTCCTAAATTTTTGACTGTCAAACCTGCTATATTTACAATTTTATTTCACCCACAATTAAATATTATAAGATTCAATATTATTAGTAAAAAAACCTTTTCCCATAACTATTTCCTACAGGACTTTCTTTCTCTATAGCCCTTATGCCGGAAAAAATCACATAATATAACATTTCTATTTATGTATCTGTGCTTACAATTTAACATGGAAAAACATTCAAGTTTATTTTTAAATCAAGTCTACTTATCACACATTATGTGACTCTGATGGATTTCACCCAACCTTGAGTGAGGCGATAACGAACTCCACTTCCCCCCATGCTCCACACAACAGTAGAAAATTCATAGCACTTTGTGATCTGAGGAGGTAGACCTCAAGACTCCTATCCATTCTCTTCTCCGAAGTCAGATAATAGAGTTACACTGTTTCTCCTCCATCTCTAGAAGCGCTCTTTCTTCAGCCTCTTGTTTTTTTTATTTTCCCGTACATAACCCCTTTCCTCCTCCAATTCTTCTTTTTATTCCCAGAGGAAAGGTGACTGCCAGTAAGGGATAATAATGGGAATTTTACCCGTCTACAGTAATATGACATATTTTTGATACACCCAAGCAGATAATAAGGAATATTAACTAATCGACCATGCCGCAAATGATTCATTAAAACGAAGTCGTGTTGATAGACTACCTTGTAACGCCCCTCGCATGTCAAATAGTGCTTGATGAATTCAGCGACTCTTGGCCATGGGCAAGGTAATGAATGCAGACTTATACCACGGCCTTTATGTTGAATCTGTTCCTCTGGAAGGAGGAAATCTTGCTGTGCATTTAAAATGACTTGTTTCCTGCTGAACCAGCGCGCACCTGTAACCGGCAACCCTGAAACTTGTGCTATATCTTCCTCTGTGACCGAAATTCGGACCCCTTGAACCACTGAGTAGTCTTCCTGAAAATTATGCGCAAACTCTAAAACTTGCTGAGGATCAAATTCTCCTAACCTTTCGAAGTATGTTATCCATACTGCCTGCTGAAAAATTTGGTAGGCCTCCGGGAAAAATTCAAGAAGAGTTATCGAGCCAGGCTCATGTCTGATAGCCGAACCTCCCATAGCTACTAACTTGAGTCACATGAAGAGGTGCAGAGAACAGAAACACAGGCTTTGGTCAAGCTAATTGTTGCAACAGAGGATATGGAGTCTCAATGACGGCGGAAATAATGGATATGAAGAGTGACGGAGGATTGGATGGTGTGGAATGATGATTCAGTTTTCGAAATTCTCCCCTTACGTATGGTGAAATGATGTTTAAGTGTGCGGGGATTGTAATCATTATGAGCAAGATCCTCTCTTTAAAATATTATTTAACTGTATTACATAAAAACCACATACCTTATATTTTTACCTTTGTTTTGATAATTCGAAGTATAGAGTGCTTCATAATGGCTTCATACTGATGGAAGAATCTTTAAATTTCTCTGGAATGTAGAAACAGGAGCATATCAGGATCTGCTCAATACTGAATAATATTCACCCAAAGGATCTGAAGAATAAAAGTGGAGAACTGAAAAGCTTGTATAGCAGAGGAAAGAAATGGTGTTTTAATAATAATGAAAAGATGAATGATAGGTTGCTGAAAGTGGTGTTTCAGCAGTGGAAAAATGAATGACATGTTGCTGAAACTGGTGTTTCAGCAAAGGGAAAAATAAGGAGAATGGGATATAATGACTTGGGTTTAAGACAAGTGGGGGAAATATTTGCTAAGGGATAATTTCAGCAGTAAGGAATGGGAAATACTAGCTGAAGGATGATATTTCAGGAATGGTAGAAGTGGGGAAAAAAATGGAAAAAGGGAAAAATGTAGAAATGGGATAAGTGATTAAAGGGATATTTCTAGGAAATGGGTTGAAATGAAGGGAACAAGCTTCTGTGATTGAAGCTTCAGATCTTCTTGTGATGAATCTCTCCTCCTTAATGAGTTCTTCCATAATCTGCAAAATTCAATTGTAACATGCCAACCCTTGACAGAGATTATTAGTTTTAAATCTAATCTAATGCTAGAAATACAGTGCAGAAAATTAAATGTTGTGAGGAGCAGAAGACTCCTCTAGAAAAAGATAATGTGTATCAGTCATGCAAGTAGCCTTGAAATCCTCTTTAGAAACAGGGCGCTCGTACAAACGAAGCCTATGACCATTGACTAGTAGGGTTGTTTTAGAATCATCAATTGTTATAAGTCTTACTTTTCCATTAGGAAAAACAACATCTACTTCATATGGTCCAAGCCATCGTGTACGTAGCTTACCCTGAAAGTTTTCAAACCGAGAATCATACAATAAGGCCCAATTACCTTTTTGGAACTGCTTGTGTTTGATAATTTTATCATGCCACTTCATTCTATGTTGTTGAATCATGGTTGTTTGGTGAATGGCATCTAATCTCTTTTCATCCAACTCAAGAAGCTGCTGCAACCTAGCTGTCTGCACATCAGTCAAATCAAGATTAACAGCTAAAGCAGTTCTTAGAGTTTTGATTTCAAATTCCACAGGAAAAACAACATTTTTATCATAAACCAATTCATAGGGAGAAAAACCTGTAGTGTTTCTCCAAGTAGTTCTGTAAGCCCATAGTGCTTCAGGGAGCCTTTGAGACCAATCCTTCCGGTTGTCCTTCACTGTTTTAGTTAGAATGGCTTCTAATACTTTATTTGTGCTTTCCACATGCCCATTGGCCTGGGGGTGGTATGGTGTAGTCATTCTATGATGAATATGATATTTCTGAAGGGTAGACTTAAAACCATGAGAATTGAATGGAGGTCCTCCATCTATAACTAGCTCTCTAGGAATTCCAAATCTAGTGAAGATTTCTTCAAATAAGAAAGCTAGGACAGCTTCTTCATTGGCTCTAATAAGTGCTTTGGCCTCCACCCATTTAGTCATATAGTCTGTAGAGACTAATATATAAGTTATTTGATTGGATGGAGGATTAATGGGTCCTATGAAATCCAAGGCCCATCTCTCAAATGGTTCAGAAACTACCTGGGGATTTAATGGCATTTGATCTCTATGATTGGGTTGACCCATTCGCTGGCAGCTGTCACAAGCCCTCGCATATTTCTTTGCATCCTTAAATAATGAGGGCCAATAGTAACCCATCCTCAAAATCTCGTGTGTTGTTCTTTTATCAGCAAAATGCCCTCCACAAGGGCCATCATGACAAGCTTTTAGTATATCATACACTTCATCCTCCCTAATGCATCTTCGAATTTCCTGATCAAGCCCTGTGTAGAAAAGACACCCACTTATCCAGCTATACCTGGCACTTTTTTGAACAATTCTTCTCTTTTCTCTATATGACATGTGTGATGGTAATTTTCCTGCAACCAAATAATTGGCAATATCTGCATACCACGGAGAGTGAGCAGAAACTACAAATAAATACTCATCAGGAAAAGAATCGTCTACTGGAATATTATTATCAGTTTTTAACCGTGAAAGGAAATCAGCCACCACATTTTCTTTACCAGGCCGTTCTACAATTGTGATATCAAACTCCTGCAGTAATAATAGCCATCTAGTAACTCGAGCATTTGTGACAGATTTGTTCATTAAATACTTAATAGCCGAGTGGTCAGTGTGGAAAAAAGTAGAATAACCAGTGATATAATGTCGGAATTTATTAATGGCAAAAATTACTGCAAGAAACTCTTTTTCGGTAACTATATAATTAAGCTCAGCAGGGGTCATGTTCTTACTGATAAAGTAGATAGCATAAGGAAGATGATTCTCCTCTTGTCCCAAGACAACTCCAATTGCAGTGTCTGAAGCATCAGAAGATATATGAAAAGGGAGGGCCCAATCAAGTCCCCTCAAAATAGGAGCAATAGATAACTGATGCTTGAGTTCCACAAAGACTTTCTGACAAGGATTAGTCCACTTAAATTCAGCATTTTTCATAAGCAACACAAATAATGGAGAAGCTATCTTAGAAAAATCTTTAATAAATCTTTTGTAGTATCCAGCATGTACTATAAAACTTCTCACATCAGTTTGTGTTTTAGGAACAGGAAGATTCTGAATGACCAATATTTTAGATGGGTCTACCTGAATACCTTGAGATGAAATAAAATTTCCAAGCACTACTCCTTCACTCATCATCATATGACATTTTTCAGTACTTAGGGAGAGGTGAGCTTGTATACAACGTTTAAGTACCTTCTCAAGATTTTGTAATGCATCTTCAAAATACACACCATAAGGAGTAAAATCATCCATAAATATTTCCATAGAGTCATTCAGCATATCAGAAAAGATTCCTATAACAGCCCTCTGAAAAGTTGCCGGTGCATTACATAGCCCAAATGGAAGAACTCTATAAGCAAAAGTTCCCCAAGGGCTAGTAAAAGTGGTCTTGTCCTGGTCTTGGGGTGCAATTCTAATTTGGTTATACCCACTGAATCCATCTAGAAAAGAGAATAATTTCTTCCCTGACAGACTATCCAACACCTGATCAATGAAAGGTAAAGGAAAGTGATCCTTTTGAGTAGCTTTGTTTAAGGCTCTGTAATCAACACATACTCTCCATTTCCCGTTTTTCTTAGGGACAATTACCAATGGGGAAACCCATTCACTGTCAGATATGGGGTATATAAATCCTGCAATAAGAAATTTTTGAAGTTCTTCTTTAACAATTTCCCGTAAATTAGGGTTCATTCATCTTTGGGGTTGACAGAATGGTCGGCATCCTTCTTTAATATAAATTCGGTGAGTACATAGTTCAGAAGAGATTCCTTTCATATCCGTGTAATCCCATGCAAATGCTTCCTTATTTTCACGTAATAACTTCATTAACTGTTGTGTTTCAGCAACTGTTAGATCAGTATTTATGTTTAATGTCTTGCCAGGTTCGATTTCAACTGTTATGCTTTTAGATGAGATGGTGGTTAATGTCTGAGATAAGTCTTCAGATTCAATCTTTTCCTGGGTATCTGTTTCAAAAATTGCAGTCAATTGATTGTGTGTTTCAGCAATTACAGAGGAATTTTCACAAATAAAATTATTAATTATTTCATCCTTTGTATTGTCTTTAAGAGTTAAGGCTTGTCCGATAGTTAAAATAGGCTGAACATCATTATCATCATAATCCATCCACATAGAATCTTCATTATTAATTATGGGTGTAGCATGAGGGTAAAGAGTAAGCTGTTTGGTTTCATAACCATTAGAAATTGTCATAGAACCAGATCTGCAACTGATAAACGCATCGGCTGTGGCTAACCATGGCCTTCCCAGAATTAAGGGATGTTCCCCCAGCTTTGTTTTATTTTGCAATACGACAAAATCAGGTGGGTAATTCCAGGATTCAACTGAGATAAGCAGATCTTCAACAACTCCTTCTGGTTTAATTGTAGGATGGTCAGCTAACTCTAGGATAGTTGGTGTATCTCTGATTGTGTTATTCAGCTGTAAGAACTGTGAAGTTTCAAGAGTCATTATGTTTATTGCAGCACCTAGATCTACCAGAACTTGAGGAATCATTGTTTTACCAATTTGAACTGTCACGGTAGGATGGCTGGGGTCACCATATTTCACAGGAGGGGTTTTTCCAGACATTAATGCAGATAAATCACCCATCACATGTACTGTAAGGGGATCTTTAGTTTTCCTACCAGGTTTCTTAACACAAATATCCTTTATGGTTCTGGCGTAAATTGGTACATCTCTCAGTGCCTGTAAAAGTGGAATTTTAACATACAAGTTTTGCAATTCCCCTAAAAGATTAAAAGCAGGTGTTTCAGGCGTTGTGGTTAAAACTAAACGCTCGGGGAATGGTGGTTCTGTTATTTCAATACCCTTGTTAGAGGGTGGTTGTGCTTTCTTATGTTTCTCAGTTTCCTCTTTATCAGAATCAGAAGAAGTTATGTCATCAATAATAGGTTCTACTATTTTCCCGGATCTCAAATGAATGTCACTACATTGCATAGTAGGAAATATAGGCTGATTCTGAATATCAATGACTTGCACAACTTTATTATTAGGGTTAGGATTTGGTTTCACAGGTAGCTGGGGTCTCATTTGGTTGTTTGGTGGAGTATTTGATGGCAGAGGAAGTGGTTGTTGAAATTGAGGAAATTGATTTGGATACGGGAGTTGTTGGCTTCTCTAATTTGAATTCCAAGGGTTAAAAGAAGATGGCTGCTGTGGGGGCCAAGGATTCCACATTGCAGGATCAACAAAGGGAGGGTTTGATTGTTACATGGGTGGGAAATTCATCTGATTAAAGGGTGGGTATTGCATTTGATTAAAGGGAGGGTAATTTGTTTGACTGAAAGCAGAATAATTATTCCAACGATTAAATGACATACTAGAATTCATACCTTGTCCTTTTGGTTGCCATTGTCTTCTTTGAGTTAGCAGGTAAACTGCTTCAGCTTCTTCTTCCGTTGGCTGCAATGCTACCTTTATTCCTGGTAGATATGGACATTGTTTTGTTTCATGATCTTTCTCACAAAGGGTGCAGATTAGTATTTTTTCCAATGGGCACTCCCTTAGTGGATGTTTATCTCTGCACTTCGGGCAAAAGACAGCCAGAGTTGCTTCTGCTTCATCTTGCTTATTTTTAACCTGCAAAGTGTCAATTTGTGTAGCAAAATAACTTAACATCTCAGTTTTAAATTCTTCAAGTAAATTACCTATTTCAGCTCTTGTTGCTCCCCCACTGGCTGATTTCTGCACTCTTGAATAGGTGGGATCTCTATTACTTACTCTGTTCTTTGCAGCTCCCCTTGAACACCTTTTACAAAGTTCAACAATCTCATCATATGATTCTTTAGATATATCTCGCTTGCCAAGCATGTTTAACATGTCTAAACAATCATCCCTTAGTCCTCTAAGTAATATTGTTTTGTGAATTTCCTTACTTATATTCGGATGATCAGATCTCTGTAGATTATACTGCAGCCTTTCTACATAGTCCTCCAGATTCTCGTCCGGCTTTTGTGCCATATTGAATAGTTCATCCCTCTTTTCTCTCGTCCGACAATAGTCTTGATATTTAAGCAGAAATTTATGTTTCATCTGTTCCCATGTTATGATTACCTGACTTCCAAGGCTCATGAACCATCTTAAAGCATTTCCTTTTAATGTTGCTGGAAACAGTTTCAACTTTTGATCATTAGTAACATAATCATAACTTCTGCATAATATATCAAATTCAAAAATAAATTCATCTGGATATTCATAGGATAAACCATGGAAGTTAGGTAAAGCTGACAATGGAATATTCTTCATAGGAGTTGTTCCTCTAGGGAGATCACTGATAGGAAATCCCACGGTAGAGAGAGAATTTTCATCCTTTCCTTCTCCTTCAGTATCTACACGTCCTCCACCAAAGAAGTCTTTGTTGTTTCCTTCCATTGGCTATTCTCCTACTGCACTTGCTCGATCGTCAAGATCTTCTACTGGCTCCTCAATGTTTTCCACTGGTCGTCCAACACTCTCTATTAGTTCCTCAACGTGCTCTGCTGATTTGCTAGCACTTTCTTCTGACTCTCCAGCACTGATTGCTGGTCCTTTAATTACCGGCTCCTCTATGTTTTCAGGGCCCAAAACTTCCTCTGTTTTGTAATCCGATTGAGGGGAGTGCTGAATTTTTGGTCTTCGAGAACTTAATCTCTGTGATGATTCAGCCTTTGATACAATCTCGTCAATGAAAGTCTTTCTTCCTCCCCTTCCTTTTCCCTTGCCACCTGTAGGATTAGTTTTCTTCTGGGTTCGGCGTCCTCTCATACAATATGCACATCTAGAAAGAAAATATTAATGCTTTTGAAATCTATAATTGCCTTCCTCGGCAGCGGCGCCAAAATGTTGGTCGCTTTAATTGTTTTAACAATTCAAGCTCCACATAAATTGTCAACCCGAGAAGGTCTTTTTATTCCAAAGACAACCACGCACTGGATATGCTCATTTCCAAAAGAAAAATAAGGTTGTAGTAAAAGTCACACAATTATTAATCATGAAAATCTAATTATTCACACCATGTTTTAGCAAAGCTGAAGTCTACTTATGTTATAGTAGAAGTAATTCCTCTATTGCAGTCTTTTAAGAATCCTAATGAAAGGAAATCACTCTGCAGGAAAGGAAACCAATCAACCATAACAGGGAACAGGACCCTATTCCTTCAAATAGGAACTTCAGCACCTGCTGCCTAACACTAATCACACTGTAGAAAAGATAAATTCAAGAGAACATGACCCTATTCCCATGAACAGGAACCTTCATCACCTGTCTCCTGTTTCTAATCACACTGCAGGGAAAAGAAAGTCAATCAATGGGAACAGGACCCTATTCCTTTGCACAGGAATCTTCAGCACCTGCTTCCCAACATCAATCATACATTCAAACAGATGATAGAAAAAGATCTATTGGCTTCTTTAAGAATGAATGTACCAAACTAATGCAGCGTTTAAAGGAAACAAAATGCTTAATGAATTATAGAACTATGCAACTGATGTTTCAGCAACAGAATTAAATTAAGGTGCGAATATCATAAAGAAACTTAACAAACTACAGGAAGAGTTGGGTGAATCTTGTGATGAAGGCGGGCCCTTTCCTTATCACAAGATTCCCCAGGGAAAGAGTTAAATTGAAGCGCTCAAAAGGAACCTTTATTCATCTGTCAAAAAGGAATGATACATTACAATGGAGTCTAGCTCTTTGCCGCTCAAAACAATGTTCTCATGTAGTTTCTAACTCCCTTCTAATGATGATGTCTCCTCTTTTTAAAGAGGAGACATATATTACAGTTACATCAGAGCAAATCTATGTTTATCCAAATCTGTTCTTCTTTCTTAAAACAGGGCCCTTCTATTCTTCCATAGAAAGATATTGTTACAACAGATGCAGAAAAAGTACTGCCTTCAGAATAATCCGTGTAACCACTCCTTGCTTGTCTTCATATTGTTTCCATTGTTCCCAAAATAATCTTCCAGAATCGCAAATCACGAGTAGTGATGGAATTTGCGTGCCCGCTGACTGTTTCAGCAACGGAGTCGACTGTTTCAGCAACGGCCGATCATTTCAACACAGCACGTTCCTTATCATAAATTATCTGCGATCTTTTAGACTTGTGTTAGCAACAATCTACCTTCAATTAATGATGAAATATAAGAGTAATATGGAATTATATGTAAACAAATTAAATATATAGTAAAGAGGAGGATTTCATATACCTTTGGATAAAGTGAATGAAAATGATGATGGAACCCTTTTTAAATATAGTTATAAAGGGTAAGGTGGTGTCAATATGTATGGTAAAAATGGTACATTGTGAGGTCCTAAGAGTTACCCAGAAGAAGTAACCCTTTATTTCTTCTTAAAGAATCCAATTCAAATACTTCACCATTCTCTGTAGTGACAATGAAAATGCAAGAACCAAGATTGGCCCCAAACTATAAGAATTTACCTCAGAGCTGAAGGAGTTAATAAGAAATGAAAATAGTAAACTGAGAATGAAAGAGGTGAGTTGAGAATTAGGGTTGGCGTGAGTATTGAGACATTTCCCTCTGAAACTACAGACCGTTGATCTAAGAAAATATCGATGGTGCTGAGACTAAAAGGTACCATTGATGTCTGCGTGGCCTATATGTAGAATCAAAACAACTATTGAGAGATGTAAATGCCTTGTACAATCATGTTAAGTTGCTATGTTACACCAACTATTCCATCGATGGAAATCATGGTAATATTCATGCATCGAATTAAATTATTGTTGTTATGCTGGGTAACATTACATCGAGAATCCACCCCTATATACCTTACCATAAACCGTTTGTAGGATATATATGTGTGTGTGTGTGTGTGTGTGTGTGTGTGTGTGTCATGATGACTGTTATGTAATTAAGGTTGAATCTTGTAAGTGAATTCAAATTTATAATGTTAGGAAAGGTCAGAATTTCGATGAACATTTGACTAGAGATTAAAAATATTATCCATGTGAGATAGAGATATATATATATATATATATATATATATATATATATATATATATATATATATATATATATATATGTATATATGTATATTTTACTCACTATGCACTCATTTTACAAGGGGTATCAGAGCATCGTTCATACGTTGGGACCCTAAGGGTCAAATAAGGAAAATTTGTGTGAATACTGATGCAGAGAGTTTAGCAGCATAGCAAGAAACATCATGAGAAGGCGAACAACACAGCAAATTCCCCAAGACACTAGGGAACCTGAAGCTCAACCAGTGATGGATCCAGAAATGTGGATTCAATTAAGTTTCGATCAACACCGAAAAACTAGTAGATTGCTGGAGGAGTAGCAAAACCGAACCATCTTCCTATTGAACACGGTATAACAATTGCAAGAGGAAATGGTGCGTGCTCAAAAAGATAAATAATGATTACTGCAAGAGTAGAAAAATATATTAAAGAGCCTATCAGATAAGCAAAACCAGGAAGTGGAACATCATAGTACTGATAGAGGCATGCAAGAAGAAGTTGGAAGAAGCCCATCCCAGACAAAAAAGACACAACACCACTGACAGAGTGGAAAGAAGCCCATCCCAGCAAAGCAAGAAAAAAAATTACAATGAAGTAGAATCTGGGAATGTGTCTGATCAGCAAGATGTTAAAAAGTAGAAAGTAGAGCTTCAGTGGGAATTTTGAAAAATAAAGCCACCAGCATTTGATGGTGAATCTGAGGAAGTGGTGGAAGCATGGTTGATAAACATGAATAAATACTATCAGGTTTACGAATATAGCAACAACCTGAAGGCCAGATTGGCCATATACTGGCTGATGGAGAAGGCCACTATGTGGTGGGAAGAAGTGAAGAATGTTCGTAGTATTGAGGAACAAGATGTCACCTGGGAATCGTTCCAGCAATACTTTAAGGGCATGTATTTGACATAACGATTTTATGATGAAAAAGCTAAAGAATTTCACAATTTAAGGCAAGGACATATGACCATGGATGAATATATCACCAAGTTCACCTCCCTGTTCCGATATGTTCCATATATTTGTGAGGAAAAGGCTATGTTAGGTCCCTATATTACTAGTATAGTACCTTATTGTTGTTAGTGTAACCCTTTTATTGTTATTATTGTACCCTTGTAACCCCCATTTTGTTATTATTGTGCCCTTAAATTATTATTGTTAGGTCGGCTAGGATTACATTGTGGCCCACTAGGATTACATTATGGCCCCATGGACTCCTATATATAGAAAGGAGGTTTTGTAAATTGAATCATCTAAGAACTGTTCATTCATGTAATGTATTGGAGGTTGCCTCCTCGAAGTGGCTTATTTCTAAGGCGTGAATATCTCTTTTCTTCTCTTTTTGGAGCTGGTTACACAACATTTGGTATCAGAGCTTTGGGATTCTAGGGTTTCGCTGCTCCAAACAGGTCATCGTGGAATTTTCGCTATAAATTTTTTTCTACGAAGCTTCAGAAGCTGAAATTGTTAAGGTACGAAGCCGAAATCTTGAGGAAGGTTGTCTAAAAATTTCAGATCTTGGTTCGCAATATTTTCAGAGATATGATCTGTGGAAGTTAGATATTTTTTCAAGCTCCTAAACAGGTCATCGTGGAATTTTCGCTATAAAATTTTTTCTACGAAGTTTCAGAATCTAAAATTCGTATGGTACGAAGCTGCAAGCCTGAGGAAATTCTTCAAAATATTTCAGAGCTTGGTTCGCAATATTTTTGGAGATATGATCTGTGGAAGGTAGTGCTTTTTCAGGCTCCTGAATTTCATCTCAAAGAGGTGATCGTGGAAAAAGTTCAATAACTCTCTCTCTAGAGATTGGATTGGAGTGCCGTCAAAAGTTGTCACAAGTACACGGCCTGTAGTTTCTTGGATATCAATTTCAGAGACAAAGAACAGAACAGTGACACGTGGCAAGTCGTACAAGTTCGCTCTACTGAACCAGTCCAAAATTAGGTCATTGTGGGAGATTGGACACAACTTTGTCTTGGAGAATCCAAATCAGGTCATACCTGTGGCATTCAAAAGAGAATTCAGAGGGCTACTTCAGTACTGAATTTCAGATATTTAAGTTCCGAAATAACAGAGATAATACAATTTCAATATCGAGCTCCTCAAAGTAAGTAAAAGGTGTGTATTTTTTTTTCCGAATTGCATAAGTCTTGTTTGAAGAATCAATTTGAATTGATTGAAAGGGCCTATTGTAGAATAGATATCAATATTGAAGTATAAAATGGCCCCTAAAAATAATTCAACACCAATTAAGCCTTTGGAAAGCTCTATTATGACTCATGAAGACGAAGAATGGCAACATGACATATCAAAATTACAAAAGCAAGTGCAACAAATTTCGCTCTCGCAAAGAGTAACAAAACACATGGAAGTTTTGAAGAAAGGCATGGAAGCTAAGATAGATGGCATGGAAGCCGGCATGGAATCTAAGATGGATGACATGGAAGCTAAGATGGAAAACATGAAGAATGATCTAAAAGTAGACATGGAAGGTTTGACAAAGTCGATACAATAAATGTTTCCTAATGGTGAAAAGATAGTAGAGGAAACTCATGATGAGAACAAAATAATTGTTAATCATGATTTCATAAACTCTAATATTGGAGGGAAGAACCACAATATTCCAAAAAATGGATATGAGGAAGTTTAATGGAAAGGATCTTGTAACATGGATACTACAAATGGAGCAATATTTTGATCTCAATAACATGCAAAACAAACAAAAGGTATGCATTGAAACTTTACATTTAGAACAAAATACATTTGTATGGTATCGATGGCTTTGCTCCCGTAAAAAAATTGTCACTTGGTCAATTTTTATGGAGGAAATGATAGCACATTATGAGGATACAAAAATCAACACCTTCTTTAGCCAACTGATAAATCTCAAACAAAAGGGTTTAGTGGCGGAGCACATGAGGACTTCCAAAAATTGAATATAAGTGCAATCGAATCGTCGTAGACCACAGATTGGATCTCTTAGCGGCTTAAAGGATAACATTAGTTTGACCGGTTTTGGTCCGGAACCCGATTCATTAGAGAAGGTATTCGTTGGGCAAGAAAAGTTGAATGTAAAATTATGGCAACAAGGAAGTTCACTACTCTCAATTCTATAAAGAAGGAAGTGTGGCTACGTCTCTAGATTTCCACAACCTACAAGGTTGACACCACAACAATTGGAAGAAAAAAGAGCAAAAGGGATTTGCTATAGTTGTGATAGAAAATACACTAAAGGTCATAAGTGTGTTGAGAAGAAATTATTTTACATAGATTGTGAAGAAGAAGAAGAAATGAACAAGAAGAGGATATATACCAGGAACCAGCCCTAGAAAAGGAAGAAATGAATCCGACCATATCGTGTAATGCACTGGCAGGAATTACCACTCCTCAAAATCTCAAGATAGAAGGACATATCAAGAAGAAAAGGGTAATAGTGTTGATTGATTCAAGTAGCACCCATAATTTTATTCATTGTAAGGTAGCCAAGGAATTAAATTGTTTCCTATACCCACCACCGTAATGTCAAGTGATGTTGCAAATGGAGGAACTATAAATTTCTCTGGAAAATGCCATAATATCAAGCTAACCATGGGGGAATATGTATTGAATAGTCTAATGCTTTCCATTCCTATGGGAGGTGCTGATGTTGTACTTGGAGTACAATTATTACAATCCTTGGGGACGGTAGCTTTTAATTTTCAAGAAATTTTCTTGAATTTTTTTTAGAAGGAAAGGAAGTCGAATTACGGGTTATTGCAGGGAAGCCAGGAAAGATAATAAGTTCTAATGTCATGACAAAGCTTCTAAAGAAAGAACAACGAGGCTTAATTGCACAATTATGCTCACTAGAAGTTCCAACATCAAAATCATCTATTTCTCCAGATCTCCAAAAAGTCTTGGACAATCATTCCAAGGTGTTTGAAACTCCTAAAGGACTCCCACCTATTCATGATCATGATCGTGCTATTCATTTGATTCTAGGAAGCATTCCTCCAAACATCAGGCCTTATAGATATCCTTATGTCCAAAAGAGAGAAATTGAACGTGTGATTGCAGAAATGTTAGAGGCTGTTATAATTCAACCTAGTCAAAGTTCTTTCTCTACTCCCGTAGTATTGGTACACAAGAATGATGGATCATGGCGCATGTGTCCGAATTATAGGGAGCTCAATAAGCTCACCATTAAAGATATTTTTCATTCCCGTGATTGATGAATTATTGATGAATTACATGAGCAATTCTATTTTTACCAAGTTGGATCTTCGTTCAGATATCATCAAATTAGAATGAAGATCAAGATATTCCAAACAGCATTTCGAACTCATGAGGGTCATTATGAATTTACATCATACAAGTTTTGGCCTTACTAATGCACCTTCTACATTTCTAGGGTTGATGAATTCCATTTTCAAACCCTTCCTTAGAAATTTTGTGCTAGTATTTTTTGATGATATACTAATCTACAAGATGTCTTGGAAGGATCATGTTCAACATGTTGACAGGGTGCTTAAACTTTTGGGGGAGAAACAATTATATGCAAAAACATCCAAATTTTTCTTTCGAGTACAAGAGGTGGAATATCTGGTTCATATTGTATCTCATAAGGGTGTTAAGGTAGATCCTAGAAAAATTAAGTCCATTAAGGAATGAAAATTCCCCACAACAATAAAGCCCACGACCATAAATTAGTTGCGAGGATTTCTCAGTTAACAGCTATCGCAAGTTTGTTAAGAATTATGGGAGAATAGCAGCACCTCTAACAACATTATTGAAGAAAGATGCATTTTATTGGACTTCAGAAGCAACTAAGGCCTTTGAACATCTTAAAGAGGAAATGTGACAAGCACTAGTCTTAGCTACACCAAAATTCACAAAAGCTTTTATCGTGGAATGTGATGCCTCAGGAAATGGAATTGGTGTTGTTTTAATGTAAGAAGGAAGATCCATTGATTTTGAAAGCCGTCCAATCAAGCGTAAGTATTTACACAAACCTATTTATGAGAAGGAAATGTTAGCAATACCGCATGCACTAAAGAAATGGCGAACTTACCTAATGGGAAGACACTTCAAGGTAAAACCGATCATGATAGTCTTAAACACTTTTGGAACAAAGAAAATCTTCGAAGAGCAAGAAAATGGGTCACAAAGACGTTGGGTTATGACTTTGAAATAATATACAAAAAAGGGAAGCTAAATGTTGTTGCAAATGCACTCTCAAGAAAGAATGAAGAGGTGGAAGCATTGCTTTGTGCCATTTCTATTATCCAACCAGATTGGATAAACAATGAAAGAGATGAATGGAAGAAGGACAAAGACGTGTGGACACTCATTCAAAAGTTGCAGCAAGATCCTAGTACATATGATACATTTAGTTGGAAAAATTATTCCTTATGGTACAAAGATCACTTATATCTTTGTAAGGATTCCCAACTAAAACAAAATATTCTTTTGGAATTGCACACTTCTCCTTTAGGAGGACACTCAGGATTTTTAAAAACTTACCACATGGTGAAGAAAGAATTTTTTTGGGATGGCCTTAAATCTGACATTCAAAAATTTATGGCGGAATGTTTGGTTTGCCAGCAGAATAAAGTGGAAACAATTAAGACCCCGGGACTTCTACAACCTTTATCCATTCCAAGTCAACGTTGGGAAGAGATTTCAATGGATTTTATCACAAGTTTACCTAAGTCCGAAGGAAAGAATGTCATCATGGTGGTAGTTGATAGACTTACCAAGTATGCACACTTTTGTGCATTATCTCATCCATTTAAAGCAAGCATAACCTCCTACTACATTTGTGGACAGACCAAAAGTTACATGGAAGCCCAAGGGCTATTGTGAGCGATAGAGATCCCATTTCTACGGAAATTCTTGGACGGAGTTATTTTCTTGTTTGGGTACTCAATTAGCTCATAGCTCATATTATCATCCTCAATCCGATGGTCAAACTGAGATAGTAAATAAATGTTTGGAAGGATATCTTCGTTGTTTTGTATCCGATAAACAAACATAATGTGTCAAGTGGTTACCTCTAGCTAAATGGTGGTATAACACTTCCTTCCATACTGCAGAAAAAATGACCCCATTTATGGCACTTTATGGATATCATCCACCATCCATCACATCATCTTTAAGAGAAAATTCGAAGGTTCAAGCAAAGGAAGATCACATCGAGCATCAACAAGAATTTCTCCAACTCTTAAAGGACAACCCGAATTTGGCACAAAATCGAATGAAACAAC
Source organism: Pinus albicaulis (assembly GCA_034641835.2). Lineage (NCBI taxonomy): Eukaryota > Viridiplantae > Streptophyta > Pinopsida > Pinales > Pinaceae > Pinus > Pinus albicaulis. The sequence continues at coordinate 455,565,956 of CM076573.1, forward strand.
AGGCAGATCAACATCGCAGTGAGAGAAGTTTTGATGTAGGAGACTGGGTATTTTTACGGCTACAACCATACAAACAAATGTCCCTCAAGCAAGCTAAGAAGGATAATAAATTATCACCAAAGTGCTATGGTCCTTACAAGGTGTTGCAAAATATTGGCACTATGGCATACAAATTTGAGCTTCCTACTTCTTCACGAGTGCATCCAATTTTCCATGTTTCATGCTTAAAGAAGGTTATAGGTGAAAATCTTCCGGTTCAAACAATATTTCCAGAAATTGATGAGGAAGGAAAAATCATATTGGAACCTAAAGTGGTCACGGAAACAAGAACTCGACAGCTACGGAATCGATCAATTTCAGAGTATCTCATCAAGTGGAAGAACTTACCCACCGAAGATTCTACATGGGAGGATGATAATTTTATACAGAAGCACCCAGAGCTACTCAAGCATTGAGGATAGCACTTTTTTGAAGGAGAAAGGCATGTTGGGTCCCTATATTACTAGTATAGTACCTTATTGTTGTTAGTGTAACCCCTTTATTGTTATTATTGTACCCTTGTAACCCCCATTTTGTTATTATTGTGCCCTTAAATTATTATTGTTAGGTCAGCTAGGATTACATTGTGGCCCACTAGGATTACATTATGGCCCCATGGACTCCTATATATAGAAAGGAGGTTTTGTAAATTGAATCATCTAAGAATTGTTCATTCATGTAATGTATTGGACGTTGCCCCCTCGAAGTGGCTTATTTCTAAGGCGTGAATATCTCTTTTCTTCTCTTTTTGGAGCTGGTTACACAACATGAAAAAGCTAAAGAATTTCACAATTTAAGGCAAGGACATATGACCATGGATGAATATATCACCAAGTTCACCTCCCTGTTCCGATATGTTCCATATATTTGTGAGGAAAAGGCTACGATGTAGAGATTTCTGAGAAGCTTGCCAATGCATATGAAGGAGCGTATTGAATTTGTTAATCTGAAAACCATGGATGAAGTCATTCATAAGGCACGAATGTGCTATCAACAGTCCAAGGCTAAAGGAGAGGTTGGGAAAAGTTGGCCACGAAGGAAAGCACAGAAAACCAACTCCAATTTCAAAGGAGCCAAAAGCAGTAACTTTAAAAATTCTACCTCAAATTCTGTCAGCAAAAAATTTGGTAGAAATCATGAAAGAATTTGTTGGTGAGTGAAAGAAAAACCTACAGAGGCATCCAGCAAGCCTGAGCAAGGATAGGTGACCAAGCCACCCTTACATTGTTGGGGGTGTGGCAAGGCACACTACTACAAAATCTGTCCACAACGAGCAAGGAATGACACAATTGCAAACTTCTAGGAGACTTCTACAGTTGGCTATGTGGCACGAAACATTCCTCATATCAACACGACATTGGAGGATCGACAGGCAGATTATCAGCCAATGATGATTGAGTTTTAAGGTAAATTATTGTCTCAATCTATTTCTATTTTGGTAAACCTAGGTGCAATTCTGAGTTATGTTAGTCCCAAGATAGTAGAAATGTGTAAATTAAAAGAAAAGAAATTTAAAAACTCATGGCTAGTACAGCTAGCCACATGAGAAAAAAGAAAGGTGAGTGATAAAATATCAAACTATGTATTAGAAATTGCAGAACAACAGTTGAATGTGGATTTGAATACACTGCCACTAGGGTCCTATGATGTTTTACTAGGCATGGATTGGCTAGAAAAACATTGGACCTTAGTGGACTATAAGAAAACAATTTATTTATTACAAAATTCAAGATGGAACATAGAAGGAAATTTTGGGAGTCAAGAATTCATTACAACTACGACCAGTTACAGTGTCCCAAATGACTAAATGTATAAGGAAGGGATGCTAAATTTATGTTATTCAAGTAGGATATGTTGATTCCAAGGAAAAATCACCTATGATGGAAAATATACCTGTGATGCAAGATTTTATGGATGTCTTTCCAGAAAATATTCCTGGATTACCACAAATGAGAGATATTGACTTCACCATAGAGTTAATGTCAGGAGCTTCTCCCGTGTCAAGGGTTCCTTATAGAATGAGCGTACTCGAGCTAACAGAGCTGAAATTTCAATTAAAAGAGCTATTGTACAAGGGCTACATTCACCGAAGTGTGTCCCCTTGGGGAGCACCAATGTTGTTCTTGAGGAAGAAGGATGGAACCATGCGAATGTATATGGACTATAGATAGCTTAACAAACTAACAATCAAGAATAAATACCCTTTGCCTAGAATTGATGATCTGTTTGATCAAGTGAACGGAGCTAGAGTGTTTTCTAAAATTGATTTAAGATTTGTATATCAACATATTCGAATCAAGGATGAGGACATTTGCAAGACAACATTCCGTACTAGGTACTAGAATTATGAATTTGTGGTACTACCCTTCGGGTTAAAAAATGCACCAACAAACTTTATGAGGTTAATGCATGGGATATTTCATCCTTTTCTGGATAGTTTTGTACTCATATTTATAGATGATATTCTAATTTATTCTAAAATCCAGGAAGAACATAAAGAGTATTTGAGGATTTTGATGGAAATGCTAAGGAAACATCAACTGTACACTAAGTTCAACAAATATGATTTCTTTAAAATAGAAATCCAATATCTGGGCCATGTAATTTCAACAGAAGGGATTGTTGTTGACTTAGAGAAGATTAAGACAATTAAGGAATGGCGAGTACCCTAGAATGTAGCAAACATTTGATATTTCATGGGATTAGTTGGGTACTATCGAAGATTTATTGAAGGATTTTCTAGAATTTCTTTTCCCGTTACCTCCTTGCAGAGGAAAGAAAAAGTTTTCAAATGGACTGTTGAGTGTCAAAACAATTTTGAAAAGCTGAAACAACTTTTGACCACTGCACCTGTGTTGACGGTAGCTGACCCCAACAAAGAATTTGAAGTTTGTATGGATGCAAGCAAAGAGGGTGTTGGGGCATTTTTATCGCAAGAAGGAAACATAGTGGCATACAAGTCAAGAAAGTTAAAAGAGCATGAGAAAAGGTACCCAAACTATGATCTAGAACTAACATCAGTAGTACATGCACTGTAGGTTTGGAGACACTACTTGCTGGGTAAAAATTTTGTGTTAAAAAAAAATCATAGCAGTTTGACTAGTTACTTTAAGCATGTTGATTTAAACTCTAGACAGACAAGATGGAATGCCTTTCTGAGAGAGTTTGATATGGATATTCAACACGTGAAAGGTAATTGAATCCGCATAGCTGATGATTTAAGCATAAAACTGCATTGTATATATGAGCTCTATTATAATCAGTTGGAAAGTAAATTTTTTTCACAAGTGGGGGAAGAAGCACAAAAAGGTCCAGAATATCAATTTTTATGGCAACAAATGGAAGAAACTAGAAATCAAGGAAGTACATCTGAGTATGGAATAAATTAAGATCATATGCTAAATTTTAGAGGTAAAGTGTATGCGCCTAACCGTTTGGATATAAAAGAGCTGATAGTGAATCAGTGCCATCGCAGTAATTATGAAGGTCACCCAGGATACCAGAAAATGTTGAGTATATTTCTGGCCTGCTGTGTGTAAAAACATTGTTGAGTACTTAAGTAAATGTCTGGAGTGTCAGTAGATGAAGGTGGAGCATCAACATCCCACAAGATTGTTGTAGCCCATACTGATACCTGAATGGAAGTGGGAGAACATATCCCTAGACTTCATTACAGGCTTACCATGAACAAAAAGGCAAAATGACTCCATCAAGGTGGTAATGGTCAGATTGAGTAAATTTACAGATTTTATACGTGTGCAGTCTACTTACAAGAATTTACAGATAGGTGACATATTCATGAAGGAAATTTTCAGGCTACATGGAATTTTGAAGACAGTTATCTCAGACGGGGATGTTAAGTTTACTTCAGCATTTTGGAATACTATGTTTATAGGTTTGGGGATTGAAATAAAATTTATACAGCTTATCATCCCTAGACCGACGGTCAAAGAGAGCAATTAAACCAAGTATTGGAAGACATGCTACACATGTATGTGATGAATCATCCAACCAAATAAGAATACTATCTGCATCTTGTTGAATTTTCCTACAACAATGGTTATCAAGAATCCCTAAAGATGAGTCCTTTCGAGCCTTTGTATGGGAGGCAGTGTCACTATTAGGTCCCTATATTACTAGTATAGTCCATTATTGTTGTTAGTGTAACCCCCTTATTGTTATTATTGTACCCCTGTAACCCTCATATTGTTATTATTGTGCCCTTAAATTATTATTGTTAGGTCGGCTAGGATTACATTGTGGCCCCACTAGGATTACATTGTGGCCCCATGGACTCCTATATATAGAAAGGAGGTTTTTTAATTTGAATCATCCAATAATTTTTCATTTATATAATGTATAGGAGGTTTCCCCCTCAAAGTGGCTTATTTCTAAGGAATTGATATCTCTTTTCTTCTATTTTTGTAGATGGTTTCACAACATTTGGTATCAGAGCTTTGGATTCTAGGGTTTCGCTGCTCCAAACTAGTCATTGTGGAATTTTCTCTATAAATTTTTTTTTATGAAGGTTCAGAAGCTGAAATGTTTAGGGTGCGAAGCCGAAATATTGAGGAAAATTGTTGTAAAATTTTAGAGTTTCGTTCGCAATATTTTCAGAGATATGATCTTTGGAAGGTAGGGCTTTTTGCAAGCTCCCGAATTTCACTTAAAAAGGTCATCGTAGAATTTTCTCTATAACTATTTTTCTACGAAGGTTCAAAAGCTAAAATTTTTAGAACGCGACTTTGATACCCTTTGGAAAATCGTCACAACATTTCAGAGCTTGGTTCACAACATTTTTGAAGATATGATCTATGGAAGTTAGGTCTTTTCCAGGCTCCGTAATTTCATCTCAAAGAGGCGATTGTGGGAAAATATTCATAAATCTCTCTCTGAGCATCGGATTGGAATTCTGTAAAAGAGACTGGAATTACATGGACTGTAGTTTTCTATCTATAAATTTCAGAGCCAATGGAGAAAACAGTGACATGTGGAAAGTTGTACAAGTTCGCTCTACTGAACTAGTCCATAATTAAGTCATTATGGGACATTGAACATAACTTTTTCTTGAAGAATCCAAATCAAGTCAGACCTGTGGCATTTAAAAGAAGCTTCAAAGGACTACTACAGGGCTAAATTTCATATATTGAGGATCTGCAATTATAGAGATAATTCAATTTCAATATAGAGCTATGCAAAAGCAAGTAAAAGGTGTGTATTTTTTTTCCTGAATTGTATAAGTCTTGTTTGAAGAATCAAGTTGAATTGATTACAAGGGCATATTCTGGAATAGATATCAATATTGGTTTCTAAAATGGCCCCTAAAACTAATTCAACACCGATTAAGCCTTTAGAAGGCTCTACTGTGACTCATGAAGATGAAGAATGGCAACATGACATATCAAAATTAAAAGAGAAAGTGGAAAAAAAATTTCTCTCGCAAAGAGAAACAGAAAATGACATCGAAGTTTTGAAGAAATGTGTGGAAAGTAAGATGGATGGTTTGAAGAAAGGTGTGGAATCTAAGATAGATGGCATGGAAGATGGCATGGAATCTAAGATGGATGGCATGGAAGCTAAGATCGATGAAAAAATGGAAAACATGAAGAATGATCTAAAAGCAGACATGGAAGGTTTGACAAATTTGATACAAGAAATGTTTCCTAATGGTGAAAATATAGTAGAGGAAACTCATGATGAGAACAAAATAAATGTTAATTATGATTTCATAAACTCTAATGTTGGCGGGAAGAACCACCATATTCCAAAAATTCATAGGAGGAAGTTTGATGGAAAGGATCCTGTAACATGGATACTACAGATGGAGCAATATTTCAATCTCCATAATGTGCAAAACACACAAAAGGTAATCATTGCAAATTTACATTTAGAACAAAATACATTTATATGGTATCGATGGATTTGCTCCCATTACAATATATCACTTGGTCAATTTTTATGAAGGAAATGATAGCACATTAGGAGGATACAAAGAGCAACACCTTCTTTAGCGAATTGATAAATCTCAAACAAAAGGGTTTAGTGTGGGTGCACATTGAGGACTTCCAAAAATTGAATATAAGGGTAACTGAAATTCCAGAGGAACACATGATTGATCTCTTCATAAGTACTTTAAAGGATAACATCCAACATGAAGTTTGCGTTTTGGAACCTGGTTCACTAGAGAAGGAATTCAGGTTGGAAAGAAAAATTGAATGTAAAATTATGGCGACAAGGAAGCCTACCACTCACTTCTATAAAGAAGGAAGTGTTACTATGCCTAAATTTCCACAACCTACAAGGTTAACACCACAAAAATTGGAAAAAGGGAGAAAAAGGGCTTTGCTATATTTGTGATAGAAAATACACCCATAAATTGGAGTAGCCCTAAAACAAAATTAATGTTGGGACCCGAAATGCTTGCCGAAATGGAATCATAAGTAAAGAAGATAAGAAAAAATCTGAAGGCTGCACAAGATCAGAAAAATATCTATGTAGATAAAAAGAGGTCTTATTGAGAATTCAAAGTAGGAGACCATGTGTACGTGAGGATTAAACCCAAGAAGAGTACCTTGCGGTGGACTTCTTGTGCCAAGTTAGCTCCCAAGTTCTGTGGATCCTTCCAAATTTTGAAAAGGGTAGGACCTCTGGCTTATCGGTTGAATTTGCACAATCACACTCAAGTACACAATGTGTTCCATGTGTCCCTGTTGAAATTTTATGTGCATGATTCAAAGCAAGCATAACATTGGTAAAATATACAGGTAAGATAGAATTAAAAGTCCTAACTCTAGTAATTTTTATGTATAAGAATTTGACATGGAATTTTGCTGTTGGCAGGTAGAGCCAGACAGTGAGTTTCTGGTTGAGCCATAACAGATACTTGACTAAAGGGAAATCATGCTTCGAAAGTGAGTCGTCACCCAGGTTAATGTGCAATGGAAGCACTTCAGCCCGAATGAGGCTACTTGGGAGGATGAAATATTCATGCAGCGAGGTTATCCAGAGCTAGAGTGAAAACACTGAGGACGATGTTACTTCTAGGGGGTAGTTGTGACATCTTCATTAAGGATAAATAGTTGTTAACTAGTTAAAAGATAACTTTTATTATTGTTTCAGGAAAAGGGACTGAAATTATTATTATTTGTTTGAAAATTTATTTTCACTAGTAATTACTTATGAATAGTAAATTAGTTAAGAGATTTAATTTCATAAAAGTAGAAGCTGATAGTAAATGGTTCCAAGAATTGGAAAGTGGTTGGGGACAGTTGGAAATAGTTACCTGCTCCTCGGGGATAATAAACTAATCCCAGTGAGGAGTAGGGGTTCTGTTCTGGGTTGAAGGAAGAGTGGATTTTCCAGAGCTAGTAGAGACCAGTGGGAAACACTCAGCAGTCCTGAAAATAATTTCTGGTACTAACTGGACTGGGCGTCCTGAGGTCACAGCAGAAAATAAATCCACTGTTAACCCGTACCATCCAGGACTGGAGCTCAGGGGCAAGAAGAGGACGTGATCGCCTCTCTTGATGGTTGGGTGGACCACAACTATAAACAGTGTATTTCAGATAAGTAAAATGTGTAATTTTTCAATGATTAGGTACTGTAATATTTCAATTTTATATATGCCCAGATGTTTATTGTTTTGGTATTAGAGCCAGTGAATACACTATTTTCATTCTTTATAATATTTTCATTCTTTATAAATTTTTCTAGAGGACTGATTAGTTACTATGAAAATAGCAGGTAGCTGAGAAAGAAATGTAGTTTTTAACTGTGTATTACAGTCGAGTATTTTATTTTCTTAAAAATATATATAATAAGCAAAATTGAACATAAATTACAGAGAAGTTCTTAAGATAGAAAACAGAACCGTTAGTCTCGGGTTTTGGGTAAAAACCCTACCCAAGACACATCGTTCATTACAGCTACCGTAATCTATACACGAACTCTAAGAAATGGTGGTCCGGACACCCTATTTAGTAAAGCTGTTACTAGATTCACGTTAAATATGTAAATTTTAGTACGAGGAATAACATAGAAAGGAGAAGAGCTATTATGCGGTAATCTTTATATTGTTATTATTTGACTTTGTTCTAACAGAGTAGTAATATTACTTGAACTAGAAATTTATCATAGAACTCTATGACAGAAAGACTTACCATTGGAATAGATACCAACTCTGGAAATATCTTAAAAAGAACAGTTTCTGATAATCATTAATATAAGAAAAATAAATAAGCTCTCTCTTGTAGAATTAGACATATATTTGTAAAGAAATGCATGTACAAGTGTGTAAGTTGAGTATGGAAAAATTCGAAAAGGTAATAAACTAAAACTCCAAAATGACAGATTACCCATTGTGCAATGAAGAACCAAATTAAGATTACTATCTAATCCAGCACACATATTGTAAACATAATAAACCATCTGAACATGAAATCATATTCGGAAGTTACTGTCACATATAGAGAAATGGGTAAAGAGACATTTTATAAGAAAAAGAATTGTAATCACAGGCTTAATTAAACAGAAAGTGCCATAAAAATCCTTTGGAGCAGAGTGCAAGATGCGAGAAGCTTTTATAGCTTAAACCCAGAATTTTTGGATGAAGAAAATATATTGTACTATCATTAAAATTAATACATGAATTGTTCCTAAAGACATGATTTGAAAAGTTACAAATCTTCGTTATAAACTGTCAAATAAATCCTAAATATTTGCGCAGGATGAGCATATGTCCGTCGAGGTACCTGGAAGAGTGAACCAGCACATCAACTAGAGGTCAAAGGAGTCTCAGCAGAAATCGTTAAGTAAAATCTTGAGCACAAAATATAACCAGGTCAGGATTACTGACCTGCAAGTATTCAATGCATAAAATAAATTATTGAGTGGAAGTGGCGGTGTTAATTACTAAACCTGAGACCTAATAATGAAGAAGCAAAGAAATAATAACACGTGGCAGGGTTGCTAACTTGTTAAAAGGGAAATCTTCTTGCGTCTCGGTCTACAATATACCAAAAAGAAAACTAATAAATTATCCAGCAGAGAATATAAACCTTGCTTACAGCGAGAACCAATCAAAGATTTTGAACTCAACAAAGTTTGAAAGAATTTTCTTTTACCTGACTGTGTATGAGAAGTGCATGATGACAGCGCAGGTAGGAGGCCATGGTAGAAATAAAGTCAGAAGTCGTAACTCTACTCTATCGGGACCTCTCATTTCTGAGCATCTGGTTATCTGGAAGAAGTAACCCTTTATTTCTCCTTAAAGTATCCAATTCAAATACTTAACCATTATCTGTAGTGGCAATGAAAACGTAAGAGCCAAAGACTGGCCTCAAACTGTAAGCATTTACCTCAAAGCCGAAGGAGTTAACAGAAAATGAAAATAGTAAACTGAGAATGAAAGAGATGAGTTGAAAATTAGGGTTGGCGTGAGTATTGAGGCATTTCCCACTGAAACTATAGACCGTTGATCTAAGAAAAGATCAACGGTGCCGAGACTAAAAGGTACCATTTAAATTCGCGTGGCTTATCCATAGAATCAAAATAGTTGTTGAGAGAAGTAAATGCCCAGTACAATCGTATTAAGCTACTTTGCCACGCCAGCTATTCCGCCAATGGAAATCAAGGTAATATTCATGCATTGAATTAAATTATCGTTGTTATGGTGGGTAACGTTACATCGAGAATCCACCCTTCCATACCATACCATAAACCGTTTGTAAGATACACATATATATGTCATGATGAATGCTATGTAATTAAGGTTGAATCTTGTTAGTGAATTTAGATTTATAATGTTAGGAAATTTTAGAAGTTCAATCAACATTTGACTAGAGATTACAAATATTACCAATGTGAGAGTGAATATAATTTTTTGTATTTACTCAGTATGCACTCATGTTACAAGTGGTATCATAGCAACGTTCATACATTGGGACCCTAAGGGTCAACTAACGATAAGCTGTGTGAATGCTAATGCACAACATTTAGCATCATAGCAAGAAACATCACGAGAAGGGGAACAGCACAGAAAACCCCCCAAGACACTGTGGGACCCCAATCTCAACTAGTGATGGACCCAAAAATGTGGATTCAGTTATGTGTCGATCAGCATCGATAAACTAGTAGACTACTGGAGGAGTAGCAGAACCAAACAAGCTTCCTGTTGAACGCGGTACGACAACTGCAAGAGGAAATGGTGCGTGTTCAAAAAGACAATGAACGATTACTGCAAGAGAAGGAAACAATATTAAAGATCCTGTCGGACAAGAAAAACCAGGAAGTGGAACATCCTAGTACTGACAGGGGCATGCAAGAAGAACATGAGCAGAAAAAAAGACACAACACCACTGGCAGAGTGGAAAGAAGCCCAAACCAATGAAGAAAGAACAAAAATTACAATGAAGAAAGATATGGCAATGTGTCAAATCAGCAAGAGGATAAAAAACAGAAAGTAGAGCTTCGGGGGGGATTTCGAAAAATAAAACCAGCAACATTTGATGGTGAAGCTGAGGAAGCGGCATCAGCATGGTTGATAAACATGAATAAATACTTTCAGGTGTACGAATACAACAACAACTTGAAGGCTATATTTACCATATACCAGCTGAGGGAGAAGGCCAGTCTGTGGTGGGAAGAAGTGAAGAATGTTCATAGTATTGAGGAACAATATTTCACTTGGGAATCGTTCCAGCAATACTTTAAAGACATGTATTTGAAATAACTATTCTATGATGAAAAAGCTAAATAATTTCATGATTTAAGGCTCGAACAGATGACAATGAATGAATATATCACCAAGTTCACCTCCCTGTTATGATATGTTCCATATCTTTGTGAGGAAAAGGCTAAGGTGTAGAGATTTCTTAGCAGCTTGCCAACGCATATGAAGGAGCGTATTGAATTTTTTAATCCCAGAACCATGGATGAAGTCATTTTTAAGGCACGAATGTGATATCAATAGTCCAAGGCTAAAGGAGAGGTTGGGAAAATTTGGCTGCCAAGGAAAGGACATAAAAGTAGCTCCAATTTAAAAGGAGCCAAAAGCGGTAACTTTAAAAATTCTGCCTCAAATTTTGTGAGAAAAAATTTGGTAGAAATCATCAAAGGACTCGTTGCCTAGTAGGATAGAAACCTATAGAGGCATCGAGAAAACCTGAGCAAGGACAAGTGACCAAGCCACCTTTATAATGTTGGAGGTGTGGCGAGCCACACTACTACAAAAACTCTCCACAGTGAGAAAGGAATGACACGGTTGCAAAATTGTAGGAGGCTTCTACAGTTGGAAATCTGGCATGAAACATTCCTCATATCAACACGACAATCGAGGGTTGATAGGAAAATTATCAGCCAATGAAGATTGAGTTGGAAGGTAAATTACTGTCTCAATCTGTTTCTATTTTGGTAGACCCAGGTGCAAGTCTGAGTTATGATAATCCCAAGATAATGGAAATGTGTAAATTAAAACAATAGAAATTTAAAAACTCTTAGCTGGTACAACTAGCCACAGGAGCAAAAAGAAAGGTGAGTGCTAAAATATCAAACTGTGTATTAGAAATTACAAAATAGTAGTTGAATGTGGATTTGAATATGCTGCCATTAGCATCCTATGATGTTTTGCTAGGCATGGATTGGCTAGAAAAGCATTGGACCTTACTGGACTATAAATAAAATTTTATTTATCATAGAATGAAGATAGAACACTCAAGGAAATTAAGGGAGTCAAGAAGCCATCACAACTAAGACCACTTACAGCATCCCAAATGAATAAATGTATAAGGAAGAGATGCCAAATTTATGCTATTCAAGTAGGATATGCTGATTCCAAGGAAAAATCACCTATGATGGAAAATATAACTGTGATGCAAGATTTTATGGATGTCTTTCCAGAAAATATTCCTAGATTACCACCAAGGAGAGATATTGACTTCACCATAGAGTTAATACAACCAGCTTCTCCCATGTCAAGGGCTCCTAACAGAATTGGTGTGCTAGAGCTAATAGAGTTGAAAATGAAATTACAAGAAATGTTGGAAAAGTGCTAAATTCGCCCAAGTGTGTGCCCTTGGGGAGCACCAGTGTTGTTCGTGAGGAGGAAGGATGGAACCATGCAAATGTGTATGGACTATAGACAGCTTAACAAGCTAACAGTCAAGAATAAATACCCTTTGTGCATAATTAATTATCTGTTTGATCAAGTAACGGGAGCCATGGTGTTTTCTAAAATCAATTTAAGATCTGGATATCACTAGATTCGAATCAAGGATGAAGACATTTGAAAGACAACAATCCATACTAGGTACATGCATTATGAATTTGTGGTACTACCCTTCGGGTTAACAAATGCACAAGAAACCTTTATGAGGTTAATGCATGGGATATTTCATCCTTTTTTGGATAGTTTTGTACTCATACTTATTGATGATATTCTAATTTATTCTAAAAGCCAGGAAGAACATAAAGAGAATTTGAGAATTGTGCCAGAAATGCTAAGGAAACATCAGTTGTACGCTAAGTTCAGCAAATGTGATTTCTTTAAAACAGAAATCCAATATCTAGGCCATGTCATTTTAGCAAAAGGGATTGTTGTTGACCCAGAGAAGATTAAGACAATTATGGAATGTTGAGTACCGCACAATGTGGTAGACATTCTATATTTCATGGGATTAGTTGGGTATTATCGAAGATTTATTGAAGGATTTTCCAAAATTTCTTTTTTCGTTACCTCCTTGTAGAGGAAAAGAAAATTTTTCAAATGGACTGTTGAGTGTCAAAAAAAAATTGAAAAGCTTAAACAACTTTTGACCACTGCAGCTGTGTCGGGGTTAGCTGTCTCCAACAAATAATTTGAAGTTTGTACGGATGCAAGCAAAGAGGGTGTTGGGGCAGTGTTATCGTAAGAAGGAAAAGTAGTGGCATATGAGTCAAGAAAGTTAAAAGAGCATGAAAAAAGGTACTCAACCTATGATCTAGAACTAATTATAGTAGTACATGCACTCTGGGTAGAGAGACACTACTTGTTGGGTAAAAAATTTATGTTAAAAATAAATCATAGCAGTTTAACTTGTTACTTTAAGCAGGTTGATTTAAACTCTCAACATGAAAAATGAAATGCCTTCCTCAGTGAGTTTGATATGGATATTCAGCACATGAAAGGTAAAGAAAACTAGGTAGCTGATTCTTTAAGCAGAAACTTACATGGTATATATGAGCTCTATTATAATCAGCTGGAAAGTATTTTTTTGGAACAAGTGAGAGAAGAAGCACAAAAAGATCCAGAATATGAATTTTTATGGCAACAAATGGAAGAAACCAGAAAGCAATGAAGTACATCTGAGTATGGAATAAATGAAGATGAGATGCTAACTTTTAGAGGTAAAGTGTATGTGCCTAACCGTGTGGATCTAAAAGAGCTGATAATGAATGAGTACCGTCGTAGTAATTACACAGGTCATCCAGGATACCAGAAAATGTTGAATTCAATTAGAAAGGTATATTTCTACCTTGCTATGTGCAAGAACATTGTTGAGTATTAAGTAAATGTTTGGAGTGTCAGAAGGTGAAGGTGGAGCATCAACATCCCGCAGGTTTGTTGCAGCCCATACTGATACCTAAATGGAAGTGGGAGGTCATATCCCTGGACTTCATTACAGGCTTACCGTAAAAAAAAAGGTAAAACGAATCCATCATGGTGGTAGTGGACAGATTGATTAAATCTGCACATTTTATACCTATGCAGTCTACTTACAAGACTGTACAGATAGCCGACATATTCATGAAGGAAATTTTCAGGCTGCATGGAATTCCGAAGATAGTTATCTCATACAGGGATTTTAAGTTTACTTCAACATTTTGGAAGACTCTGGTTATAGGTTTCGGGACTCAAATAAACTTTAGTACAACTTATCATCCTTAGACCAACGGTCAAACAAAGCGAGTAAACCAAGTATTGGAAGACATGTTGCACATATATGTGATGCAGCATCCAACCAAATGGGAATACTATCTACATCTTGTTGAATTTTCCTACAAGAATGGTTATCAAGAAGACCTGAAGATGAGTCCTTTTGAGGCCTTGTATGGGAGGCAGTGTTGCACACCCATAAATTGGAACAGATCAGAAAAAAAACTAATGTTGGGACCCGAGATGCTTGCTGAAATGGAATTAGAAGTAAAGAAGATAAGACAAAAGCTATAGGTTTCACAACGTCGGCAGAAGATCTATGTAGGCAAAAAGAGGTCTTATTGAGAATTCGAGGTAGGAGACCATGTGTACGTGAGGATTAAATCCAAGAAGAGTACCTTGTGGTAGACTTCTTGTGCCAAGTTAGCTCCCAGGTTCTTGTGGACCCTTCCAAATTTTGGAAAGGGTAGGACCTGTGGCTTATCATCTAGCTTTTCCCAATCACATTCGAGTACACAATGTGTTCCATGTGTCCCTATTGAAAAGTTATGTGCATGATTAAAAGCGCGTAATACATTGGTAAAATATACAGGTAGGATAGAATTAAAAGTCCTAACTTGAGAAAAATTTTATGTATGAGAATTTGACATGGAATTTTGCTGCTGGCAAGTAGAGCTGGACGACGAGTTTTTGGTTGAGCCACAACACATACTTGGCTGAAGGGAAATCATGCTCCGAAAGCGAGTCATCACTCCAGTTAAAGTGCAATGGAAGCACTTTGGCCCAGATGAGGCTACTTGGGAGGACGAAAGATTCATGCGGGAAGCTTATCCAGAGCTCTTTTAGAGCTAGTGTGAAAACACCAAAGATGGTGTTAATTATAGGGGGGAAGTTGTGACAGCTTCGTTAAGGATAAGTAGTTGTTAACTATTTAAAAGAGAATTTTTATTATTATTTCAGGAAAAAGGACTAGAATTATTATTATTTGTTGGAAAATTTATTTTCACTAGTAATTACTTATGAGTAATAAATTATTTAAGAGAGTTAACTTGATAAAAGTAAAAGTTGATGGTAAATGTTTCCAAGAACTAGAAAGTGGTTGGGGATAGTTGGAAACAGTAACCTTCTCCTTTGGGGATAAGATATTGATCCCAGTGATGAGTAGGGGTTCTGTTCTAGGTTGAAGGAAGAGTCTATATTTTCTAGAGCTGGTAGAGACCAGTGGAAAACACTCACCAATCCTGAAAATAATTTCTGGTACTTACTAGACTGGGTGTACTGAAGTCATAGCAGAAAATAAATCCACTGTTAACCCATACCATCCAAGACTAGAGCTTGGGGGGCAAGAAGAGGACTTCATCGCCTCTCTTGATGGTTGGTTGGACCACAGCTATAAACAACATATTTTAGATAAGTAAAATGTGTAAATTTTCAATGATTAAGTATTGTAATACTCAAGTTTTAAATATGCCCAGATGTTGATTGTTTTGGTATAAGAGCCAGTCAATACCCTATGGTTCGTGTAAGTTGAATGAAAAAATAAACTGACTGCTTAATTTATTTTCATTTATTTTTATAAATTTTTCTAGAAGACTGGTTAGTTACTATGAAAATAGCAGGTAGCGGAGAAAGAAATGTAGTTTTTAACTATGTATTACAACAAGTACTTTTTCTTAAAACAAATATAATAAGCAAAAGTGAACATATCTTACAGAGAAGTTATTAAGATAGAAAAACATGATCATTGGTCTCTGGTTCTACATAAAAACCCTACCCAAGACACATTGTTCTTTACAACTACCGTAATTTATACATAGACTCTAGGAAATGGTGGTCTAGACACCCTATTTAGTAAAGTTGTTGCCAGATTCCCGTTAAATATGTAAAATTTCAATATGAGGAATAACATAAAAAGGAGAAGAAATATTATGTGGTAATCTTCATATTGTCATTATTTGACATTGTTCTAATGGTATAGTAGTTTTACTTAAACTATAAATTTTCCATAGAACTCTATGACAGAAATGCTCAACCATTGGAATAGATACCAACTCTGGAAATATCTTAAAAAGAACATTTTATGATAATCATCAATATAAGAAAAAGAACTAAGTTCGCACTTTCATAATTAGACATATATTTTTAAATAAATGCATGTACAGGTGTGTAATTCGAGTATGGAAAAATCCAACAAGGTAATAAACTAAAACTCCAGAATGACATATTACCCATTGTGCAGAGAAAAACCAAATTAAGAATACCATCTAATCTAGCACACATATTATAAACATAATAAATCATCTAAACGTAAAATAAGTTTTGGAAGTTACTATCATATATAGAGAAATGGGTATAGAGAGACATTTTAGAAGAAAAGGTAGCGTAATGACAGGCTTAATTAAGTAGAATGTGCCATAAAAATCCTTCGGAGTAGAGTGAAAGATGCGGGAACCTTTTATAGATTAAACACTAAATTTTTGGATGAAGAAGATATACTTTATTGTCATTAAAATGAATACATGAATTGTTCCTAAAGACATGATTTGAAAAGTTACAAATCTCCGGTATACTCTGTCAAAAAAAATCCTAAAGTTTTGTGCAGGATGAGCACTTGTCTATTGAGGTACCTAGAAGAGTGAACCAACACATTAGCCGAAGGAGACTCAGCAAAAATATTTAAGTAAAAGGTCGAGTGCCAAAGACAACTGGGTTGGGCTTACTAACCTGCAAGTATTCAATGCATAAAAGAAATTATTGAGCGGTAGTGATGGTGTTAAATACTAACCCTAAGACTAAAAATAATGAAGAAGCAAATAAATAATAATAGGCAGCAGGGATTGCTAACCTATTGAAATGGAAATCTTCTTGCGTCCTGGTCTACAAAATACCAAAATGAAAACTAATAAATTATCCAGAAGAGAATATAAACCTCTCTTACAACGAGAACCAATCGAAGATTTGAACTCAAAAAATATTGAAAATTTTCCTTTTACTTGACTGTGTATGAGAAGTGCATGATGATAGCATGGGTAGGAGGCCATGGAAGAAATAGAGTCTGAAGTCATAGCACCGCTCTATTGGGACCTCTCATTTCTGAGCAGCTAGTTATCTGGGAGAATTAACCCTTTATTTCTCCTTAAAGAATCCAATTCAAATACTTAACCATTCCCTATAGTGACAATGAAAATGAAAGAACCAAGACTGGCGTCAAATTGTAAGCATTTTCCTCAGAATTGAAGGAGTTAACAATAAATGAAAATAGTGAACTGAGAATGAAAGAGGTGAGTTGACAATTAGGGTTGGCGTGAGTATTGAGGCATTTCCCATCGAAACTACAAACCGTTTCTTTAAGAAAATATCGACGGTGCCGAGACTAAAAGGTACCATTGAAATCCGCATGGCTTATCCGCAAAATAAAAATAGCTATTGAGAGAAGAAAATGACCAGCACAATCGTGTTAAGTTACTCTATTACGCCAGCTATTCCACGGATGGAAATCAAGGTGAGATTCATGTATTGAATTAAATTATCATTGTTATGGTGGGTAATGTTTCATCGAGAATCCAGCCCTCTAGACCTTACCATAAGCCGTTTGTAAGATACATACATACATACATACATACATATACATACATACATACATATATATATGTCATGATGAATGTTATGTAATTAAGGTTGAGTCTTGTAAGTGAATTTAGATTTATAATGTTAGGAAAGGTTAGAATTTCAATGAAAATTTGCCTAGAGATTACAAATATTATCCATGTGAGAGTGAAATTAATTTTTTTTTACTCAATATGAACTCATTTTATAAGTGGTATCAGAGAAGCGTTCATACACTGGGACCCTAAGGGTCAACTAACGATAAGCTTTGTATATATTGATGCATAGAGTTTAACAGCATAGAAGGAAACATCATGAGAAGGGGAACAACACAATAAACCCCCCAAGACACACTGGAACACCAAGCTCAACAAGTTATGGACCCAAAAATGTGGGTTCAGTTAAGTGTTGATCAACACCAACAAGCTAGTAGACTACTAGAGGAGCAGCAAAACCAAACCAGCTTCCTGTTGAACATGGTACAACAATTTCAAGAGGAAATGGTGCATGTTCGAAAAGATAACAAACGATTACTGCAAGAGAAGGAAAAGATATTAAATAGCATGTCAAACAAGAAAAACTGGGAAGTGGAACATCCTAGTACTGACAGAGGCATGCAAGAAGAATATGAGCAGCAAAAAAGACACAACACCACTGAAAGATTAGAAATAAGCCCATCCCAGTGAAGCAAGAACAAAAATTACAATGAAGCATAATCTGGCAATGTGTCAGATCAACAAGAGGTTAAAAAGCAAAAAGATGAGCTTGAGGGGGGAATTTTGAAGAATAAAACCACAAAAATTTGATGGTGAAGCTGAGGAAGTGGTGGATGCATGGTTGATAAACATGAATAAATACTTTCAGGTTTACGAATACAATAGCAACCTGAAGGCCAGATTGGCCATATACCTATTGAGGGAGAAAGCCAATCTGTGGTGGGAAGAAGTGAATAATGTTCATAGTATTGAAGAACACGATGTCACCTGGGAATCATTTCAAAAATAATTTAAAGACAAGTATTTGACAGAATGATTCTATGATGAAAAAGATAAATAATTTCATGATTTAAGGTTGGGACAGATGACCATGGATGAATATATCACCAAGTTCACTTCCCTGTTACGATATGTTTCATATCTTCTCGAGGAAAAGGCTAAGGTGTAGAGATTTATGAGCAACTTGCCAACACATATGAAGGATCGTATTGAATTTATTAATCCTAGAACCATGTATGAAGCCATTCGTAAGGCATGAATGTTCTATCAGCAATCCAAGGCTAAAGGAGAGGTTGGGAAAATTTGGCCACCAAGGAAAGGAAATAAAAGCAGCTCCAATTTCAAAGGAGCCAAAAGTAGTAACTTTAAAAATTATGCCTGAAATTCGGTCAGCAAAATATTTGGTAGAAATCATCAAAGGACTCGTTGGTCAGCAGAAGAGAAACCTACAGAGGCATCCAACAAGCCTGAGTAAGGACAGGTGACCAAGCCACCCTTAGAATGTTGGGGGTGTGGTGAGGCACACTACTACAAAAACTGTCCACAACGAGCAAGGAATGACACAGTTGCAAAATTGCAGGAGGCTTCTACAATTGGTGATTTGGCATGAAACATTCCTCGTATCAACGTGGCATTGGAGAATCGATAAGTATATTATCATCCAACGATGATTGAGTTGGAAGGTAAATTACTGTCTCAATCTGTTTCTATTTTGGTATACCCAGGTACAAGTGTAAGTTATGTTAGTCCCAAGATAGTTGAAATGTGTAAATTAAACGAACATAAATTTAAAAACTCATGGCTGGTACAGCTAGCCACAGGAGAAAAAAGAAAGGTGAGTGCTAAAATATCAAACTGTGTAATAGAAATTGCAGAATAACAGTTGAATGTGGATTTGAATATACTGCCATTAGGGTCCTACGATGTTTTGTTGGGCATGGATTAGCTAGAAAAACATTGGACCGTAGTGGAGTGCAAGGAAAAACTTATTTATTACAGAATGCAAGATGAAACATGCAAGGAAATTCAGGGAGACAAGAAGCCATTATAGCTACAACCAATTAAGGTCGTCCCAAATGAATAAATGTATAAGGAAGGGATGCCAGATTTATGCTATTCAAGCAGGATATGCTGATTCTAGGGAAAAATCACTTATGATGGAAAATATACCTATGGTGCAAGATTTTATGGATGTATTTCCAAAAAATATTCCTAGATTACCACCAAGGAGAGATATTGACTTCACCATAGAGTTAATTCTAGGAGCTTCTCACGTGTCAAGGGCTCCTTACAGATTGAGTGTGCCAACGCTAACAGAGTTGAAAATGAAATTACAAGAACTTTTGGATAAGGGCTACATTCACCCATGTGTGTCCCCTTGGGGAGAACCAGTGTTGTTCGTGAGGAAGAAGGATGGAACCATGCGAATGTGTTTGGACTATAGAGAAATTAACAAGCTAACAGTAAAGAATAAATACCCTTTGCTTAGAATTGATCATTTGTTTGATCAAGTGAAGGTAGTCACATTATTTTCTAAAATCGATTTAAGATCTGGATATCACTAGATTCAAATCAAGGATCAAGAAATTTGCAAGACAACATTCCATACTAGGTACGGGCATTATGAATTTTTGGTACTACCCTTCGGGTTAAAAAATGCACCAACAACCATTATGAGGTTAATGCATGTGATCTTTCAACCTTTCTGGATAGTTTGTTACTCATATTTATAGATGATATTCTAATTTATTCTAAAATCCAGGAAGAACATAAAGAGAATTTTAGGATTGTGCTAGAAATGCTAAGGAAAGATCAGTTGTACACTAAGTTCAGCAAATGTGATGTCTTTAAAATAGAAATCCACTATTTGGGCCATGTAATTTCAGCAAAAGGGATTGTTGTTGACCTGGAGAAGATTAAGACAGTTATGGAATGGCGAGTACCCCAGAATGTGGCAGACATTCGATCTTTCATGGGATTAGCTGGGTACTATAGAATATTTATTGAATGATTTTCCAGAATTTATTTTCTCGTTACCTCCTTGCAGAGGAAAGGAAAAGTTTTCAAATGGAATGTTGAGTGTCAAAACAGTTTTGAAAATCTGAAACAAATTCTGAGCACTACACCCATGTTGAGTGTAGCTAACCCCAACAAAGAATTTGAAGTTTGTATGGATGCAAGTAAAGAGGGTGTTGGGGCAGTTTCATCGCAACAAGGCAAAGTAGTGGCATATGAGTCAAGAAAGTTAAAAGAGCATGAAAAAAGGTACTTATCTTACGATCTAGAACTAATAGTTGTAGTACATGCACTTCGGGTATGGAGACAGTACTTCCTGGGTAAAAAATTTGCGTTAAAAATAGATCATAGCAGTTTAACTAGTTAATTTATACAGGTTGATTTAAACTCTAGAGAGGCAAGATGGAATGCCTTCCTGAGTGAGTTTGATATGTATATTTAGTACATGAAAGGTAAGGAAAACCAGGTAGCTGATCCTTTAAGTAGAAAAATACATGGTATATATGAGCTCTATTATAATGAGTTGGAAAGTAAATTTTTGGAACAAGTGAGGGAAGAAGCGCAAAAAGTTCCAGAATATCAATTTTTATGGCAACAAATGGAAGAAACGTGAAAGCAAGGAAGTACATCTGAATATGGAATAAATAAAGATCAAGTGCTAACTTTTAGAGGTAAAGCGTATGTTCCTAACCGTGTGGATCTAAAAGAGCTAATAATGAATGAGTACCATCCCAATAATTACGCAGGTCACCTAGGATAGCAGAAAATGTTGATTGCAATTAGAAAGAAATATTTTTGGCCTGGTATGTGCCAGAAAATTATTGAGTATTTAAGTAAATGTTTTTAGTGTCAGCAAGTGAAGGTGGAGCATCCAAATCTCGTAGGATTGTTGTAGCCCGTACCGATACCTGCAGGGAAGTGGGAGGTCATATCCCTAGACTTCATTACAGGCTTACCACGAACAAGAAGGAAAAATGACTCCATCATGGTGGTAGTGGACAGATTTAGTAAATACGCACATTTTATACCTGTGCAGTCTACTTATAAAACTGTACAGATAGCCAACATATTCATGAAGGAAATTTTCAGGCTGCATGGAATTCCGAAGATAGTTATCTCAGACAGGGATGTTAAGTTTACTTCAGCATATTGGAAGACTCTATTTACAGGTTTGGGGACTCAAATAAAATTTATTAAAGCTTATCATCCTTAGACCGATGGTCAAACAGAGTGAGTAAACCAAGTTTTGGAAGACATGATGTGCATGTACATGATGCAAAAACCAACCAAATGGGAAGACTATCTGCATCTTGTTGAATTTTCCTACAACAATGGTGATCAGGAATCCCTGAAAGTAAGTCCTTTCAAGGCCTTGTATGGGAGGCAGTGTCGCACACCCATAAATTGGAGCAGCCCTGAAACAAATTTAAAGTTGGGACCAAAAATGCTTGCTGAAATGGAATCAGAAGTAAAGAAGATAAGACAAAATCTGAAGGCTGCACAAGATCGGCAAAATATCTATGCAGATAAAAAGAGGTCTTATCGAGAATTTAAAGTAGGAGACCATGTTTACGTGAATATTAAACCCAAGAAGAGTACCTTGTGGTGGACTTCTTGTGCCAAGTTAGCTCCCAAGTTCTGTGGATGCTTCCAAATTTTGAAAAGGGTAGGACTTGTGGCTTATCGGGTTGCTTTGCCCAGTCACATTCAAGTACAAAATGTGTTCCATGTGTCCCTGTTGAAATGTTATGTGCATGATTCAAGGCACGCAATACATTCCAAAAATATACAGGTAGGATAGAATTAAAAGTCCTAACTTGAGATAATTTTTATGTATGAGAATTTGACATGGAATTTTGCTATTGGAAGGTAGAGCTAGACGGCGAGTTTCTGGTCGAGCTGCAACACATACTTGACCGAAGGGAAATCATGCTCCGAAACCGAGTCATCACCCAGGTTAAAGTACAATGGAAGCACTTCGGCTTGGATGAGGCTACTTGGGAGGATGAAAGATTTGTGTGGGAAGCTTATCTAGAGCTCTTTTCAGAGCTAGAGTGAAAACACAGAGGACGGTGTTACTTGCAGGGGGGGAAGTTGTGACAACTTCATTAAGGATAACTACTTGTTAACTAGTTAAAAGATAATTTTTATTATTGTTTTAGGAAAAAGCACTGGAATTGTTATTATTTGTTTGAAAATTTATTTTCACTAGTAATTACTGATGAATAATAAAACAGTGAAGAGAGTTAAATTCATTAAGGTAAAAGCTGATGGTAAATGTTTCCAATAATTGGGAAGTGGTTGGGGATAGTTGGAAACAGTTAGTTGCTCCTCTGGGGATAAGAGACTGATCCCAATGAGGAGTAGAGATTCTGTTATGGGTTGAAGGAAGAGTGTTGATTTTCCAAAGCTGATAGAGACCAGTGGAAAACACTCAGCAATCCTAGAAATAATTTCTGGTACTGACAGGAATGGGCACCATGAGGTCACAAGAGAAAATAAATCCACTGTTAACCCATACCATCCAGGAGTGGAGCTCGGGGGTAACAAGAGGATGCGATTGCCTCTCTTGATGGTTGGGTGGACCACAACTATAAACAACGTATTTAAAATAAGTAAAATGTGTAATTTTTCCGTGATTAACTACTGTAATGCTCCAGTTTTATATATTCCCATATGTTTATTGTTTTGGTATCAGAGCTAGTGAATACCATATGGTTCGTGTAGGATGAATGAAAAAATAAACTGGCTGCTTAAGTTATTTTCATTTTTTTTATATAAATTTTGCTAGAAGACTAATTAGTTACCATGAAAGTAGTAGGTAGCTGAGAAAGAAATGTAGTTTTTAATTGTGTATTACAGCCGAGTATTTTTTCTTAAAAAAATATAATAAGAAAAAGTGAACATAACTTACGGAGAAGTTCTTAAGATAGAAAAATAAAACCGTTGGTCTCGGGTTCTGGGTAAAAACCGTACCCAAGACACATCGTTCTTTGGAGCTATCCTAATCTATACACGGACTCTAGGAAATGGTGGTCCAGACACCCTATTTAGTAAAGATATTGCCATATTCTCGTTAAATATGTAAAATTTTAGTACGAGGAATAACGTAGAAAGGAGAAGAGCTATTATGCGGTAATCTTCATATTTTCATTCTTTGACTTTGTTCTAACAGTATAGTAGTATTACTTGAACTATAAATTTACCATAGAACTCTATGATAGAAAGACTCAACCATTGGAATAAATACCAAGTCTAGAAATATCTTAAAAAGAACAATTTCTGATAATCATCAATATAATAAAAAGAAGTAAGTTTGCACTTGTAGAATTAGACATATATTTGTCAATAAATGCATGTACATGTGTGTAAGTCGAGTATGGAAAAATCCGACAAGGTAATAAGCTAAAACTCCAGAATGACAAATTACCCACTATGCAGAGAAAAACAAAATTAAAAATACTATCTAATATAGCGCACATATTGTAAACATAATAAATCATCTGAACACATAATCATATTCGGAAGTTACTGTCATATATAGAGAAATGGGTAAAGAGAGAAATTTTATAAGAAAAAGTAGTGTGATCATAGGCTTAATTAATCAAAAAGAGCCATAAAAATATTTCGAAGCAGAGTGCAAGATGCAGGAAGCTTTTATAGCCTAAACCCATAATTTTTGGATGAATAAAATATATTGTATTGTCATTAAATGTAATACATGAAATGTTCCTAAAGACATCATTTGAAAAGGTACAAATCTCTAGTATAAACTGTCAAAATAAATCCTAAATATTTGCGCAGGATGACCCTCTCTCCATCGAGGTACCTGGAAGAGTGAACCAACACATCAGCTAGAGGCCAAAGGAGTCTCAGTAGAAATCGTTAAGTAAAAGCTTGACTGCCAAAGTCAACCGGGTCGAGATTACTAACCTGTAAGTATTCAACGGATAAAAGAAATTATTGAGCAGTAGCGATGGTTTTAAATACTAACCCTGAGACATAAAATAATGAAGAAACAAAAAAATAATAACAGGGGGCAGGGATTGCTAAGTTGTTAAAAGGTAAATCTTCTTGCGTCCCTGTCTACAATATACCAAAATGAAAACTAATAAATTATCCATCAGAGAATATAATCCTCTCTTACAGTGAGAACCAATCGAAGATTTGAACTCAACAAAGTTTGAAAGAATTTTCTTTTGCCTCACTATGTATGGGAAGTGCATGATAACGGTGCGGGTAGGAGGCCATGGCATCAATAAAGTCGAAAGTCATAACTCTACTCTGTCGGGACCTCTCATTTTCAAGAAGCTGGTTATCTAGAAGAAGTAACCCTTTATTTATCCTTAAATAATCCAATTTGAATACTTAACCATTCTATGTAATGATAATTATTCTATGTAATGACAATGAAAACATAAGAGCTAAGACTGGCCTCAAACTGTAAGCATTTACCTCAGAGCCGAAGTGATGCAGGAGCATCTAGCCCGGCGTAGACAAAAGAGGGCTGATTGTCTCACTGTGACATGAGTTTGGACAGGTTACAAAACCTGTGTTTTTGTTTTATTATTTATTTACTTTTACTTATGTTATTTGGATAAGAACAGTAGATTTAGGAGGGGAATACATTTCTATTTATAGCTAATTAGAGTTTCTTTTTGTAACTGGCAAGGTAGTTATAACAATTCGGTTGATAGTTCAACCGAGAGACAAAAACGGACTATCCTTACAACACAATAAATAGCCGGAACTTATGTATTCAAGAGGTTAGATTTCCATCTGAATGAAGGAGGTGACTAATAAAGGGAACCAGAGTTTTTTTTACAGAAAAGAAAACCATCTGAGAATTTAAATCGATAGCCAACACTTTTATTTTGTTAATTTTCCTGTGTCTCATTTTCGATGTTGATGTGCATTATAACCAAAAGAATGGAAAGTTGAAATCCCTGCAAAAAGGAGTAAACCCAAGCGCATGCACCGCCTACCAGTTGCATAAAACCAGAGAAGAAACCGACGTATATATAGAGAATTAAAAGCTATAGGATGCAAGAACGAGTTTCCAGTAAAAGACTTAAAGAGCAGCCAGTTACCACTATTTCTAACATACCAACAAATTCCAGGTAATGAACAGACTGTCTTTTTCTTTGAATTAACCAAATCATAAAGGAGTTTTATTACATATACAAAAGTTCTGTTCAATTATACATTTCTGAAAACCCTATTGCTCGTAACAACAAGTGTGAAAAAGGGCTCAAAGCCTAAGCATCCAGCGCTCAAAGTTAAATCGACTAAGAATCTCAAATAGAGTCAAACAGAACCAGCTACTACCCCGTGATTCAACTTGCCAGATAAGGGTTTGACAAGTAACCTAGCGGGACCGAGTCTATTTAAGAGCGGGAACCAGGAAAGACGTAATCATATTACAAATCAACCACGGACTTATAAATAGAATGACCCTACCCATTTATTGCTTGGGGCCATTCCTTTTTGGCAGAACAAGCACTCGATACCAGTCAGTTTTGTTGACCTGCAAGAAGAGAAAAAGAGGCAAGGGTTAGAACCTGGAATAAGCAAGGATTTTTGCAAGTAATCGAAGAGGCATTCCAATGGAAACAAGACCATAAACTCTGTGACATTCACCTGTGAACAGGTGGGGCAGCACCGAACGAAAAGGCGAAGTTGAATACAAGAAAACCTGCTCGCAAGGAGAAAAATACATTAGTAACTGAATAAGGTGTGGAACAGACTAAAACATGGAGCTTTAACTTACCTTGGAAAGGAAAGAGGCCGAGTTGAGTAAGACTGCTGGCACCATATTGGAAGTTCGACCTGTAGCACAGATAGAGTCATTTTAGCGAACGAAATGAGAGAAGCCTGCAAACATATCCCAATGAAGAACAATAAATTTTCCTTTAGTTTCAACAAGAACCTTGCACACAGCAAACGTAAGACAAGTAGCCAACAACGTTACCATATTGGCAAGAGTTTTCAGCGCATAATACACCGAACCAGAAAGACAGCAACAGAACCCTCGAGATAGACCAAGGCGACTACCCCCAGGTGTCGAATGAAAATGAAATGGGGCCAATGACAAAATTTGGGGTTTTTCACAAGGCGGGAGGAGCTAGAACTGAGATAATCAACAGGTGTCAGCAGTACCAATTAAAAGGATAGGAAAATAAATTGGTAAGTGATTACAAGTCGGACCCAATCTACGAATGACTGTATACATTTAAAACATATCTGCGCATATTTCGAAACGAAATTAATACTGTTGGTTAACACATAGTTCGTATGTGTAAGTGGGACCTGTAACTTAAGGTTACCAAACAATTAATTTAACACAGAATCACAGTAAGAGGGCTGGTACCATCAAATTAGTATCAGAGTGAGATTAAGAACAGTAAGAATGGAGGTTGGTAGATGAGGACGAGGAACGGGGAGAGTTAACCACAGATTAGCAAAAGAAGGACTGAGGGAGGAGATTCATATTTTGAACAAGCGATTAGCAGCAGTGAAGGCTGGGAGAAGAAGGGACCTTGACGGAGGGGATTACAGTGATGAGGAGGTTGCAGAAACGACAGATGGTTCTGAAGGAGAAGGACCTGAACGTAAATTGTTGAGGTCGGTTTTATTATCAAGTACCAAGCCCAAACATGAGCTTTCTACTTACGATGGGAATCTATCAGCAGAAGTGTTGTTGGAATAGTTGAACGAGTTGAACAAGTACTTCGACTTTGAAGAAATCAGCGAAGATAAGCGGGTAAAATTCGCTGCCACCAAACTGAAAGGACATGTGTCCTTGTGGTGGGATAGTATACAAGCGGAGAGGAAAAGGCTGCATAAACAACCTATTAAAAAGTGGGCCAGAATTGAGGCCAACCTGAAAGTAAATTTTTTGCCAAAAGATTACCAGATTATGCTATATAGACAGGTGCAGAATCTGAGGCAAAAAGGATGGACTGTCAAAGAATACACGGAGGAATTTTACAGGCTGAATTTGAGAGCAAGGTATATAGAAGATACACCCGAGAAGACAGCCAGATTTGTAAATGGCTTGAGAGGGGAGATACTAGATGAAATTATTATTCTCTCACCTAGGACTATTGATGAGGCATATCAGTGTGCCTTGAAAGCTGAAGAGAAAATAATTAGGAAACAGAATGCCAGGAGAGGAGGAGGATCTGGCAGGGGAAAAGGGAAGGCCTTTGGCAGGGGCATAGACAAAAATTCCAACGAAGAAGGTAGCAGTTCCAAACCTTCAGGGACAGTCGAAAAAGACAGTAACACCAGAGAAGGATGAACATACCAGCGGGGAAGAGGAAATGGTCGGGGCAGAGGATTTGTCGAGTGTTACAGGTGCCATAAGTGGGGGCACAAGTCTTATGAGTGTCCTGAAGGGGAGTCAGCAGGTGGCAGAGGGACTTATGTTGCCCAACCAGAGGAAGCAGAGGCACCACCCCAAGAAGTAGAAAACACGCTAGAGACAGGGGAAGCTTTGGTGCTGAATAAAGTGTTGTTGAAACCAGCCAAAGAAGTTGCAGAACTGGATCAACGAAAGGCTTTATTCCGGACAGTCTGCAAGTCACAAGGTAAGTGTTGTAAATTGATAATCGATAGAGGGAGTACAGATAATTTGGTGGCCACAGAAATGGTGGAGAAGTTGGGATTGAAATGATTGAAGCATCCCACTCCCTATAAGGTGTCGTGGCTACAAAAAGGACATCAGTTGTTAGTTGATGAGAAATGTGAAGTGGAATTTCACATTGGCAAGTATAGGGACAAGGTAATGTGTGATATTATGCCAATGGATGTCTATCACATATTGTTGGGGAGGCCCTGGAAGTATGATAGGAAAGTAATTCATGATGGAAAGACAAACTGTTACAAGTTTTTCAAGGATGAGATTAAGCACACGCTTGTACCCATCAAGGAAGAAAATGTAGTTGAAGCTAGCGGGGTTAAAGAATTATTGATGGGTGGAAAGGAATTTTTGAAACAGATCGATGATAACAGTGTAAATTTTGCTGTGGTAAGGAGGCCAAATATGGTGGTACTGCACACAAAGATCACAGATTTACCAGAGGAGATTTAGGATATGTTGCAAGATTTTGGTGATATCATAGTAGATGATCTCCCAGATGAGCTGCCTCCTAAGAGGAATATCAGTCATTGTATTGAGTTCATACCAGGAACTAGTCTGTCGAATAAAGAATCCTATCGTATGAGTCCCAAGGACAATGAGGAAATTAGGAAACAGGTGCAGGAATTGTTGGATAAAGGGCTGATTAGAGAAAGCATGAGCCCCTGTGCAGTTCTGACAAATTTTGCTCCAAAGAAAGGTGGCGAGTGGAGAATGTGTACAGACTCAAGGGCTATTAATAAGATTACCGTCAGGTACAGGTTTCCATTGCCAAGAATGGATGACATGATGGACTATTTGAGTCAGGCAGCATACTTCACGAAGATCGATCTGAAGAGTGGTTACCATCAGATCAGAATTCGAGAAGGGGATGAATGGAAAACAGCCTTCAAGTCGAACGAAGGGCTATACGAGTGGCTGGTGATGTCATTTGGGCTGAGTAACGCCCCCAATACTTTTATGCACCTAATGAACGAAGTTCTGAAAGAGTTCATTGGAAAGTTTGTAATTGTTTATTTAGATGATATATTGATTTTCAGCAAAACGAGAGAAGAACATTTTAGGCATGTTCGAAGTGTGTTGAGGAAGCTGTAGCAGAATAAGCTGCTGATAAATATGAAGAAGTGTACCTTTTTTCAGCAGGAGTTAGTGTATCTAGGTTTTGTAATTGCAGAAAACGAGCTGAAAATGGACCCATAAAAGGTTGCAGATATAGTTAGCTGGTCATCCCCAAAGAGTTTATTTGAAGTCTGAATTTTTCACGGATTAGCAAGTTTTAATAGGAAATTCATCAGAAATTTCAGTGAAATCTGCACACCAATGTTGGATACGATCAAGAAGGAAAATCAACCTTTTTGCTGGATAGAGGCGACGGAGAAGAGTTTTCAGACTTTGAAGAGGAAGATCACAGAAAGACCGATATTGAGGCTGTCTAATTTCAACAAACCTTTTCAAGTTCGTTGTGACACCAACAGTGTGGCCATTGGGGCAGTACTTAGTCAGGAAGATAGGCTGGTTGCCTATTTCAGTGAAAAGTTGAACGAGAGTAGACAGAAGTACTCAACCTATGACAAGGAATTATACGCGATTATCTAAGCACTGAAGCATTGGAGACACTATTTGTTAGGTAATTAATTCGTTTTATTCTCTGATAATTCTGCATTACAATATATTATGTAGTAGCACAAGTTGAACCATAAGCATGCAAAATGGGTTGAGTATCTGCAGAGTTTTATGTTTGTATTGAAACATGTTAGTGGGCAGGCCAATAAGGTGGCCGATGCATTGAGTAGAAGGACTTTACTTTTGCAGGGAAGTACAATGCAGGTTTTGGGTTTTGAGCATTTGAGGGATCTGTATCAGACCGATGCAGAATTTAGGGAGGCCTATGAGGCTTGTCAAAATCCTTTCTTGAGAAATGTTAGTCCATGGTTGGACTACAATGTGCAGGAGGGGTTATTGTTCAGGGGAGGACAGTTGTGCATTCCCGACTGTTCGATGAGAGAGAACATATTCGGGAAAAACACAGTGGAGGTCTAGCAGGACATTTCGGCATAGACAAGACCTTATCGCAAATTGAACATTTTTATTTCTGGCCAAGATTACGATGGGACGTGCAGAGGTACGCAAGAAGATGGAAAACATGTCAATTAGTGAAGGGTTGCAGTCAGAATACAGGACTTTATATGCCACTGCCCATTCTGAGTAGACCATGGGACTGAATCAATCTAGATTTTGTCTTAGGTTTTCCTAGAACACAGCTGGGTTTTGATTTCGTGATGGTGGTAGTGGATCATTTTTCGAAGATGTCACATTTTATACCTTGCAGAAAAACCAGTGATGCTACTCACATAGCACACTTATTTTTCACAGAGATTGTCAGACTGCATGGTCTAACGAGGTCCATCATTTCTGACAGGGATGTGAAGTTCACCGGACATTTTTGGCAGACCCTGTGGAAGAAGTTAGGCACTTAGTTATAGTTCAGCTCCGCTTATCACCCACAGACTAATAGGCAAATAGAAGTGGTGAACAGGAGATTGGGAAATATGTTACGGAGTTTAATAGGCAAAAATTCTCGGATGTGGGACCGCGTACTTGCTCAGGTGGAATTCGCTTATAATGATTCACCGAATCGCAGCATAGGTTACAGTCCCTTCCAAATATTGTATGGTATGCATCCTCGTGGAGTGCATGAGCTGCGAGATTTGGGAAAACTTGAAAAATGGAGTGCTGATGGGGAAGATTTCGCCCAGGAAATGAGCGACTTACATGAGCAAGTAAAAACAAAATTGCAGGACAACAGTCAAAAATACAAACAGCGGACAGACTCAAGAAGGCGGGAAATTCGGTTCAATGTTGGAGACGAATTCCTTGCACACTTGCGCAAGGAACGTTTTCCAAAGAGGGAATATAACAAGCTGAAATTGAAAAAAATTGGTCCCTGCAAAATTGTTCAGAAATTTTCTGCAAATGCTTACGAGTTATAGTTGCCACCAGGAATAGGTATTTCACCCATCTTTAATGTGGCAGACCTATTTCCGTACATTCCTAGTTCTTAAGGTGACACTACAGTAAGGCCAGAACGTGACACAAAATTGCATGAGAGTTCTTGGGTGAGACAAATGCCCACGACGCAGCCCCTTGAGATCGATAGTATTCTCGACACACAGGTAGCCAGGTGCACATGTAGGAAGGAATATCTACGCTATTTGGTCAAGTGGAAGAACCGTAATATTGAGGACAGTTCCTCGCTTGAAGAAGCACAGATACAGAAGGCTAGTTATTTGGTCGATGATCTCATGGAATGGAGCCATGACTTTTTGTCACCCTGGGAGCCTGATGCAGGAGCATCTAGCCCGGTGTAGACAAAAGAGGGCTGATTGTCTCACTGTGACATGAGTTTGGACAGGTTACAAAACATGTTTTTTTTTTTATTATTTATTTACTTTTACTTATGTTATTTGGATAAGAACAATAGATTTAGGAGGGGAATACATTTCTGTTTATAGTTAATCAGAGTTTCTTTTTGTAACTGGCAAGGTAGTTATAAAAATTCGGTTGATAGTTCAACCAAGAGACAAAAATGGACTATCCTTACAGCACAATAAATAGCCAGAACTTATGTATTGAAGAGGTTAGATTTCCATCTGAATGAAGGAGGTGATTAATAAAGGGAACCAAAGTTTTTTTTACAGAAAAGAAAACCATCTGAGAATTTAAATCGATAGCCAACACTTTTATTATGTTAATTTTCCTGTGTCTCATTTTCGATGTTGATATGCATTATAACCAAAAGAATGGAAAGTTGAAATCCCTGCAAAAAGGAGTAGACCCAGGCACATGCAGCGCCTACCAGTTGCATAAAAACAGAGAAGAAACCATCGTATATATAGAGAATTAAAATCTACAGGACGCAAGAACGAGTTTCCAGTAAAAGACTTAAAGAGCACCCAGTTACCACTATTTCTAACATACCATCAAATTACATGTAATGAACATACTATCTTTTTCTTTGAATTAACTGAATCAAAAAGGAGTTGTATTGCATATACAAAAGTTCTATTCAATTATACATTTTTGAAAACCCTATTGCTCGTAAAAACAAGTGCGAAAAATGGCTCAGAGCCTAAGCGTCCAACGCTCAAAGTTAAATCGACTAAGAAGCTCAAATAGAGTCAAACAGAACCAGCCACTACCCCGTGATACAATTTGCCAGATAAGGGTTTGACAAGTAACCTAGCAGGACCGAGTCTATTTAAGAGCGGGAACCAGGAAAGACGTAATCATATTACAAATCAACCACAGACTTATAAACAAAACGACCCTACCCATTTCTTGCTTGGGGCCATTCCTTTTTGGCAGAACAAGCACTCGATACCAGTCAGTTTTGTTGACCTGCAAGAAGAGAAAAAGAGGCAAGGGTTAGAACCTGGAATAAGCAATGATTTTTGCAAGTAATCGAAGAGGCATTCCAATGGAAACAAGACCATAAACTCTGTGACATTCACCTGTGAATAGGGGGGCAACATCGAATGGAAAGGCCAAGTCGAATACAAGAAAACCTGCTCGCAAGGAGAAAAATACATTACTAACTGAATAAGGTGCGGAACAGACTAAAACATGGAGCTTTAACTTACCTTGGAAAGGAAAGAGGCCGAGTTGAGTAAGACTGCCAGTGCCAGATTGGAAGTTCGACCTGTAGCACAGACAAAGTCATTTTAGCAAATGAAATGAGAGAAGCCTGCAAACGTATCCCAGTGAAGAATAGTAAATTTGCCTTTAGTTTCAACAAGAACCTTTCACACAGCAAATGGAAGACAGGTAGCCAACAACGTTACCATATTGGCGAGACTTTTCACTGCATAATACACCAAACCAGAAAGACAGCAACAGAACCCTCGAGATAGACCGAGGCGACTACCCCCAGGTGTCGAATGAAAATGGAATGGGTCCAATGACAAAAGTTGGGGTTTTTCAGAAGGCGGGAGGAGCTAGAACCGAGATAATCGACAAGTGTCAACAGTACCAATTAAAAGGACGGGAAAATAAATTGGTAAGTGATTGCAAGTCGGACCCAATCTACAGATGAATGTACACATTTAAACCATATCTGCGCATATTTCGAAACGAAATTAATACTGCTGGTTAACACATAGTTCGTATGTGTAAGTGAGACCTGTAAGTTAAGGTTACCAGACAATTAATTTAACACAAAATCACAGTAAGAGGGCTGGGACCATCATGAAGGAGTTAACAAGAAATGAAAATAGTAAACTAAGAATGAAAGAGGTGAGTTGAGAATTAGGGTTGGCATGAGCATTGAGGCATTTCTCGCCGAAACTACAGACTGCTGATCTAAGATAAGATCAGTGGTGCCAAGACTAAAAGGTACCATTGAAATCTACATGGCTTCTCTACATAATCAAAATAGTTGTTGAGAGAAGTAAATGCCCAGTACAATTGTGTTAAGTTACTCTGTTACGCCATCTAT
Source organism: Pinus albicaulis (assembly GCA_034641835.2). Classification (NCBI taxonomy): domain Eukaryota; kingdom Viridiplantae; phylum Streptophyta; class Pinopsida; order Pinales; family Pinaceae; genus Pinus; species Pinus albicaulis. The sequence continues at coordinate 455,599,657 of CM076573.1, forward strand.
TCCGCTGACGGAAATTAAGGTAATATTCATGCATCTAATTAAATTAAATTTGTTATAGTGGGTAACGTTACATCGAGAATCCACCCGTCTAGAACTTACTATAAACTATTCGTAAGATACATATATATAGGTCATGACGAATGTTATGTAATTAAGGTTGAATCTTGTAAGTGAATTTAGATTTATATTGCTAGTAAAGGTTAGAAGTTCGATGAAAATTTGACTAGAGATTACAAATATTATCAATGCGAGAGTGAAATTAAAAAAAAAAAATATTACTCAGTATGCACTCATGTTACAGACTCTATGCTGAAAATTATTGTACATTGGTTTAGAGGCTTCGCTGATAATCATCTGCCAAAAAAGATTAGAAGTGAAACTATTACAATTTTATCATCTAAACCTAGATGAACTTAAAATATAGAAAATATAGTGCTTTTTTTTCATTACCATTAAATATAAAATAGAATATAAACTTTTAAAATAAACTCCTTTTAATTTATGATATTCTCATAAGTTTTCGGGGCCTCTCCTACTTTTTCTACTTTTTATCATTACTTTAAAGACATTATGAAGCAATTTTTATGATTTCTTTTTTATTAGGTTATAGATTTTGGTTTTTAATTCATATTTTTAGTTTGATATGCTGGATTTCTTTTTATCTTTAAATTTATTTTTCTTTCTTATCAATATATCAATCTTACCTTCATTTAATTTAATTTTGAGAAATTAAACTATATATGCACAATATAGATACATTTTATTTATCTATCATCTTTTAGCTATGCTCATAATTCTTCTCACCCAAATTTGGGGTAATAATTTTTGATATCTAGATTCGTATCATGCCTTATAATGATAGAATCTTCATTTGTTTTTGAGAAACTAAACTTTTTTATAATCCATGTATCCAAGAGGCTACATACTTCACTATCCTGTTTAGTCTATGCTCCAAATGCTTCTCATCAACATTTAGGATAGTCTTTCATAAATATTTCATAAGAAGTATAGATATCTAGATTTCGTTCATTATTTTATAATTCTGATTTAAGGGAAAGCTCTATCTTAGATCCAGTTTTGGACTTAATATTCTTAACAATTTTACCATATTCCATAACAGAAATCCCAATTCTATCACCATTTCATGTTAAATGTTGTAAATTTGTAATGAAACATTAATTGGATTGATTTACATTATTATAAAGATGGAAATAGTATTTAAAACTTTTTACATGTCAAGAAGGTTCCAATTTTTTGATTTAATTGCCATTTCTTTGCATTACATTTAATCTCACATGCCAGATATATTTATCCTTCGTCTGCAAACATCGTAATTTGAGTTTTCAAATTATTTTTCCTCTGCTCAATTATGCTCTTAAATGAATGTTAGCAGGGAAATCAATGAATTGATTCCATGTTGCGCCAACTGCCTCTAAATCAGACATAACTTGCCTGAATAAGTTAGCCAAGTTTGACATATTAGTGTTACTCAGAATCAATTTTATTCCAGTAGCTACCATCTGGTTCCAAATCGAAGCCCTCAGTTACTTGGCCATGGACTGGAGATCTGCAGCAGAGCTCTTGCATCCCAGAAAGACACGAGATCGAACTTGAACTTGAACTCTCTTGGGGCCTATGTGAGGGTATCCAACACCCTGGGAAGCCATTGTTTTCGGACTTGAGAAGCCCTAAATTCCCAGCAAATGAGATCAAACCCTCCATTATGATTAAATGGAATTTCAATTTTGATTATAAGATTAGATTTCACAGGAAACACTATCATATGCAAATCTGCAAGCAATAAATATTCAATGCAACAGAAAAAATTATATAGTAAATAATAAGCACAGTAAAGCCTGACATTTGACAAGAAAAAAAAGAGAGAGTATCGATTCAAGAAAATAATCCATACTTGATGTAACACCCCCAATTTATGTGCTGGAATTTCAAAGTTAGATATTTGAACTTTAATCCTAAGGGGAGTGGACCCCAAAGGATAAATATTTTGTGAATGTAATTTAATATTTAAGTTGAGGAAATGAATAAAATACTGGTGTGCATATTGACCAAAAATGAGAATTATGAGATCACTTGCTAAATCCATGAGGATGGATAAGGCAACTATTCCCCACAATCCTTCAAAAAAAAACCTTGAAAGGAATTAATTCTAATTTAGATTTTTTAGGAAGAATCTAAATTTCCCCAATGATGAGGAAAGTAGTTGGGAAGAGGTAAAAAGCTGGAAAAGCTGAGGAAAAGCATAAAATAGCTTTAAATAATCCCAAAAATGGGAAGCCTAGGCAAACAGGAAGATAGAGCCGTGGCAGGAGTTGGGTTTACGGGCATTTACTGCTTTAAAACGACAAAGGTTTAAGATGTCGTGGTCTTACCACGTCTTTCTCCCATCGCGGTGATGTGGTTACTGCCTTTGTTCTAGCTAATTCCGTCCAGGGTTCTCCTAGCGTTGCTGGCAGAATGCCCTTCCCCTTAATTGTCAAGCTCTGACCTTCGTCCTGGAAAATTTCCATGATCTTCTGTAATCTTTCCTTCTTCAATGTCCATACTGGTCCGGTGGCTGGTAGTCCCGAAACTTCTGCAATTATATCGTCGGTGACCGCTATCCGCTTCCCCCTTACTGTGGAGTGATCATCCTACAGGTTCTGCAAAAATTCCATCGCTACTGTTTCATTAGACTCCTGCAGGCGACTGAGATAATTCAACCATCCTGCTCTTTCCAGGATCTCCCGGGCAGCAGCGGAGATTGTCAACTTCTGAGGTTCACTTCGAATTTCCCTTCCTCCCATGGTTTCACTGTGGATTCTCAATGGAACGGCAACTACTTGTGCTGTTTGAAACACAGAGAGGGTGATAATCGCAAGATTTCGAGAAAAAAACACAGAGTATGCAACAATGCAACAGAAATGGATTATGAACAGCAACTTGTGTAAAAATAGAAATGCCATGCCGTTAAACCATGCCAAACCGTCGTACACTATCTTTCCCGAATGGTGAGCTGACACGTAATTCAGGGAATAATGAGGTTAACCTCCCCCCCCCGCAATGTGATAGGCTGTCCCAGCCGGCAAATAAAGGAGCGGCACCCGATCTGCAACCGAGTCAGAAAGGAACATCATATGGAATTATGCCATGTTTAGAAGGACAACGAATTACCGAAATCGAGGCGGAGAGTTGATCGCGTATTATGTAAGAGGCTGCTGTGTTATGATATGAGGCTGGTGGGTAGGACATCTATCGTACTTGCCAAATCTCAAGTGGTCATGGTCACTGCCTTTGCCATGATTGGTGATGATAAATTTTCATGCGATGTATAAATCGGGAAATAACATATGATTAGTTCCTAGGATATAAGAAACAAAAGAGTATTAGTATCTTACCCATTGGTGTAACCAAGGTGACTTCAATACCATTAACAGTGCTCTGCTGCCGACAGGTGTCCATAACCTTGGCAGAGTTGTTTTTTCACCCTAGGAACCATGATCCTTTGTGTATACTTAGGAATGTTGTTATGTCAAAATGTAGATCATTATGCTGGCTTGGTGAGCAGTTAACCATAATGCCATTCACGAGGAAGGAGCGAAAAGTGGGCAGGCCGGCTCGTAATGAGACCTCCTGTTCCAAGGTTCGATTATTGAATATACCTTTTGGACCATATCCCTGGTGTGGTGGCCATAGTGGGATTTCCACTTCACTTCTATCCTCATGATCATGGTAGGCTGGCTCTTGATGAGACCCCCTATCCTGCACTTGACACTTCACATATCATGTTCACATATTTTTTCTTTTTCATAGAGGACTTTTCCTTATTTATACACAAAGGGTGGTTCAACACTCCTTAAGAGTAGGAATGGTGGAAGAAGTCTTATCATCTCAATAGGAAGATATAAGCCCTTTGCTCTTATTCCTAAATAATAATCAAAAAGGTTTAAAGGGATCAGCATGATAAAGATAACCAATCAGGGAAAAATTAGTAAAACAATGACAACAAAAGATAAGAAATAAGTATGTCCTTCCCTTTGTCCTCTTACTAATGCAGAGCCTTATAGATATAGCGATTTATGGTTTGCGGATTTCGGTATGTTGTGATTTTATATTCATTGCACAAGTACATAGCTGTATCTTAAAGACTTGAAAGAAGATGGGCAAGGAGCACCCTCAATTTAGATCAGCAAAAGGAATAAGCTGTTTCACAAGGAGAGCAAAAGTAGGCTAGCTGCGTTCCTTTGGAAAAAGAAACAACGACGGATGACAGAAAAAGGAACAGCAAAAATGCAAATGCCGTTCCTTAGAAAAAGGAACAGCAAAAAAATAAAAATACTATAAAAACACTCAAAATGCTGTTCTTTTGAAAAAGAAACAAGCAGCAACATAAGAATACTGTTTCTTTGAAAAAAAAGGAACAATAGTAACCAAAAATGTTGTTTCTTTGGAAAAGGGACAGCAAAAGACGTAAAAATGCCGTTCCTTTAGAAAAGGAACATCAGAGATCCAGAATGTTGTTCCTTTAGAAAAGGAACAGCGAAACAAGCAAAACTAAAAAAAACACGCAAATGCCATTTTTTAGAACGACAAAAATCGAAACTTTGAAAAAGGAAAGGGACAGCAATAAAATGACAAGAACACATTTAATTCAAACATATGTACAAGAACAACTCAAAGAAAAGAACTTATGTACAAATTAAAAAGAAATGAATTCCTTAATGAATGACAGGTGAGGAAGATTTCTCTTCCTCTCCTAAAATCTCCATATCAGTGTCTCGGCGTAGCTGCTGGCAGAAGGATTCCCGAGTGAGTGGTTTGTGATAGAGACGAACTCGGTGGCCATTTACTTTGAATGCATATCCAGAACCGTCAATGGTAATTAGAGTAAGGGTTCCATTTTCATGCACCTTCTGGATTTCGTATGGTCCCAACCATCGAGTCTGAAGCTTTCCAGGGAAGTCCTGAAACCGAGAGTCGTATAACAGAGCCCAGTCTCCCTCGTGGAATACTTTGTTCTTGATGAGCGCATCATGCCATTTAGCTCGCTGTTGTTGAATCAATGCTGTATTTTGTAGTGCAGAGAGCCTAATTTCGTCTAATTCATTGATCTGTTGTAGTCGATTGATTTGTGCCTCGCTTAGATCTAAGCCAACTTCCTGTGCTGTCCGTAATGTTTGGATTTCGAATTCTATGGGAAAAATGGGTTGTTTTCCAAACACTAATTGATAAGGTGAGTAACCGGTGGTGCTCCTCCATGTGGTTCTATAGGCCCAGAGTGCTTCAGGTAGTCGGGTAGCCCAATCATGCCTATGTGACGCAATGGTTTTTGTTAGGATTGATTCTATTATCTTATTGCTACTTTCTACCTGCCCATTTGCCTGTGGGTGATATGGAGTAGTGATTTTATGCTGGACGTGATAATTATTGAGTGTTGCAGCTAATTTATGCCCAACAAATTGTGGTCCTCCATCTATAATTATTTCCCTAGGAAGGCCATAACGTACAAATATATGGAACAGGAACTGGATGACAGAGTCCTCTGTGGCTCTTGGCAATGCTTCTGCCTCAACCCATTTGGTGACATATTCTGTTGCCACCAAGATATATGTTTTCTGATTTGACGAGGCGTTGATGGGTCCAACGAAATCAAGAGCCCATCGCTCGAATGGTTCGATGACTAACTGTGGTTTCAGAGGCATCTCATCAGCTTGACCGGGTCGTCCTGCTCGCTGGCAGCTGTCACAGGCTTGGACAAATTTCCTTGCATCTTTGAAGATCGTAGGCCAGTAATATCCTGTCTGCAATACTTTGTGTCCAGTTCTTCGCTCAGCGAAGTGTCCACCACACGGTCCATCGTGACAGGCTTTTAGGATGTCAAAGATTTCATCCTCTCGAACACATCACCTGATATGCATGTCTGCCCCTGTGTGAAACAAATAGCCCCCAATCCACAAGAATCGAGAACTCTTCTGAAAAATCTGCTTGCGCTCATTAGGGGTTAAATGTTTTGGTAGTTTACCTACTGCAAGGTAGTTGGCAACATCAGCATACCAGGGTGTTTGAACGGAAACAGAAAACAGGTGCTCATCCGGAAATTGATCTTCAACTGCTGCTGCATCGGTTGGTTTTGGTATTCTCGAAAGAAAATTAGCTACAGGGTTTTCTTTTCCAGGCCGATCCTTGATTGTAATATCGAATTCCTGCAATAAAATCAACCATCTAGTTACTCTGGCATTTGTGACAGGCTTATTTGCTAAATATTTTATGGTAGAATGGTCTGTATACAAGATAACAGGATAGCCTGTAATATAATGTCTAAACTTATTGACAGCATGTATTACAGCTAGGAATTCTTTTTCAGTAACAGTGTAATTTAATTCAGCAGGGGATAAATTTTTGTTGATGTAATAGATAGCATATGGTTTTTTATCCTCTTCCTGCCCAAGGACTGCGCCAATGGCTGTATCTGAGGCATCAGATGATATCTGGAACGGTAGGTCCCAGTTTGGTCCTCGAAGGACTGGGGCTGTGGATACGAGCTTCTTTAAATCCTCGAAAGCATGGTCACATTTTTCTGTCCAAAGAAAATCAACGTTACCGGTTAGTGCATATAAAGGAGCAGCAATGTGCGAATAATTCTCTATAAATCGTCTATAATAACCGGAAAATCCAAGAAAGCTGCGTACCTCTGTTTGAGTAGTAGGAGTGGGAATGAGCAAAAGTATTTGGATTTTGGCCGGGTCTACCTGAATGCCGGCTGCTGAAACATAATGTCCTAGAATAAGTCCTTCCGTCATCATCATGAAACATTTTTCGTGGCTTAGGCAAAGCCTGGTAACAATGCAGCGTTGTAGGACTTTTTCTAGGGTGTCTAGAGCTGGATCAAAATCATCTCCATAGGGTGTAAAGTCATCCATGTAAACTTCAAGTCCATCATTTATTAAATCTGCAAAAATGCTAAGGATAGCCCTTTGGAATGTAGCAGGAGCATTACATAGGCCAAAAGGTAGAACTCGATAGGAAAATGTTCCCCAGGGAGAAGCAAAAGTAGTTTTATCCTGGTCTTCAGGGGCAATCTGAATCTGATTGTATCCACTGAAGCCATCTAGGAAAGAAAAGAATTTCTTTCCTGCTAAAGTATCTAATACTTGGTCTATAAATGGGAGAGGAAAATGATATTTTTGTTTTGCCTTATTTAGTTCCCTATAATCCACACAGATTCTCCATTTTCCATTCTTTTTTGGTACCACCACAAGCGGAGAGACCCATTTACTATCAAAAATAGGATAGATAAAATTGACATCTAAAAGTTTCTGAAGTTCAGCTTTTACCACATCCTTCAGATGAGGATTAAGTCTCCTTTGTGGCTGACGAACAGGTCTGGCATCTTTTTGTATATAAATGTGGTGTGTACATAACTGGGGATCGATTCCTTTCATATCAGGGTAATCCCATGCAAATGTTTCTTGATATTTCGTTAACAAATGGATGAGCTTGGTTTCTTGTTCAGGTGTGAGATTAGCATTGATGTTTAAAGTTTTTCCCGGTGCAATTTCCACAGTTTTACTATTTGCGACATAAGTAACAGGTATCGTTTGGTCATGCATATCTTTCAGAGGATCTTCCTCTAATTCATTGTCAAATGCTGCTTCTATCATGTGACATTGGGTGCGAGGTTCAGTTTGACTAATGAAATTATTAATGGCATCATCTTCTGTTTGGTCTTTAAAATCAAGTGCCTCTTGTATAGTTAATGGAGATCTGATGTTATCAGTAAGGTATGATACAGGGTGCTTATTATTTCTGATCATTGTGACACTTGGCTGTGCTGGAGGATATAGAACTAAATTTTTGCTATTCGGTCCTCTGGTTATGGTCATATTTCCCTGCCGGCAGCCAATGTAGGCATCGGCAGTGGCAAGCCAAGGTCTTCCTAAAATTAGCGGGTGTCCATCAAGTCGGGTTTTTGGGTTAATTATCAGGAAATCGGTTGGATACTCCCAGGAATCAACAGAGACCATGACATCCTGTAGAATACCCTCTGGTCTAACCACAGATCGGTCAGCCAATTCTAACAAAGTAGAGGTGGGTTCTACCGATGTAATGCCGAGCTTTTGGCAAGTAGTGGTTGTTAAAATATTAATTGCAGCTCCTAGATCAACTAAGGCATTAGACAGGGTCTGACCATAAATTTGAACAGTTATAATTGGATTCCCCGGGTCTTCATATTTAATGGGTGTTTCTCTCCCAGATAATAGGTCAGATAAAGTACCGACTACTTGGACTCTTGGGTTATTTGTTATATTCCTCCTTGGTTTCTTTATGCACAATTCTTTGATAGTTTTTGTGTATATGGGAATGTCTTGAATGGCTTGGAGGAATGGAATTTTTATGTACAGATTTTGTAATTCTCCCAGAATGTCAAAGTCAGGATATTATATGGGTCGAGGTATGACTAATCGTTCTGGGAACGGAGGAGAGGATGTGGTTGCTTGATTATGAGTCTGCTGCTTATTTAGATCCTCTTATTGCAACTGATGTTCTCTTGGTAACTGATTTTCAATATGAGCTGTTTTATCTCCCTCAGTTTCAATTATTCATCCAGATCTTAACTGAAGATCATTGCACTCCCTCAGGTCGAGTCCTATTTCTGGTGATTCTATGATTTGGATAGATTGGACCTGTCTGTTATTTGGATTGGGATCGGGTTGGGTTGGGAGTTGCGGTCTCAGGTTAGACTGGGGATTTTGTTGCAAGGCTGGCAGAGTAGGTTGAGGGAGCGGAATAGTTCCAGCTGGCTGGTACATCGGTCTTTGCCAGCTCGTCTGCCAGGGTAAACTTTGTGAAGTAGAGGGAGTCCATTGTGAAGGATATGGGCCATTTTGCCAATATGGTGGAGTGTAAGGGAAATTCGGCCAACCAGATTGGCTTGTTTGATTCAGCCATGGATTTGAAGAAGGAAACGATTGTGGTGACCAGTTTGAAAATGGGGGTTGAGATTGATTTTGCCACATACCATATTGTTGAGCATTATACTGTGGGGATTGAAAAAAAGAGGTTGAGTTCGGAAACATACCAGATTGTCTCGGCTGCCACTGGCGACGCTGGTTGATCGAGTTCACCGATTCTGGTTCTTCTTCTGGTTCCTTATATACCACTTTCAATCCAGGAAGTGAGGGGCAGTTCTCCGTGAGGTGATCTTTTGTACAGATGGCGCATGTTTGGACTTTATCCAGTGGGCATTCCTTGTGGCTATGTTTTTTTCGGCATCGGGGGCAGAAGATTGCCAAATTCTGTTCTGCCTCCAACTGCTTCTGTTTAGCCTGCACAATATCAAGTTGTGTAGTTAGTGTCCCCAAAATATCAGTTTTAAAATTTTCTAATAAATTTCCAATTTCTGCACGTGTTACTCCTTCTGTTGATACTTTGTTATCGCGTGCAAACCGATCATATTCTGTCGGTTTTATTCTTGTGCTGCCTCTCGAACTCCTGATACATAAATCAATAATGTCAGCAAAATTCTCTTGATAAATATCTCCTTTTCCCATGATGTTTAATGTTTCAATCCATTGTTCCTTCATGCCCCTTATTAATGCAGTTTTTAACACATTATCAGGTAAAGGTAGCGATGCATAAGGAGATCTTTGTAGATTGTACTGAAAACGTTCCACATACTCCTCCAATGTTTCATTCGGTCTGGCTGTCATTTGGAATATTTCGTCTTTTAACTCTCTAGACCTACAATAATCCTGATATTTTTTTAAGAAGGATTCCTTCATTTGATCCCAATTGTTGATAACCCCGCCACCTAGTCCCATAAACCATCTTAAAGCAGCCCCTTTTAATGTAGAGGGGAATAATTTCAATTTTTGGGGATCGGTGGTGTAATCGTACCCCCTGCATAACACATCGAATTCGAATAAAAATGCATCCGGATCTTCTGATGTGAGACCGTGAAATGTAGGGATATGCTGAAGAGGGATAGCTTTCATGGGTGCATTTGCTGCAGAATCCACTATAGGATATTGCAATGTAGAGGTTTGAGTATTTGGCTGGTTCTGAGCCATGGGATCGAATATATGCCAATAACCTTCTGGGATATCTAGAAGGGTATTCCTAGGTTGAGAGGGAATGGTTTTGACAGGGATAGTTTTAATAGCACTTCCCTTATCTAGAATAATGAGAATACCAGATGTCTGAGGAGATTGGATACCTTCAATAATGATTTTCGCATCACTCCCCTTATCTGGGCTATCTAATGGCTGATTTGTTCCAATAGGAGATTTTGGCTCCTTTGTTTCCCCTGTTTCTCCTTCTCCTTCACAAAAGTTGCTAGAATTCCCTTCTTGCAATAGTTCTGGAGTAGAATTTTCGATTTCTTGAAAGTCCTGCTCTTCAGTTTGACTATGCACCTCATCACAGGCTACAGATGGTGATCTTGTGGCCTGAAGGGAACTAGTAGGCGGTTTAGAAATGTTTTTCTTGAGGCCTACTGATGGCTGAGATTCTGTTTTCTTGTAGATTTCGTCTATGAAGGTCATTCGGCCAAGGGTCACCGGCCCCTTAGATTTTTCAGGCTTGGATGGGGGTTTTATATTCTTTTCTGGACTTTTCTGCTTAGTCATGCACTCAAAAATGAACTACCAACTTCTATTCAAACAAAACAAAAACAAATCTATTAGGAAAGCGGATAGTGGAGCAGGGCTTTTACATGCTCCGCACGTAGGTTCTTACCTTCCGTTTTTAAGATCCAACTCCTCCCTAGCAGGTTCGTACACTACTCTGAAAAAGACAAATGGCTACACTCTTTCCCCGGCAACGGCGCCAAAATGTAGAGCTATAAAAAGGGTCTCTTTCACCTCTAATTACCTCACATTAATATGTCAATTCGGGAGCGTTTTGTTATTCCAAAGAGTGTCTCAGTCTGAGGCTATCACTTGTCAGAGTAATGCTAGTAGTACAGTGTTTAAGAAATACAAGAGTAAACGGATGCTTGTTTATAACTAAATTACTTCAAAAGAATAAATCACACATTCAGAAAACTCGGCAGCTTATCAGTCAAGGGTTCGGTAGTGATAACCCATCCCTTGGGAAACTGATGGAAAGGAAATTAGAGCATAGACCACAGGTCTGGGAGCTATACAGTGAATGCCAAAGCTCACTACAGCCTTAGATCGTCTCTCACACCAAATCAACAAATGTGAGTAAATGGAACAGCAAATAAACAATTGAACAACAAATCCGAAATGGAACAGTAATTCTAAAATGGAACATCAATCGAATAACTAAGTCTCGCGAGTCGTAGCCAAACCAAATACACTCCTTACAATCAAATAACAATCCTCCACTCTTAAGGCAAATCACGCAAAACACACTAATGGAACAACATTAGCTATTAACAAATTATGGAACAGCTTTAGTAAATCATATACGCACACAACACGCTGGAATAGTAATCTTAATCACAGGGATTCAACTATGCTTTCAAACAGAATAGTATCATCTCTGAATCCAATAATCATGAAGAACACTGCTTGACATAAATGTTCAGTATAAAAGCTCTGTAACAGAACAATAAGAATATTCGGTTAAGACTAATAGCATGCGATTAACTCTGAAAGGATCAATAACATAATGCAGAGTCAATACACGATTCTAGCTGTAAAAACCTCAATGATTTAATCTTAACAGAGCATGTAATATCAACTTATAAAGCATATCAGATTAACAAATAACGATGATAAACAAACCACACGGAAATCAAATCGTAGTAATACAGAAGCAAGTGTCCTCTGGGGCCGGGCCCTTAGCCTCCAAGGTACACCGCCTTAAGTTAATCCAGACACAAAGATGAAATAATCGCCAAGCTTATATTAATGCATCGGACAAAAATACAATGAACCAATTCTCAACGAGACTCAATAATCAGAGCTGATGTTTTAACAGCAAATTACATAAAACGTCTATCTCTCTAAGCTAACAGTGCTGTCCCTTTATATAAAGGTGACGGCGGAGATGTCCAAGTAACAAGATAAATAAAGCAGCGATCCCTCAGGATCAAAGATCCTGAGGGATTCACCAAACTGTTAATCCTTCATCCTCTCTTTTCTTTTGCGCCGAGCTGGTGTCTTCTCCTCCTTTTCCGGGCCGATTTGCTTTGATCTGTTTAACCTTGTTTGCATTCGGTTCTCCTTCAGAGGGACAGCAGTTATCTCGACTTTATCCTTTCCTTTGGAACGACAACTTCTCATTTTCTCCTTTTCCTGCATAGAAAATAACAATTATCAGCGGTTAAGTCTTGCATATCAATTCTCACATGTTTTATTATAATCCCTTATTATTTTCCAATTTCATGATGCAAAAAGGTTTGCAAATTCTACTAAAAAGCCACTGAAATAATCATCAAAAGCATACCTTTTTAGTACTCCACAACAGAGGCATATATGGATAAAACCAAGAATCCAATAATTAAGACTGAATAGTAATGATAGAGTTCGTAGAACAAAAGAAACAAAACCACAAACCCAGCGCTAGCACAGATCTAGTTTTAAAAAAGAAATTTCGAGAAGTAAGCCGGAAATTCTTATCGCCCACAGGGCTAAATCCCGCTCAGTTCGAGCGTCTGACAGTCTAGGCTGTTGTGTATGCGTCATTTACAAAACAAAGGGTAACTCCCTTTGGGAGATAAAATTTTCACCCAGGACAAGATATATATATGAAAAAATAAACAACACAAGATATATAAATGTTCCTCATGAACCACTACTTCGCCAGTAGCCGAAAGGCTCACGCGTACCGACCTGAAAAAGATATGGAGAGCATATACCATTAGTGAATAGAGGAACGACGAGGTTGAATTCATATTTATGCCGAAGAATATCAACCATACCTGCGAGTAAAAGATCACATTATGTGTATTAGTCGAAGAAACCAAAAATGTCCACAATGAAATTCGAACCCAGACCTGAGAAATGTACATCGAATAAGACGTAACTCTAAATAAGAACTTAAAACTTTACCTGGGAAATTTGAAGATCCGGGAGGAGAGCTCTGCGTTGGAGATGCCTGGAAGAGTTAGGCGCAGATCAGGTGAATAGATTAAACCCAAAAATTTAAATGAAAACGCAGAAAGGAGGAACGGAGATCACAGTGTCGAGACAGTCTTACCTGGTAGAAATTTCGACGTCCTGAACACACATTTGCAAGGAAAATGTCCTCGAGGATCACCGAAGTCCTTAATATCCTGTCAAATGAAACGTTTATCAAACTACAGGAGAAGTCCTGGAAAAATGATAACCGAGGACGTAAATTCCTAACCGTAGCAACGTTGATCTGGAATGAAACATGGGGAGAAGGATTAGAGTATAGAAAATCGTCGGGAATGCAAACCCTGAATTAAAATGAGACCACCCTGTGTAAATGAAAGTATGCATAATAAACCACGAAATGGTCATAAAAAACGATACCGTGAGCTTACCTCTGTGCATCGACAAGAGGAGAATAGCCATCAGTGGGATAAAGACGGTACGCTTGAAAGCCCAGCAGAGCCGCCATCGCTATGGCTAGCTAGAAGAATGGAGAAAGTGACCGGAAAGCAAAACTCGGTTACAGCTCTATCTTTATAATAAACATACCGAAAACCCTAACGCTATCAATCCATACAGGTGGCTCAAATCCGATGGGTTAACCATGGATTAACGCCTAAATTGAATGTTGCATTGGGGTCGGGGCTCAATAAAAGCTCAACGTACCCAGGACCTGAAATGTATTAACTACACAGGCTGTTCCGTAACCCAGAAGCCATAAACCAAATTGGAATCGTAGATTTCCAAAGATATGCGTACATATAACAATTAAATTGATGTCGATGTCTTACTGAAACGAGAGTTGCAAGAGCAGTAAAAATCTCATACGGAAGGTCTGAATTATATATATCTTCTGTATACACGCGGTTAATAAAATCAAATCCATATGCATATAGAAAAGTAACGTGCGACTACAGCTAAGTAAGAACCAGTGGGTCATAAAAGAGTATAGCCATAGTGCCTCAGTCTCCTCGGGTGATGGAGGACACAACGTTCATAGCATATCCCCGACCCAAATCAACTCATAGTATCAATAAACAAACAAATAAATTATATCAGCGTTAACAATGGTGGATCGTATAACTATAGGACGTAGGAGGTATCGTGAAGCTAGGGTTGTGGTAACCATAGGACATGGAAAAGATTTAAATTCGACATATATATATATATATATATATATATATATATATATATATATATATATATATATATATATATATATATGTTGAAAAGTCATGGATATATATATATATATGTTGGAAAGTCGAGGATATATATATATGTTGGCAATTCGTGGTTATATATATATATGTATAATAAGCATATATATATATATTAATAAAATGAAGGAAGGGTTATGGAGTTAAAAACCTTAATGGTTAGTATAATAAATAAGAATTAAAACAAGAGGTTAAGGGTCTTGACCCTAAATACCATAGGTGTTAAAGGGAATACCTATAATTGATGTGTAAATCAGAAAGTAAGAAATTTTGAATTATTGAGATGTGGAATAGACTTTAGATCATCATGATATAGAAAAAAAAAAAATTTGTTGGAAACGGGAGGTGTGACAAATGGTATCAGAGCCCAAGTTATAAAACTGGGCTGTTGTTATTATGCTCACTGTTTTTAAGCGTTCCTTGAATAAATAAGTATTGTGGAAAAATTTCTTTGTAAACTTTACTGATTTGTGATATGTAGTGTACAGTGGTGCTGAAATGGCTGAGGGTGAAGAAATTTATGTGGATCTGCGTGATGAATATAGTACACCAGACCCCAACGCGCCAATGATGGCTATGTTGCACAGGTTGCAACGAGAATTGGCTGAACTGAGAAGCCAGAATGACAGGTTGTCATCAGCCAGTAAGGAGCAGGAAAAGCTCATCAGAGAACTAACTTCCTGGAACAGCCAAGAAGGCGAAGGTTTTGGAAAGAGGAAGATGGATGAGTCTGATGATGATGATGCTGCTAGACATCAATATAAACAGTAAAGGGAATTACAGGGGGAATTCTGAAAGATCAAACCTCCCTCCTATGATGGGGAGAAGGAGGAAGATGTTGAAGCCTGGTTACTGAATATGATTAAATATTTCCAGGTTTATGAATACAAGAGCATTCTGAAGCCCAGATTAGCTTTTTACCAGCTACAAGGTAAGGCTACCTTGTGGTGGGAAGAGACAAAAATGGTTCACGCTATTGATGAAAAGACCATGACTTGGGAGGATTTCCAAGTTAAGTTCAAAAACCGCTATCTAAATGAACGTTACTATGATGATAAAGCTAAGGAATTTCATGAACTTAGACTGGGACAACTCACTATCGATGAGTTTATCACTAAGTTTACAAATTTATTGAGATATGTCCCTTATATTAGGGAAGAGAAGGGAAAGGTCCAAAGGTTTCTGAATTGTTTGCCTGCTATATACAAAGAGAAAATTGAGTTTGACAACCCAAAGACCATTGACGAAGCTGTTAGAAAAGCCAGATTATGCTACCAACAGTTCAAAGGAAAAACTGAACAAGGGAAAAGCTCGGCAAACAAGAATGAGTTTAAAGGAAGGAAACAGAAACCAACATATTTGAAGAATTTTGGCAGAGATCATCAGCGGAAAAAGTTTAATAAACCCAAAGAAATTCAAACTGCTCAGTCACAGGTGGTCTCAAAACAAATAGATGCAGACAGTAATAAGGAGGGCATAGTAAAAATGAAGGAACCCTTGAAATGTTGGGGTTGTGGAGAACCCCATCTTTTGAGGGACTGTCCTCATCGAAACATTCATATGATCATGAGGGATCGAGAAGCGACAACAGTAAATGACATAGCCAGAAATATACCAACTATCAGTGCAGCCTTGGAAAATCGGCAAGCAGAACATCAAGCAACCATGGTGGAAATGGAGGGTAAGATTTTTGACCTACCTGTTACTGTTTTGATTGATCCGGGTGCTTCTTTGAGTTACATTAGTCCTGGAATTGTAGAAAAATGTAATCTTAAACCTGAAAAATTTCAGCAGTCATGGTTGGTACAGTTGGCCACTGGAACTAAGAGAAAGGTAACACATAAATTGCCCAAAAGAGCAATCCAATTAAATGGTTTTCAAACAGAAGTAAATTTGAACATACTGCCATTAGGATCTTATGACTTGCTAATAGGAATGGATTGGCTGGAAAAGAAGAAAGCCCTAATGAACTGCTGGGATAAAACCCTGCATTTTGTGGATGAAGAAGGGGAACCTTTTACTCTAAAATGAAAACCAAAATCCATTTGAGTGAGACAAATATCAACACTACAATTAAAACGAACAGCTAGAAAATGATACCAAGTTTATGCAGTACATGTGGAGGAAGTAGAACAGAAAACTGGAGAAAATCTGTTGAATGATTTACCGGTGGTAAGGGAGTTTAAGGAAGTCTTTCCAGATGAGATTCCTCATCTTCCCCCCAAAAGAGAAATTGACTTTACAATCAATCTGGTGTCGGGAGCAACCCATGTTTCTCGATCCCCTTATCGAATGAGTACTCCTGAACTTATGGAACTAAAAATGCAATTGCAAGAATTGCTAGATAAAGGTTATATCAGACCAAGTGTGTCTCCTTGGGGAGCACCAGTCTTATTTGTGAAAAAGAAAGATGGAACTTTTAGGATGTGTATTGATTATCGCCAACTGAACAAGCTGACCATTAAGAATAGATATCCTCTACCTAGAATTGATGATATTTTTGATCAAGTGAGAGGAGCTTCAGTCTTTTCGAAGATTGAATTAAGAACTGGATATCACCAGCTCAGAATCAAGGAAGAAGACATCAGCGAAACAACTTTTCGAACCAGGTATGGACACTACAAATTTGTAGTCCTGGCTTTTTTGATTGACAAATGCCCCTGCCACATTTATGTGTCTGATGAACAGTGTGTTAAATAAGTACTTGGATAAATTTGTTCTTGTGTTCATAGTTGATATTTTGGTCTACTCCAAAAATGAGGAGGAACATAGAGAACATTTGCAGATAGTGTTGCAAACTCTGAAAGAAAACCAGCTATATGCCAAGTTCAGCAAATGTGAATTTTATAAAGATAAGATTCAATACTTGGGTCATATTATTTCTGAACAAGGCCTTGTAGTTGACCCTGAAAAGATAAAGGCTATAAAAGAATGGCCTGTACCAACTGATTTTTCAGCAGTAAGATCATTCATGGGGATTGCAGGCTATTATCACAGATTTGTAGAAAGATTCTCTGCCATAGCATATCCCATTACGTCATTGCAAAGAAAAGGTGTCAAATTTGTGTGGACTGAAAAATGCCAAAACAGTTTTGATCAATTAAAGCAAAAACTCACCACAGCCCCTATACTGAAAATTGTAGATCCAGATAAAGAATTTGCTGTATGTACAGATGCTTGTAGAGAGGGGTTGGGAGGAGTTCTTTTGCAGGAAAATTTAGTTATTGCCTATGAATCTAGGAAACTGAAAATACATGAACAGAATTATAGTGTCTATGATTTGGAATTAGCAGCTGTTATCCCTGCTTTGAAAATGTGGCGGCACTATCTTCTGGGGAAAAAGTTTACATTGATGACTGATCATATTAGTCTCAAATATTTCTTTTCCCAAACTGATCTTAATGCAAGACAAGCCAGATGGATGTCCTTTTTAAGTGAATTTGATATGGACATAAAACATATCAAGGGAAAAGAAAATAAAGTTGCTGATGCATTAAGCAGGAATGCATGTCAGAATATAAACAGCATTGGAAGTAGTGTCCAGATTGAAATAGAAGAGTTGGTGAGCAAAGTAGCACATCAAGATGCAAACTATGAAACACTCGTGGTGAAACTACAAAAAAAGGAGAAAAATGATTTCACTCAAAATAAAAAAGGGCTGATCTGTTATAAAAACAGGTTGTATATTCCCAATGTAGAGTCCTTAAAAAGAGAAATTCTGGATGAATATCAAAAACAACCATATGCAGGACATCCAGGATATCAGAAAATGTTAACAGCCCTGAAAAAGAAGTTGTTCTGGCCCGGAATGAAGAGAGATGTAGCAAAATATTTAAGCAGGTGCATGGAGTGTCAACTAGTCAAAGTTGAGCATCAACATCCAGCAGGTCTTTTAAACCCTTTTCCAATTGCAGAATGGAAATGGGACATAGTTTCCATGCACTTTATAACAGGATTACCCAAAACCAAATATCAACATGATTTTGTAATGGTAGTAGTAGACACTTTAACAAAAGCTGCCCACTTTATACCAGTGAAATCTACTTTTGGGACAGCTCAAGTAGCGAATGTGTTCCTGAAGGAGCTAGTAAGGCTTCATGGGGTTCCAAAGGTGATTGTATCTGACAGAGATGCTAATTTTACAATAGCCTTTTGGAAAGGACTATTCGGAGGGATGGGTACTAAGTTGAATTTTAGTACTGCCTATCACCCTCAGACCGATGGGCAGACAGAAAGGACTAATCAAATTTTGGAGGATATGCTGAGAATGTATGTGATGGATAGACCATCAAAGTGGGAAGAGTATTTACATTTAGCCGAATTTGCCTATAATAACAGCTACCAATCCTCTATCAAAATGAGTTAGTTTGAGGCACTGTATGGGAGAAAGTGTCGTACTCCTTTGAGTTGGAGTCAACCAGAGGATAAACTAATGTTGGAACCCGATGCCTTACAAGAGATGGAAAGAATTTTTAAATAGATAAAAAGAAACATCAAGACAACACAAGACCGCCAAAAAAGCTATGATGATAAGAAACGAGTGCACCGAGAATTCAAAGTGGGGGACCATGTGTATTTGCATTTTAAACCCAAAAAGAGCACACTTTATGCTGGAAGTTGTGTGAAACTGGCCCCTAGATATTGTGGTCCTTTTGAAGTATTAGAAAGGGTGGGACCAGTGGCTTATAAGCTGGCCTTACCACCCCATGTTAGAGTTCATGATGTGTTTCATGTTTCGTTATTAAAAAGATATGTGCATGATGCTTCTCACATAGTTGATTGGAATGTTGTACAGGTGGAACCATCAGGGGAGTTTCTGCCAGAACCACTTCAAGTATTGGAGCAGGAAGAAATTGAATTGAGAAACAGAACATTAGCCAGAGTAAAAGTGCAGTGGAAGCACTTTACTGCTGAAGAAGCTACCTGGGAAAGAGAAGCTGAAATGATGGAAAGATATCCATTTTTGTTTGAAAAATGAACTCTAGTAGTTAAATAACAACACCGAAGACAGTGTTTATTTTCAAAGGGGGAATATGTAACACCCCCAATTTATGTGCTGCAATTTCTAAGTTAGACATTTGAACTTTAATCCTAAGGGGAGTGGACCCCAAAGGATAAATATTTTGTGAATGTAATTTAATATTTAATTTGAGGAAATGAATAAAATACTGGTGTGCATATTGACCAAAAATGAGAATTATGAGATCACTTGCTAAATCCATGAGGATGGATAAGGAAACTATTCCCCACAATCCTTCAAAAAAAAACCTTGAAAGGAATTAATTCTAATTTAGATTTTTGAGGAAGAATCTAAATTTCCCCAATGATGAGGAAAGTAGTTGGGAAGAGGTAAAAAGCTGGAAAAGCTAAGGAAAAGCATAAAATAGCTTTAAAGAATCCCAAAAATGGGAAGCCTAGGCAAACAGGAAGAAAAGCATCCTGATATTCTGGACGCAGAATTAGAAACAAGATTTGGGGAAAATTAGCTTAAATAAGCTGCTCTTGTACAGATGAGGATTGATATGTTCAAGGGGGATGATCTCAGCTCGGGGGTGAGTTCTGGGAGACAAAAAGGACTCTAAGGTTGGGAGGTTGGTCAATCTCAATATTGGTATGTCTCTAAATTTAACTATGTTTTTACTTCTTAAGGTATGAATTGGCTACATGTAATTGATGAAATTGCATACTAGACTTACGAATGCTACCTTAGACCTATTTATTTATATTTGACCATAAGAGGTAGAATTAGAGTTTATGTTGCATCAAAAGGAGAAATCTAGGTACAGATTTTATGTAGTAATATTCCACACATTTAACAGAAGTTCAACAGAATTATCTTCAACCTCTGTATGGTTGTGGGAATCACATCTAGGGAAAGAAATTCTCAAAATTTCTAAACCATAACTGGTTCAAATATGAGAATACATATTTTCCCAAGATGATCTATATTCTAACTTTAATCTGCTTCTGCAATTGAAAATAAAAGAAGGTTCATTAAAACTAGATGCACCAGACTCTCATTTATTAAAATCTCAACATAAGACAAATTACATTGTATTTGGTTATGAAATCAAAATTTCAAGAGAGTCAAACATATTATCATAGTTCATAATGGATGCAATAAGAATGAACTCTACTAGCCAAATAATAGAAGAAATTTATGTGTGAGTGCTGGAAAAGAAACTATATAAATGCAAGATCTCCATGTTGACCAAGTGACAAAACAGAGAGACAAGGATTGAAACTATAGTTGGAGAAATTATTAAATGTTGAAATAGATCTGCAACTGTATTTCATATTTCACTTACACAGAACGCCATCACGGATTTATGTTGAAGTCATGATACACTTATCTTTATCCATACCCCGAAGGGAAACATCGAGGGATTTAATAATGTTGACTAATAGAACAGAGTAAACATTAGATTCAACATTTAACATAAAAGTTGCTACTGGTAAAAACGTCATATGACTAGAAATCGTAACGAGATAATAACCGGAGTTTTATATAGGTCATGTTCGCATTAAACCCTAAAAGATACGGACTGGTGTAGTCAACCAAACACAGTAAGAAATCTTCAATTCGAAAACCATTACACATTGCAGGAATACATTTTACATCAGTGATAGAATTGAAAATTCTACGCATGATAGAGTACTCATCTAGATTATACGAGGTATGTGCCTACCATATCAAGAATTGTAATAATTGGCCCTTTTGTTAATTTAATAACCAAAGTTATGTATGGTCGCTTTGAGCGAACGATGGCAGGTAACAGAGGCATATATGGATAAAACCAAGAATCCAATAATTAAGACTGAATAGTAATGATAGAGTTCGTAGAACAAAAGAAACAAAACCACAAACCCAGCGCTAGCACAGATCTAGTTTTAAAAAAGAAATTTCGAGAAGTAAGCCGGAAATTCTTACCGCCCACAGGGCTAAATCCCGCTCAGTTCGAGCGTCTGACAGTCTAGGCTGTTGCGTATGCGTAATTTAAAAAACAAAGGGTAACTCCCTTTGGGAGATAAAATTTTCACCCAGGACAAGATATATATATGAAAAAATAAACAACACAAGATATATAAATGTTCCTCATGAACCACTACTTCGCCAGTAGCCGAAAGGCTCACGTGTACCGACCTGAAAAAGATATGGAGAGTAGATACCATTAGTGAATAGAGGAACGATGAGGTTGAATTCATATTGACGCCGAAGAATATCAACCATACCTGTGAGTAAAAGAGCACATTATGTGTATTAGTCGGAGAAACCAAAAATGTCCACATTGAAATTCGAACCCAGACCTGAGAAATGTACATCGAATAAGACGTAACTCTAAATAAGAACTTAAAAATTTACCTGGGAAATGCGAAGATCTGAGAGGAGACGCCTGCGTCAGAGATGCCTGGAAGAGTTAGGCGCAGATCAGGTGAATAGATTAAACCCAAAAATTTAAATGAAAACGCAGAAAGGAGGAACAGAGATCACAGTGTCGAGACAGTCTTACTTGGTAGAAATTTCAACGTCCTGAACACACATTTGCAAGGAAAATTTCCTTGAGGATCACTGAACTCCTTAATATCCTGTCAAATGCAACGTTTATCAAACTACAGGAGAAGTCCTGGAAAAATGATAACCGAGGACGTAAAGTCCTAATCGTAGCAACGTTGATCTGGAATGAAACATGGGGAGAAGGATTAGAGTATAGAAAATCGTCGGGAATGCAAACCCTGAATTAAAACAAGACCACCCTGTGTAAATGACAGCATGCATAATAAACAACGAAATGATCATCAAAAATGATACCGTGAGCTTACCTCTGTGCATCGACAAGAGGAGAATAGCCATCGGCGGGATAAAGCCTGTACGCCTGAAAGCCCAGCAGAGCCACCATCGCTATGGCTAGCTGGAAGAATGGAGAAAGTGACCAGAAAGCGAAACTCGGTTACGGCTCTATCTTTATAATAAACATACCGAAAACCCTAACACGATCAATCCATACAGGTGGCTCAAATCCGACGGTTTAACCATGGATCAATGCCTGAATTGAATCTTGCATTGGGGTCGGGGCTCAATAAAATCTCAACGTACACAGGACCTAAAATGTATTAACTACACAGGCTGTTCCGTAACCCAGAAGCCCTAAACCAAATTGGAATCGTAGATTTCCAAAGATATGCGTACATATAACAATTAAATTGATGTCGATGTCTTACTGAACCGAGAGTTGCAAGAGCAGTAAAAATCTCATACGCAAGGTCTGAATTATATATATCTTCCGTATACACGTGGTTAATAAAATCAAATCCATATTCATATAGAAAAGTAACGTGCGACTACAGCTAGGTAAGAACCAGTGGGTCATAAAAGAGTATAGCCACCAAAGGTATCCAACACTCAGATTTGATGGAGGACACTACGTTCATAACGCAATACGACCAACTCAACTCATAGTATCAATAAACAAACAAATAAATTATATCAGCGTTAACAATGGTGGATCGTATAACTATAGGACGTAGGAGGTATCGTGAAGCTAGGGTTGTGGTAACCATAGGACATGGAAAAGATTTAAATTCGACATATATATATATATATATATATGTTGAAAAGTCGTGGATATATATATATATATATATGTTGGAAAGTCAAGGATATATATATATATGTTGGCAATTCATGGTTATGTATATATATATATATATATATATATATATATATATGTATAATAAGCATAGATATATATATTAATAAAATGAAGGAAGGGTTATGGAGTTAAAAACCTTAATGGTTAGTATAATAAATAGAAATTAAAACAAGAGGTTAAGGGTCTTGACCCTAAATACCATAGGTGTTAAAGGGAATACCTATAATTGATGTGTAAATCAGAAAGTAAGAAATCTTGAATTATTGAGATGTGGAATAGACTTTAGATCATCATGATATAGAAAAAAAAAAATTTGTTGGAAACGGGAGGTGTGACACTTGAAAGGAAAAGGTGCTGCCAAAACGAGAGACGAAGAAAAGAAAAGTTTCTGTAAGTAGACAGACAATTTTTTGTTTTTCCTTCAAAGGCTCAGAGGATACTATGATTGAATTGTGAGTTGGAATGGAGTTTGTATAGTTTCTCCAAAGCTATAAGCGATGTTATAAGTCCTTCTACGGAGAGAAGCAAAGTTTCCGTAAGTAGATGGACAAATTGTTGTTTTTCCTTCAAAGGCTCAGAGCAAACTATGATTCAATTGTGAGATGGAATTGAGTTTGTATAGATGCTCCAAAGGTAGAAGCGATATTATAAGTTCTTCTATGGATAACTGATGTTTGTTTTCGACGAAGAATTTATGTGGCCGATAAAATATTTGGCGGATAAGCACAGTTCTTTTTCGGCGGATAAGCGACAGGCTTCTTAACAAAGTCGGGGGTTTGGTTGTCTGGGTCGACTAGCTGACGTACTTTGGTAGTGGCGGCTGCAAGGCCTTCCCCTTGTGTACGAGCTCCAGCCCCATACGAATATCACAGAAGCAAAAACAACACCAGAAAGCATTGAAGAACTCAAAATAAGAAGTCGCTCACAACTACCGATATTTAAATTCTAGACAAATAAATTCTACAGAATTGAAATTTAAAATCTGGGCAAACTCAAATAAAGAAATGTGTTTACAAGCTTGTGAAACAAAAGTAGAAAAGGCATTATCTTCAAATTGGAGATATTTGTACAAGGAAGATCTTCGACAGGCTTCTTCAATCCTTTTCTTGTCAATGGTTGACCTTCTGGGAAAAGACAAAACGACAGAGGATTTATCTTCTCGAATATTGGCAGAAGTAATATTTTTTGCAGAAGGTATTTTTGGATTAGGTATTACCCAATGTTCTGGGAAATTCATATCTTCTCATTTATAGCTTGGTGTTCTATTTTTTGGTTCTTTGAATTAGTTAGAACAACCACAATGGTCTTCGAATCTCGACTGGGTGTGTGGAGGATAGCTGGAAAGAGGGTGTTTGTATGTCAGAAACATCCTCTAGTTTGTATGGCTATATTATTTCTCTTCTTCAACATATCAAATCCTAAAGTTTGAATCTGAAGTTGTAGCATCTTATCGATTGTTTCATTAAATACATAAACTGAAAAATTTGGATAACAATCGAACCAAACATGACCATTTGACAAGGGGGCTACAATTCCTCCAATGATAGAATCAATATATTTGTTGTGAGTTACATCTCTCACAGTTTCTAAGACATATGTGTCTAGCCCTTGATGTGTTAATGCACTGATTCCAACTCTAATGCATCCCAAATGCAAATATTGAGTTTTTAATCTTTTTGCTTCTTCTTGAAGTTGTTTAGGATCTAATAGGGGAATAGACTGAATGCAGTTTGAATTTTGTTGGATAGAACTAATACACTATTTTATAGATATTCTAGTAGCGGCTATTAGATGAAAGACCTACACATATGAATAAACTTCAGAGGCAGATATACTTTGAAGTTTCCATCTTGCAGATGGCTAAGTCTCTTCATATTCTAAATCAGATGAATTTAGAACTCTACTAGATGCAGTGGCAAACATATCCCGAAGGGGATATCTTAGCTTTTTCATTTTCATCTAATTCTAGGAAAGAAATAGATTTTCTGAATGAATCCATTTTTAAATAAAGAGTATGTGATATTAAGTACTATCCTTCACAAACCAGATGACTTTTCTGGCTATGATACCAATTTTACGTAGGGGCTTCACTTGGACGAAGCTTGCAACAAAAACAACAGGCTGACTGGCCTTGTTGAGTCTCTTCTCTGTCTTTTTATCTCTTACAATCCTTTACATGAACCCATACATGAAGCCATACACAAACCTACTTTGCACCATCACACTTTGATGGCCGTCACACGGCTTCCCTCACCTTCAATGGCCTTGGATTCCCTAGGTGTTTGTGTGAACCTCTGGAGCGAACTTCTGGCGAACCTCAAGTGAACATAAGAGAGACAGATACTACCTCAACAGACAGTAAAATCTTAGAGTTTCGAGTACTCAAGAATGCAGAAAACTTTCTATTTATTTCTACTCAAAAGTTTGTTCTTACATAAATTTCTTGTACTCAGAAATTCTTTCCTGAGATTGACTGTTCCAGCATTTACCAATAATAGCTTCTTAATGAGTAAGATAGCATCTGGAGGCTTCCTGGATATATACAGACTCAGTCTAAGAAAATATATCACTCAAAACACACATAAACAATACTAGACAATAGATATGGCCACTTTATGTTCTCACCAATGCCAAGCACACTGATGCGCAGGCTTCTCAGATCAACTTACAGACTTCGGTCACAACTTCATGATGCAAGCAGAACAAGCTTAGAGCTTGCAAATGTAGAGAAGGAAGATTGCAGACAACTACTCTCAAACACACAAAACTTAGACTCTAAGACTCTCTAACTCCCGATTTTTTTGATGCCAAATGAATGAGCCTAACCCTCCTTATATAAGGTGAGAGGGGGGACAAGAAATCTAAGACGTGAAGGAGGAATCATTTCTTTTGGGTAACACCGAAGTGACATCTGCACAGAGATTCCATCATCCAGACACGGACATGTGGGTGCCAAAAACAAAGTGAATGCCTTTTTTTTACATAAGGCCCACGAGAAAATTATTTAAGAATTACTACAAAGAGGATGATTTTTTACCAGAAAATCCCTCAAGAACAACCGGTCACATTCATCCCATTACTAGGAGACATTACATAGTGGAGAATTTATTTAAGTGGAGTCCATGAGAACCAATTTATTCTTGGGCATCCAGGATCAAGCCATTCATTATGTTGCCTCATGAATTTCCTTAAGATTTCAGTATCTTTTAAATGACGAAGATATTTTACTGTCTGACAAGGTGTATGGAAACATTCTCCAATATGATTTTCAATACACCACGTACATTCATTCTGGAAATAGGATTCATAAAACATGGGGTCGATGGAAGTTTTGTTAACCCCATAGTCATTCCACCAATTTTGCAACCATTCACACTGTAGGTTTTGCTGCATGATCGATGTTGCCCCAAATTTAAGATTGGTGTAGTGGATCTCATTCTTTCCATATTTATTTAAGAGGTCCCATCACATCTTTTTGTATATTGAGAAGTTATAGATATTGTTAGGAAATATTATATTTGGGTCATTTTCTGGCCACTAATTGAAATTGGTCCATGTCCATTCAGGATTCCTTGTTATGTTTATGACCAAATAATTATGATAGATTTTACTTCTATCTCCTCATTATGACCAGATAACTAAGATGTCTAAAAAGTCATTTGCTAATGACTATTCAGCCTTATGGGATGTTGTCATGCTTTTCGATTATACCATGTCATGTATCCATTTGCTTCCTTTTGGATATACTTGGCATTCTAGGACAAGATGCATAAGATCAGTATGATTCTGCAGATTTGCATCCAGAATTTTGGTATTTCTCAGCTGCCATGTTGGCTTCCATTCATCTCTGTATTCTAACCATTTTTTGTCCTCTGGAATGGACCTTAGGATTTCCCTTTGGTGACTCTAGTCCCATTCAGTGACTATTACCATAACATGCTCATGTTCTTGTGGCTAGATGAATTCCCTATTTAAAAAAATCTCGCAAGTGATTATTAGATCCTTTGATGTACTCGACATTAGAGTCAAAATTTGCGAATAGGGCTTGCCATCTGGCGAATTTTTCTTCACCAGGCATTTTTATGTCCTTTTTCAAGACTTTCTTCAAGGCCGATGCATCAGTTCTTAACAAAAATTTCTTATTGACAAGATGGATTGCAAACTTATCAATAGAATTCCATGCGGCCTTTACCTCCATTTCTATTACAGAATAATTCTTTTCGACTAGACTCCAAGTTCCGGAGGCGAACTGGACTATCTGTTATCCTCCATCCCCCTTTTTTTTAGCACACCTCCCCAACCAATGTCGCTTGCATCTGATTCAACAATTTTTGAGGAACTGTCATCAGCAACATATAAGATTGGTAGAGATTTTACCTTGGCCTTTATTTTTCTGACAGCAGCTGTATGAGCATTTGACCAGGGAGAAGGATTTTTCCTTAGTCTCTGGTTTAACAAAGATCTATCCTTTGCGCAATCTTCATAAAAATTTCCAACATAATTTAAACATCCTAAACATATTTGGAGTTGTGTTTTACCAAGAATAACATCATGAATTTTTTTTGCAAATTCGATTTCATGGCTTTGCAAGCATATTTTCCCATTCTGGATCATATGTCCCAAAAATTTGACTAATGTATGGAACATTTCAATTTTATTTTTGCTTAGGGCTAAACCATTCTGCTTGACTAACCTCATAAAAATCTGTATATGTTTGAAGTGGTCTTGGAGATTTTTAGAAAAAATGAGGATGTCATCTATATACACAAGCAACCAATCTGAGTAAGGTTTAAATATGGAATCCATCACCTTTTGGAAATTAGATGGTGCGTGTTTGAGACTGAATGGCATGACATTCCATTCATAACGGCCTGTTGGAATGTTGAAAGAAGCCTTGAATTTATCTTTCTCTACAACTGCTACCTGCCAAAATCCTGATTTTAGATCAAACTTGGAAAATATCTTAGCTCCAGATATTCTTCCAAGTAGATCTCCTTTGTGAGGAATTGGATATGTTTTATGAGCTAATACTGAACTCAGAGGCTTGTAATTTATTACTAGCCTTGGGATCCCTCT
The DNA here is from genome assembly GCA_034641835.2 of Pinus albicaulis. NCBI lineage: Eukaryota > Viridiplantae > Streptophyta > Pinopsida > Pinales > Pinaceae > Pinus > Pinus albicaulis. The sequence goes on from CM076573.1 coordinate 455,627,689, forward strand.
TATTTGCTCAGATCTTTTATTTACATAAAAGCCATAGCAATTCCATGGGCTATTGGATTCTCTTATTAGCTTTCTGCTCAGGAACTGATTTATATCTTTTTCACATAAATCTCTATATTCCTTATTCATAGGAATAGCTTTGGATTTACAAGGCCTGCCTGTATATTCAGATTTATAAGGGAACTCTACAAAATGTTGTTTTCTTTGCCAAAAGGCATTTGGTTCTTCTGAACAACATTTTGCTTCTATTTTTGTTTTTATTTCAGCAATCTTTTTCTGGACCTTTGGAGATTTTAACTGTTCTCCTATATGAATAGAAGTTTTGAGGTCTTTGAGCATGGTTAATTTTGTTTCAGCCTTTTTAAGTTCTTGCATGGCCTGTACCATAGTTGAAACTCTTGGGTTTGAGATATAAGGCATATTTATTCTTTTGTGCTCTCCATTTGAAGTAGGTATAGTGATGAAGTGCCCAACCTTATTATTTTCTAATCTGATTGAACCATGTGGTTCAACGGCTACCAGAAAGACATTTCCTAATATGCAATCCACAAGAATGTCTCCTACTACAAACTTCATCTTAATACAATGATTTTCAAAACATACGACAGCTTTAGGGACTTCATATTGAAGGGTCTTTTCTCCTAACCCAATTATTTTCCTTGAGGCTGAAACCCAATATTTAGAAGGAATGGCCTTCTTGTTAAATATGTTAACATCTACACGAGAATCTAGAAGTGATGTAAGAAAAAACATTTCCCCCTTAATACAGATTTTTTCTTAGACATGGCGCTGTTGATATTCTATTGCCAGCACACGCATTTCTCTAAATCCTAATGTACGATCTTGTTTTCCTTCAAGAATTTCTACTTTTGATTCTGTGAGGGGTGCACTGTGCAGAGTATAGCTTGTGCAGTGACCAGAAACATTTTGTGCTATGGGCTGTTTGCCTTTTTCTAATTGAGAAACTTGGAATTTTAGAACAGAAATTTCAGATTTAAGCATATACATTTCACTACTCACCTCCAACAAAGTGAGTGAACGAACTTTGTTCTACAGTTGATCCCGTTGATAGGCTTTGGTGTTGCGTTCAAAGGATGCTTCAATGGTTCGAATCCCTTCATTTACAAATATACATATTGGACGAGGATATGATTATGATATTTCTTTCAAAGCATTCATACGGGCAATGAAAATTTGAATGGTGGACGGAATCATTTCAGAAAAGTTTATAAAGAAACAGCAGAAATCTGGGTAACCGAAATTATTGAGATGTAGCCATAAAAGAAATTCTTGCCTCTCGTGAACCAGGACAAATTCGTAAATAGCAATGGCCAGTCGACCATCAGCAACATCAGCCTAGTGGCATACACAGAACTTAAATCTCTCAGTTTCTTTAGCAAAGAACACCATCGAATGAGGCCGAAGAATCATGCCCATAGTCAACCCTGATCCCTCTGTGTTGGTGCTTGATTAGCTGGACATTTCAATAACAACAAGCGTGGTAGTTTACTTACTCTTTTACTAAATCTTTTTATAAAACGATTTTCTTCTGTAACTTATGAATAATAACAATATTCTTGAGGCTAAACAAATCGGATCTCCATTGTATAAATTATCTGTGAAGTAGAAGATACTATTTATCAAAATAAGTATACAAATCAAGGAGCCCTTCCTCACATTATATTTCAAATAGCTTTCTTAATCATGAAGTATCCTATATTAAACGATTTATTTCGCACCATTTTCAATCACAAACAATTTCGTTAGCGGAGGCATTTTGTGACATCGTCTGTCAGAAACAATATTATCAAAAGACCATAAGAGCTAATACGATTAACCTAATCCCTTTTGGCTTTGAGCATTGTCCAAAAACTTGGTCAATCTTGCACTCTCTCAAACATAAAAGCATTACAAATCTTCACAGAGTAACAGGTGAAATCTAAATATTTGGTGAAATAGTTTTTAATCTCCTTTGTTCAACCTATTCTCTGAAAACTAAACCTATAATTAATGAAGAGTAAACTCTAAATAAAAACTAATCTATATTTTCCATTAATTCTTTCACTGCAATGTATAATCCCATCCTCAATTCAACCCATCGAATTACTTGAAATTTCAACCTATAATCTAAACCAAATGTCATAGAACCCTAACTGCAATGCAATTCAATTAAACGAAAAGAGATTGAAAGGTTCGAACTGAAATCTAAACCAAATGTCATAGAACCCTAACTGCAATGCAATTCAATTAAACGAAAAGAGATTGATTTGAATAGAACAAAAAGAGTCAGAGGTTCGAACTGAAATCAACATATGGATGATATGCAAAGTTCAACAAGATCCGATTTGTATTACTTTTGTGACACATTTTACTCAGACCTGCCATAAAAAGGAACGACAGAAGGGCACATTACAATTTTAATTACTTTTGTGACACATTTTACTCAAACATGCCATAAAAAGGAACGACAGAACTGCACATCACAATTTGTATCACTTTTGTGACACATTTTACTCAGACATACCATAAAAAGGAACGACAGAACGGCACATCACAATTTCTATTTCTTTTGTGACACATTAATTTACTCAACATACCATAAAAAAAAGGAACGACAGAAAGGCACATCACAATTAGACCCTATAGTGTACCATCGATAACATATGTGTATGATCTCTACAAAATAGGGTTGCCCTGGCCCTGCGCTGCGCCATCATGTTCGAGATCGCGTTCACCAGGATGATCTGATGGGGATATCTTCCTCTCGCTGTCTCTGGTAAAATTGTTCGTGAGGGAACGCACGTCAGACACCGGAGATGACTGCGAATCATTTGGCATATGGCATTCGCCAGGTGACAAGGAGACATCGGACTTTTTGGGTATATCAATCGCAATATGACGCATTCCACCCGAGGTTCCCTCATCCATATCTGCATTCATCTGCTCCTGCCCACACCGAGATAATGCAGTTGGTGAGCTATATTGCAGATCATACTCTTCTTCATAGCTTGCAGTTTGTCCTTGCTCCGAATTCAGATTAGGATGGATCCCTGTCGGAATTGTAGCCGAAACCTGCCCTATTCTAGAGGATTCCTCTAAAACTGGATGCGTTCTGCAAAGGGGACAAGTGGAATGCCAAAGAAACCAAATGTCGATACATTCAGCATGGAAACTATGCCCCAAATTGGGCATAAGCCGGACTTTCTCATTCTCCTCCCACTCGCACAGGCAGACTGCGCACTGCAACGTCCCAACCCTGGAAATCTGAGATGATGGATACACAAATATGGGCAGCGTCTGTAATATCGCAGAATCCAAGCCCACGTTCCGCAGCGTCGCAGGTTCTTCTCCTGTAAAATCAAACTGATGACCCATCAAAGCTGATCCCTGTCGTCTCCGTCTGATAAATCTAGCATAAACGCGCAGCAAAATCACTAGAAAAATCACAATAGTACAAATTCTGACAAAGATAGTGATATCATCATATTTGTTCTGGGCATCCTTGCCATGCGGCTGATTAAAATCACTGACCGGGTTCAATTTATATATCAAATTGAACCCACGAAATTGTATTTCGAATGGAGCTGCTCTCGGCCCTCAAATCCCTTAGATTGCCTCCGCTGCAAAAAAAAAAAAAAAAACACTGCCCCTCAATTTAAGTAAGCAGCGTCTCCGTTGCCCAGATGAATCGAAAATTGACCCTAAAATAAGGTATTGTTCAATGATTTCGATGAATACCTGCATCTCCGGTGTTATTATTTTCATATTTCATTTAAATAAAAGATGTAGGAGATAACTGTTTCAAAGAATTGTAAATTGATACATAGAATTTGCTTTTAAAATGATAACTATTAACTATTAAGTTTAGTTTCGGTTAATTGATATAAAGACTTCTTTTTAAATGATAATAATTATGTAAACATTTTGTTTTTTTTTTTTATTAATATAAATTTTGATGATGAATTTTATTTTTAAAGTTTTTTTTTTTTTTTAATCTCTTTTTAATCAAAAGAATTAGCAATTGGGTCTGAGACTCCATGCAATTTACTATACTTTTGTGTCAACTCGCATGCAATCCATTATACTTTTGTGTCAAGTCGCATGCAACCCGCCATATTTTTGTGTCAACTCGCATGCTATTCAGAATTCTTTTGTGTCAAAGACTGGCATGGTATCTACCATATTTTTTAGGCCCATGACTTGTCCTTCTCTGTAGTTACTTAGTTGGTACTGAATTTTGGATCACTTATTCGTAAATTTTGGATATCTTAGTTTATTTTAGTTTACACAATACTTACATTATTTCGATCATCTATTGAGCTTCATTTATTCCACAATTAATTTAAATATTTTTCTCTAAACTTTCTTTAAATAAATATATTCCACTTAACTTTATGTTATTAATCAAAATGAATCAATGAAATGAATATTTATTTAAGTTGTGTTTGAATATAAATTTTCATATATTTTGATTAAAATTTAAAGTTTTGATTAAATTAAATGTTTCTGAATTTTGGTTTTTGTGATGCATAATTTTTACAGAGATATTTTGGTGATAATCAAATAGGAAAAATCATTGCATCAAACTTTAAAAGATGAAAAGAAGGGTTAACTAACCCTTAGAATATAACAAAAAATAACTATTTATAACAAAAAAGATTTATTATTAAGAAAGATATATATTATAAATAACATAAAACAAATAATCATGTATATAAAATCACATCAAAGTAAATTTAGTCGAAATCTCATCAAGGAACTCATTTAAGTAAATAAAGAGAGCTATAACAAGTAGTTGTAAAATAATGGTTAGTTTGACTCAGGTAAGAAACATAATTAAAATTTATTTAATAACTATCCTATTATTTATTTATTTAATATTTTATGAAAAAAATAAAATTATTTAATTGATAGATACCGTTAGTTTTAAATTATAATTATTAAAACTATGTAAACTTTTTTTTTCTTAACAAAAAAATTTGATAATGAATTTAATTTTTAGAGTTATGTTTTTGTTTTTTTTAATACTTTTTCTTTAATGAAAGGAACTAGAAATTGGGTCAGAGGCTCGCATGCAACCCACTATACTTTTTTGTTAGAGACTGGCATGCTACCCACCATATTTTTTAGGCCCGTGACTTGTCTTTTTCTCTGTAATTACTTTGTTGGTAGTGAATTTTGGATCTCTTAGTTGTGAAATTTTGGATCTTTTAGTTTATTCTAGTTTACATAATACTCTCATTTTTTGGATCATCTATTGAGCTCCATTTCCTCGAGAATAATCTTTAAATGTTTTCTAAATAAATATATTCCGCTTAACTTTATGTTATTAATGAAAATAATTTTTTTTTTAAGATAAGTTTGAATATTTCTATATTTTGATTAAATACCATGGAACATCACATTAATTCCTTAATTTAATGTAATTTTTAAAATTTATTTAATTTTTTTTTTTTTTGTAATGTGGCTTAGTCAAAGCATTAAACATTACATTACAACATCTCCATCATATTCATCTTTCAACACTTAATAAGTGAATAAATTGAACTATATAGTTAATTTTTTTACAAAGCTTATATAAAATTTAACTTTGCAATATTTAACCTCATTTTCTAAAGAACAAAATTTAAACAACATACATTTTTACACTTTTCCTAACAAATTTTCAAATTTAATAAACAATTATTGATATAAAATTGTAGATATCTACAATCTCTCTATCATTAAAAAAACATAATTTTAATTTATTCATATATTTAAAATACTTTTTGAAATTCTATTATTATATTAATGAAAAAAACCATAAAAAACATAAAGCTATTAAAGTTTGTTTTTTTAATATATATTATAATAATTTTAATAAAATATAAGTAAATCAAACTTACACTTTATTTTATGAAATAAAATTGTAATTTAATTAAAAATGATTATTTTTTTTTTTAAAGTTTGATAGTACCTTTCAATTTTTAATCTTTTTTTTCTCTCTATTTTCATCAACATATCCATACATCACCACATTCTCATAAAAGAATTGAGCCATTTAAAGAAAACCCCACAGACAATTAAAAATGAATACTTATTTGCACTTATATAATCACTTCTTTTTAAAAAAACTTTTTTTAATATTTTAAGAATGGTGTAATCCTATAAAAAAAAATAAAAAATCAGCGAGGTTTTAAAAGCTTGCCTTCTCAAATTCTAGTTAAATGAGTATATTATTTTTTAATATTTGGTTTTAATAAAAGTGTATATTATTTTTTAATGTTTTGATTTAATAAAAGAATATATTATTTTTTAATATTTGGTTTTAGATTAAAAATAAATAAGAGCATTAAAATTCACATAATATTTTTTTGATTTTTTTTTATGTATTTTTGGAAAAGAGTGAATTCGTACACGTTAGTCGGCTTAAACAGTAAGAATTGGAAAAATATTTGTTAAAAATCAAATAAGAGGTCTTTCAAATTTTTATTATTTAAAATTTATTTCTAGTTGTAATTTCACTTGAACTAATAAAACATAACGTGTTTTATTAAAATATTTCAAATCATAAAATTTACAATATTGCAAAAACATCCCACAGCGTCTATTCCATAGGCACGTACGTAATGAGCTGCTTTTCGATATTTGGATTTAAGACGAGAAAAATGGTCTCGAGTTACCATGGCGGGCTTGAAACCCTCTTTACGCTTTCACATTGGACCACCCATTCCTCCTAACGTTGGTCAACATGGAATACGGGGTCATCAAACGGAGCTGGCCATTCTCACTCCAAGTTAAAATTTCGTTAGGTATTTTCGTCAGAAGGAAGATTGTGATTTTATTAAGATTAATTTTATAAATGATGAAAAAATATGTCTATTAATTTGATTTGATTGACCAAATTTGTATCATGTTAAATAATATTTTGATCCTGGTACGAAAATGAAGAAATTATGAATGAGCAAGGAAATCTAAGAAAGATCACACAAATGAACCAAGTTTTAAATATATGGTTTATGATGGCCTAGAATGGAAGAGTTGTAAGGTTATGTATAATTGCCCGAGTATAGAAGACGTATAAAGTTATGTTATGTAAATTTTTGACTCAGTGAAATTATATAATAATAAAAACAAAATAAAATATAAATTAAAAGAATTAATAAAATATAAAAATAAAAATAATATTTTTAGTTATTATTAAAAATATTTTAATTAGATCAAATTATATAAAAATTAAATTAAATTAAATTAATAATTATAATTATCAAATATTATTAATTATAGTCTAGATTTATCTTAATTTTGGATTGACCAAGTATCTATAAGGATCAAATCTCTTAAGGTGCAAATCTCTTTTATAATGAAAAGGGATGGGATCTCTCTAGGATCTTGTTAAATCCATAGTTAAGATGGATCTAAGCTGGTTTAAATTTAGGTACATTATATGGAAACTACATGACAAAAATGACTATATTTTTTTGTATCTTCTAGCTGAATTGACTTTTTAATGTGTGTGAGGAAGAACTGTTGTGCAGAGTGATGAACATAAAAAAATTCAATGAATGTTCCATACCTCCACATACTTCTTCCGCATATATCCCTCTCTCACAATAGTACTGATTAACAAATCATGTTTTATTTTATATCGAGATGCGAAGGATTTATATCAAAGTAGAAACAATGAATCTTGGTCCCAATAATACTTTCTAATACTTTCTTCTACAATGTTTAGTATTTACACATACATGTCTACACACTACATATAAATCTAATAATTAGTGGTTTTGTGTTAATAGATTTTTGGGTATGAAAATTTTTAGTAACATGTTTAGAGGGCGCAAAATAATGGTGGATGATTAACTATTCCCACTAGTTTGTTGACGTGGGCCTGTCTTATTTGAACTCATCGAATACTAAGTGCATTTGCAAATTGACATTTTACAATTAAATAGTTATTATCGAATATTAAATTAAGTGTATGTGCAATGTATCTGAGGAAGAAATGGTGTGTGGGAGAATGGGTGACCAGAACAAGGAATAGAAACTCCCCCGCCGCAGCCCCCCTCTCTACATACTTCCACTGCACACCTCTCTCTCGTATAATATTATGTATTCACCAATTAATTAGTGATTTTGACTTATTAATGTGTGTGAGGAAGGAGTGTTGTGTGGGAGAATGGGTGTGCGAAGCATGGATCGAAAACGTTCTTTTGCAATGTTTTGTACCTTTGCGTAGATTTTCGCACATTGTCATCACTACAATGTACACACTATGTCATTGTATTTGAGTTTCCCGAATACTAAGTGCATTTTTTATTTCACATTTTTCAGTAAAATAGAACAAGGAATAGAATCTTTCATTAATAATGTTTGTATCTCTGCATACATTCCTGATATGCACATTTTTACCACAAACATCCCTTCCATATATTGATCAACAATTAATTAGTGGTTTTGGGTTATTAAAATTCGTGTGATAAAGTGTTGTACAAGAAAACGGGTGTGCGAAGCAAGGAAAAAAACATTCTTTGGAAATGTTTCATACCTTTGGATACATTTCCACATACTATATATTAATCAATTAATAATTAATGTCCGTACGTTTGCATATATTCCCCCTCTACACACTTATTTCACACACATTCATTATGCATAAGAGTAAATATTAATCAATTAATAATTACCAGTTTTTTCTTGTTAAACTTTGGGGCATCAAGAGTTTAGTGTACATGTATACCGTGTTATTATTATTATTATTATTTGTAGTAGTAGTAGTAGTATATAACATTTTTTCTAACTACTAATTCTATTTATTTTTTGCGCGAGTGCATTGGTAAGGTATTCAAAATAAGATATCGTGGATAACATGTGATCACTACTTAGTATGTAATACATACCTTGAAATTTTAAAATCTAATGTGGAAATTTTAACCACTAGTTCGATTTATTATGTCCGTAGGTGCATCATCCAAACGGTTATCGTGCAGTTTTTAGCATACATGTTGTCATTGCATGTTTGATTAATTTTCTGAGGAGATGGTTACAAAAATATTTACTCTCTAGGATGTATGGCGGTTATTCTAGTAGTTGCATTATGTGAGGGATTTTCGCTCGAAGCTCATTTTGAATGAAGATGCAAAATGTGTATCATTTTCCGTAGGTAAGTGGTGTGTTCTTAATTTTTATGAGCCGGTCGAATGCTCTGTGGTTGTGCAATTGTAAATTTTTCATTTTTTAATCTAATATATCTAACAAGGAACTATAAATCAAAATTTGTCAAAGCTAAAATATATTTGGTATTTTACCTATATGCATAGAAATTAGTCTTTATATGGTAACTATGAACCTGATATTAGAATATACACTAGAAATGAATTTGCGATATATGTTTTTGTCTTGAAAACGCAATCGTCACCTAGTATCAATTATAATGTCATTTTAAGCAATGATTTGAGTGAAATATTTGTGAACTCTAAAAAATTATTAGATTCAAATAATTTTTTTATCAATGATGTGGTGATGTACATGGCTGAAGAAGTAGAGATGAAAATGAGCAAAATTATAGAAGCAAATATCATAGGAAACACGACGAAGGGAGCATAAAGAAGACAAGAAATAGAGAGAGTAAGGTAGTTATGTAAAAGTTTAGATAATTTTATTTTGATTTCTTATTTTTTACTTGAATTAATTTGAATTGAATGCTCATGAATAAGCAAAAAAATATCGTTTATATGACATTATTAATCAAATATATTAGTAACAACATAGTGTGAAGCATTTTCCATGGTGTTGTGTTTGTTATATGTTATGAAACCAACTCACAAAATAGAACAAAAGATAGATCAACGACTTAGAAATTAGCCTCTTTGAAGGGGTGACCTCCTTTACATTTCACAATTGAATAATTATTGGATGATACAAATGACAAAACCTTTTTTCTATATATATAAGTCCAATGGGTCATAATACAATCATAGTAGATATAACAATAACAATATAAGGGCAGAACAATAATAATAATGAGATTCTATGGGGCACAATAATAAAAATATGGGGACTACATGGGCATAACAATAACAACAAGTAGATACACTAGTATTATAGGGGCCTAACATGCCCCTTTCCTTCAAACAAACGTTGTCGTCAATGCTCGATTTTTTACGTATACTTCTATATAAAATTATCACCCTCCCATGTGGAATCTTTGTAACATTCCTAGTTTTATGTTTTTCAAGTTAGACATTTGAACTTAAGTCTAAAGGGGAGTGGACACCAATGGATAATTATTGTGTGGATGTAGTTAATTATTTATTTATGAAAAATAAATAAAATGTTTTGTGTGCAATATGACCAATTGAGATTTTTTAGATCACTTGCCTAATCCATGAGGTTATGGAAAGAGGGTAAGTCTTTCCCCAGAATCTTTCAAAAAGCCTTAAAGAATTTATTTCTAATTTATATTTTTGAGGAAAAATCTTAATTTCCCCAATGATGAAGAAAGTAGTTGGGAAGAGGTAAAAATTTGGAAAAGCAGAAAGTAGCGTTAAAGTCGCTAACTAAGCGAAGCCTAAGAAAATAGGAATAAAAGCATCCTGAAATTCTGGACGTAGAATTAGAAAGAGGCTTTGGGGAGAGCATAGCTTAAATAAGCTACTCCGGTGTTGCATTAGGTTGGTCCGTTCTCGGGAGAGGATCTCACTTCTGGGTGAGTTCTCGAGATGTGACGAAAACTGGTGCCTGGGAGGATCGTCATAAGAAGAAGAGGTATGACCACTAATTTTATGAATGATTAAGATAGATGCTATGGTACAAAGATGGCTAGATTTTGTAGTCGTTATTTTGAATTTATTTCTCGAGATTTGTCAATTCTTAAATTTACCGCATTTCATTAGGAGAAATTAATCTCTAAAATCTCTCGTAGTTGTAGGAACAATAATTATGGGAAATAATCAACCGAATATGTTTTAAATATGGAGATATATTTATTATTCCCATAACCAAATTAACTATGGAACTTAATTATGTTGCTAGTGTAAACAAATACATGAATGTTAAAACATATGTATAAACTTTAAATCTACAGTTAATATTTGAAATTAATGGATTTGGTTCACTAAAATTTGTATAAACATACAATGAAAACATTATTTATAATACTAAGGAAGGAATAATAGGTAGTAAATCAGAAATTATATCCTAGAGTACTGTGAGATCATTATAATTATACAAGGAAAATAAATTATACTGTATAGTAATGACATTATTGTATTACAATTTCAAAGCAAATATAACCAGAACCAATTTCTATACTTCATGGAATGATTAGAAATTGTATACCAAAAAGATAGATGTCATTGATATATTATAGTGAATTTAGTCTATGTCTATATTATCTGCTCTTGTGACTTACTGTGGTGATATAGTAGCAGTCTGATCTGAACTATTTCACTGGAAGGAAAGTACATGCATGATGGGTATAGATCCAAACAAAGGCATATAAAAATTCTATTTATATAATATAACTCTGGATAACACCTAATATGGAGGAAATACCATTTTTCATCATAGAAAATCCAAACTATAGAAACTAATATAAATTTTCCTAGACATTAATTGTCATAGAATTTTAACAAGTATTAAAAATCGAATTAAACTCAAAGTAGCAGAATGATTTACTGCTAATAAATAGAAGTGTTGGATTTATCTGAACTGTAAAAACCACAAAATATTATGCAAAAGAAATTTAATATTAATGGATGAAGACATATATGTGAATATCTAATTCACAAGAAAAACATTACTTATTATAACTATAGATATATATGCTTAAATTAGAGTTTAAACAAAATTAAATGAACAGACTTAAACCCAGTCTTATATATAGAACATCATTAAATATCCATAGAAGAACACTAGCAATGTAAATCCGGTTCGAAGAATGTTTGGACTTCAAAAATATTACAGGGCCACAAAAATAGACCAATGGGTGTACTGACAGAAATATACATTTCTTTTCGAAAAAAAAATAAAATTGTATTTCACAGTACGCTGAGATAACAAAATCCTATGGAAAAAGCTATGTGAAGATAAGGCCAACGTTCTGAGAGTTGCCAAACATTGATATACCAACCTGAAACAAATCAAAATGAAAACAATTTACTATTACTTTGAGCTCTCACGAATTGAATTGATTTCATAAACGTACGATGGGATGAACCGTATAAACCAAAAATTTGTACCAGCAACAAAATAGGAGAGCCAAGTTATTCTACTGAAGAGATAAGACTTGATTATATTCATAGTAAATCAAAATAGGAGCAATAGGAGCAATCATACCTAGGGTATTTGGAAACCTCGTTTTAAACCTATATCCTGAAAAGAAATAAATGGAAGTGAAAATTATATATATAATTTCAGAAAATCGAATGCCTTAGAGGCATCGATAATTTCATAAAAACATTAAGAATTGACACAACGAATTCAATACAAGTTACAGTCTCACCATAGAAAGGGTTGGGCAATTTAAGATATAGAAGTGAATTTTTGAAGAAATCATCGAGCTACTAGTACAAGCACGAAGGAGGGTTGCGAAATATCCTTACAGAAGGAACAAGAAAATCGTGTAAGAGGAGGTGAAAAAAATCAAAGTGACTAGAACAATGCTCTATTCAAGAAAACGAGGATTTAAACCTCTGGGATTATAACCAGAAATAAAAAATTTAATTCTCAGAGTTAGTAGTAAATCCTACAGAAATGACAAATCAAGTAGTAAATTTAACAAGCAAGAGAACTACGTCTAAGAGAGACATACACGTAAAAATCCATAAGAACTTGCGTTAAATAAAAACCTTCACGGTGTAAATACCATTTGAACCAAGGCTAACAACCTACAGAACGAAGGTTAGAACTAAAAAACCATTATAATAGAGGGCATTAGAGAAATCTCAACATACCTGGGTTCTCAACTACTTTGTGCGAAATTTTATGCCATGAGAAGAAGAGGAACTCGCTCCACAGATAATGAGAACATGCCTCAGGAGAAAGGTCAAGAGCTCTCGAAGTTCAAAGCTGATAATGAACTCACTCTTAGGAGAAATTGAACCATATATACTGCAGGAAAACACTAATTTCCTATGCAAATTGACCATACATGTGTAAAGCTATGGAGCCTGCATCGTAAATGTGCACCGAGAATTCTTGAACGCGTAAACACCGTAAAAGTAAAACAAGTCAATCAAATCTATACTCAGAAATGAAATCCCTTACATAAATGCAAATGTACCAAGAAATCTGTTTCGGATAGTTAAAAGAGAAAAAAATTTATGAATAGGACTCCAAACCAATCCCAACGTTATGGCAGGTTGGCCATACAATCCTCGAAACTAGAAACGAGGTGAATAAGGAGTCAGAACAATAAATTATACTTATAAAACCACCAATTCGCAGGTATGATGTGAGGTTTTACAACTAGAGATGGGTACAAAATGATTTAATGCGATCATAATGTTTAGTACATAAATAAACTTTAAATCCAACTCTGTGCAAGTCATTTAAAGTCATTCGATGTCAAACTACAAACACATACGTATAGTTATAATTTAACTTCATGCTAAGACGTAGAGTTAGTTTCAAATGGTGATCTTGTACGACTAGAAAAATTTACAACGATCAATGAATTTAGTTAAAGAGATATGTGTAACAAAAATTAAATTGTAGTCTGAATATATATATGTGTGTGTGTGTGTGTGTGTGTAATTGAAATACATATATAAACAAGAAATATAGTATAGTCTGTCAAAGGAGACATATGCAAAATTATACCCAAATTATAATAAAGATGAAGGGGTATGTACTCAAGGGTAAGATGGAAAGATAACATATAAAATTTTAGAGAAATTATATTGTTATTTAACTACAGAAATAGATGAATAAGTAATGACATAAATTATATTTAATAGAGGTATATTAAATATAGTTTTAATTCAGAATAATTACTAAGTAGTTAAATGAAAAAAATAAAAATAAAAGAAAATTTTTGGTAAGTAGAGACATTACAAATGGTATCAGAGCCCATGTTAGAAAAACTGGGCTATTTTTGTGCTCAATACATAAAATAAAATAAAATAAAAAAAATTATATTGTTACTGATGTTGTTTTGTTTAGTGTACAAAGGTATTGAACTTAAAATTCAATGGCAGAAGAAAGTGAATTCTATGTCGATATGGGCGGTAGAGATAATACACCAAATCCCAATGCTCCTTTAATGGCTATGTTTCACAGGTCAAAACGGGATATGGCTGAGTTAAGAAGCCAGAAGGATAGGCTATCATTAGCTAATGAGGAGCAGGAAAAACTGATAAGAGAACTGACTTCACGGAATAGCCAAGAAGGTGAAGGTTCCGAAAGGAGGAGGAAAGGCAGGTTCTCAAATGATTTTGAGGAAGATGACACTACTAGACATCAGTCTAAATAGAAGAAGGAATTACAAGGTGAATTCCAAAAAAATAAACCTCCCTCCTATGATGGAGAGAAGGAGGAAGATGGTGAGGCATGGCTGTTAAATATGATTAAGTATTTTCAGGTCTATGAATATGAAAGCAATCTGAAGGCTAGATTAGCTATATACCAGTTGCAAGGTAAGGCAAGATTGTGGTGGGAGGAGACAAAAATGGTTCATGTCATTGATGAAAAAGCAGTGACTTGGGAAGATTTCCAAGTCAAGTTTAAAAACTGATATTTGAACGAACGTTATTACGATGATAAAGAAAAGGATTTTCATGAACTGAGGTTGGGATAGCTCACCATAGATGAGTTGGTTACCAATTTTACAAATCTGTTAAGGTATGTTCCTTATATTCGTGAAGAGAAAGCAAAGGTGCAAAGTTTTTTGAACCGTTTTCCCACTGTGTACAAGGAGAAAATAGAGTTCGATAATCCAAAAAATATGGAAGAAGTGGTGAGGAAAGCTAGACTATGTTACCAACAGTTTAAAAGGAAGAGTGAACAAGGGAAAAGATGAATAAACAAGGGAGAATTCAAAGGAAAGAAACAGAAACCAACCTACTTGAAGAACTTTGGTAAGGATCATCAGTGGAAGAAATTTAGCAAAATAAGAAAAAGTCAAACTGATGTCCCAAGTTGGTTCAAAGAAAATAGATGGGGAGAATAAGAAAGAAGGGACAGTTAAAATGTGGGAGCCTTTGAAATGTTGGGGTTACAGAGAACCTCATTTATTGAGGGACTGTCCACACAAAAATATTTAGATGGTTCTGAGAGATAGAGAAGCTACCATAGTAAATGATATAGTCAGGAACATACCCACTATCAGTGCAGCCTTGGAGAACCGACAAGTAGAACATCAATCTACTATGGTCAAGATGGAAGGTAAAATCTTTGATCAATCTATTATTATCTTAATTAATCCGGGGGCTTCTTTGAGTTATATTAGTCCACAAGTTGTAGAAAAATGTAAACTCAGAACAAAAAAGTTTCAGCAGCCTTGTTTGGTACAATTAGCTACTAGAACTAAATGCAAAGTAACTCATAAGCTACCTAAAACAACTATTAAATTGAATGAATATCAAACGGAATTCGATTTAAACATTTTTCCATTAGGTTCTTATGATTTATTGATAGGAATGGATTGGCTAGAAAAGAAAAAGACCATGCTGAATTGTTGGGACAAAACTTTACACTACATAGATGATGAAGGAAAACCATTCATACTAAAAGGGAAACTGAAACCTATTTTTGTAAGGCAAATCTCTGCCCTTCAGCTAAAAATAAGAGCTAGAAAAGGATATCAAGTATATGCTGTACATGTTGAAGAATTAGGACAGCAACCTGAAGAAAACTTACTAGACACTTTACCAGTGGTAAGAGAATTTAAGGAAGTTTTTCGAGATGAGATTCCTCATCTTCCCCCCAAAGGAGAGATTGATTTTTCAATCGACTTGGTGCCAGTAGCAACACCAGTGTCTAGAGCTCCTTACCGGATGAGCCTCCTGAACTCATGGAGTTAAAAACGCAATTACAAGAATTGTTGGATAAGGGTTACATCAAACCAAGTGTATCCCCTTGGGGAGCACCGGTGTTGTTCGTGAAAAATAAGGATGGAACCTTTAGATTGTGCATTGACTACCATCAATTGAATAAGTTGAAAATAAAAAACAGGTACCCTTTGTGCAGAATAGATGACCTTTTTGATCAGGTGAGAGGGGCTTCAGTATTCTCTAAGATTGACTTGAGGACTGGTTATCACCAACTCATAATTAAGGAGGAAGATATCATTAAAACAAATTTTCGAACTAGGTATGGTCACCATGAAATTGTGCCCCTGCCACTTTTATGTGCTTAATGAACAGTGTTTTGAACAAGTACTCAGATAAATTCATACTAGTGTTCATAGACGATATTCTAGTTTATTCAAAGAGTGAGGTAGAACATAAGGAACACCTTAGAATGGTGTTACAGACTCTTAAGGAGAATCAATTATATGCCAAGTTTAGCAAATGTGAATTTTATAAGGATAAAATTCAATATCTG
Source organism: Pinus albicaulis (assembly GCA_034641835.2). Classification (NCBI taxonomy): domain Eukaryota; kingdom Viridiplantae; phylum Streptophyta; class Pinopsida; order Pinales; family Pinaceae; genus Pinus; species Pinus albicaulis. The sequence goes on from CM076573.1 coordinate 455,644,216, forward strand.
GGCCATATCATTTCTGAAAAAGGATTGGTTGTTGATCCTGAAAAGATAAAAGCCATAAGAGAGTGGCCTGTGCCCACTAATGTATCAGTACTAAGGTCATTTATGGGGATTGCAGGATATTATCGAAGGTTTGTAGAAATATTTTCTGCAATAGCATATCCCATAATGTTATTACAGAGGAAAGGCACCAAATTTGAGTGGACTGAAAAATGTCTACATAGCTTTGAACAACTAAAATTAAAACTTACCACAGCACCTATACTGAAGATTGCAAATCCTGAAAAAGATTTTGTTGTGTGTACAAATGCATGTAGAGAGGGGTTGGGAGGAGTTCTACTGCGAGAGAATTTTTTCATTGCATATGAATCTAGAAAACTTAAGAAACATGAACAAAATTATAGTGTATATGATCTGGAATTGGATACTGTAATTCATGCCTTGAAGATGTGGTGACACTATCTTCTTGGGAAAAAATTTGCATTGATGACAGATCATATCAGTCTCAAGTATTTTTTTTCTCAAATAGATTTGAATGCTCGACAAGCCAAATGGCTGTCTTTTCTGAGTGAATTTGATATGGACATAAAACATATAAAATGGAAAGAGAAAAAAATTGTTGATGCTCTAAGCAGAAATGCTTGCCAAAACATAAGCAACGTTGGGAGTAGTGGTATTTTTGACTTAGAAGAATTAGTTGAAAAGGCAGCAGATCAAGATCCCAACTATGAGAATCTACAATTGAAAATGCTGAAAAAAGAAAAGGATAAATACACCCAAAATCAGAAAGGGTTGATCTTCTATAGAAATAGATTGTACATCCCCAATGTGGATTCTTTGAAAAGAGAAATCCTAGATGAATATCATAAACAACCATATTTAGGACATCCTGGATATCAGAAAATTCTTACAGCCTTGAAAAATAAATTTTTTTGGCCAGGAATGAAAAAGAATATAGCAAACTATTTAGCTAGATGCATGGAATGTCAACTAGTCAAAGTTGAACATCAGCATCCAGCTGGTCTTTCAAATCCTTTGCCAATTGTAGAATGGAAATGGGACATTGTTTCTATAGATTTTATAACCGGGTTACGCAGAACAAAGTACCATCATGACTCAGTGATGGTAGTGGTAGATACCTTAACAAAGGCTACACATTTCATACATGTAAAATCCACTTTTGCGACAACCCAAGTAGAAAATGTGTTCGTAAAAGAAATAGTAAGGCTACACGGGGTTCCAAAGATGATTATTTCAAATAGAGATGCTAAGTTCACAACAACCTTTTGGAAATGGTTGTTTGGGGGTCTGGGCACTAAATTGAATTTTAGCACTGCTTATCACCCTCAAACAGATGGTCAAACAGAGAGAACCAATCAGATTTTGGTGGATATGTTAAGAATGTATATGATGGATAGGCCATCAAAATGGGAAGACTACCTACACTTAGTCGAATTTGCTTATAACAAAATCTACCAATCCTCCATCAAAATGAGTCCATTTGAAGCACTCTATGGAATAAAGTGTCGTACTCGTTTAAGTTGGAGCCAAATTGAAGATAAGCTAGTACTTGGGCTAGATACTCTACAAGAAATGGAAAGGATTGTCAAACAGATATAGAGAAACATCAAGACATCACAAGATCGACAGAAAAGCTATGCTGATAAGAAGAGAGTACACCGAGAGTTAAAATTGGGTGATCATATGTATCTGCGTATTAAACCCAAAAAAAACACACTTTATGCTGGAAGTTGTGCAAAATTGGCTCCTACATACTGTGGACCTTTAGAGGTGTTAGAAAGGGTGGGACCAGTGGCTCATAAACTGACCTTACCTCCCCATGTTAAATTTCATGATGTGTTTCATGTTTCGTTATTAAAAATATATGTACATGATGATTCTCATATTTTTGATTGGAATGTGATACAGGTGGAACGAGAAGGGAAGTTCCTTCTAGAGCCACTTCAAATATTGAAGCGGGATGAAATTGAATTGCGAAATCGAATAGTAGCCAGAGTAAAGGTGCAGTGGAATAATTTTACTACTAAAGAAGCTACGTGGGGGAGAGAAGCTGAGATGATGGAAAAATATCAAAATTTATTTTCAAAATAAACTTTAGTAGTTAGCTGTGAACACCGAGGACAGTGTTTGTTTTCAGAGGGGGAATATGTAACACCCCTAGTTTTATGTTTTTCAAGTTAGAAATTTGAACTTTCGTCCAAAGGGTAGTGGACCCCAATGGATAATTACTGTGTGGATGTAGTTAATTATTTATTTATGAAAAATAAATAAAATATTTTGTGTGCAATATGACCAATTGAGATTTTTGAGATCGCTTGCCTAATCCATGAGTTTTGAGATCAAAAAGCCTTGAAAGAATTTAATTCTAATTTATAATTTTTAGGAAAAATCTAATTTTCCCCAATGATGAGGAAAGTAGTTGGGAAGAGGTAAGAAGTTCGAAAAGCAGAAAGCAACTTTAAAGTCCCTAACTAAGGGAAGCCTAAGCAAACAGGAATAAAAGCATCCTGAAATTCTGGATGTAGAATTGGAAACATGATTTGGGGAGAGCATAGCTTAAATAAGCTACTCCAGAATAGATTAGGGTTGGTCTGTTCTGGGAGAGAATCTCAACTCTGGGGTAAGTTCTGGAGATAGACGAACTCTAAGTTTGGGAGGACTGGTCATAAGAATAAGAGGTATGCACACTAATTTTATGAATGATTAAGATAGATGCTATGGTACAGTATGGCTAGATGTTGTAGCTATTACTTTGAATTTAGTTTCTGAGATTTGTGAATTCTTACATTTAATAGATTTTATTAAGAGAAATTAATCTCTAAAATCTGTATAGTTGTAGGAACAGTAATTATGGGAAATTATCAACCAGAATCTCTAAACCAGAATATGGTTTAAAACTGGAGATATATTTATTATTCCCATAACCAAATTAACTATGGTAACTTAAATCTGCTGCTAGTATGAACAGTTACATGAAAAGAAACATATGTATAAACTTTAAATCTACAGTTAATATTTGAAATTAATGGATATGGTTTACTAAACTTTGTATAAACATACAATGAAAACATTATTTCTAATACTAAAGAAGGAGTAATAGGTAGTAAATCATAAATTATATTCTAGAGTACTGTGAGATCATTATAATTGTACAAGGAAAATAAATTCTACTGTATAGTAATGACATTATTGTATTACATTTTCAAAGAAAATATAACCAGAACCATTTCCTATACTTCATGGAATGATTAGAAATCATACAACAAAAAGATAGATTTCATTGATATATTATAGTGAATTTATTATATGTCTATATTAATTTTCGAAAGAAATTTTATAGTTATCCACTCTTGTGACTTATTGTGGTGATATAATAGTAGTCTGATATGAACTATTTGACTCGAAGGAAAGTACATGCATGATGGGTATAGATCCAAACAGAGGTATAGTAAAATTCTATTTATATAATATAACTCTGGATAACACCTAATATGGAGGAAATATTATTTTTCATTATAGAAAATCCAAATTGTAGAAACTAATATAAATTTTCCTAGACATTAATTGTCACAAAATTTTAACAAGTATTGAAAATCGAATTAAACTCAAAGTAGAAGAATGATTTACTGCTAATAAATTGAAGAGTTGGATTTATCTAAATTTTAAAAACCACAAAATATTATGCAGCAAAATTTTAATATTAATGGACGAAGATGTATATGTGAATATTTAATTCACAAGAAAAACATTACTTATTATAAACTATAGATATATATGCTTAAATTACAGTTGAAACAAAATTAAATGAACAGACTTAAACCCAGTATTATATATAGAACATATTTAAATATCCATAGAAGAACACTGGAAATGTAAATCCGGTTTGAAGAATGTTCAGACTTCAAAAATATTACAAGGCCACAAAAATCAACCAATGGTTGTACTAACAGAAATATACATTTCTTTTCAAAAAAAAAATCGTATTTCGCAGTACGCTGAGATAATAAAATCCTATGGAAAAAGCTATATGAATATGAGGCCAATGTTTTGAGAGTTGCCAAACATTGATATACCAACTGGAAACAAATCAAAATGAAAACGATTTACTATCGCTCTGAGCTCTCACGAATTGAATCGATTTCATAAACGTATGATGGGATGAACCTTATAAACCAAAAATTTGTACCTGCAACAAAATAGGAGAGCCAAGTTAATCTACTAAAGAGATAATACGTGATTATATTCATAGTAAACCAAAATAGAATGAATCGAATGGTAAAAATAGGAGCTATTGTACCTAGGGTATTTGGAAAACTCGCTTTAAACTTATATCTTGAAAGGAAATAAATGGAAGAAAAAATTATATATATAATTTCGGAAAAGAGAATTCCTTAGAGGCATCAATAATTTCATAAAAACATTAAGAATTGACACAACGAATTCAATACAAGTTACAGTCTCACCATAGAAAGGTTTGGGCAATTTAAGATATAGAAGTTTTTTTTCTAATAAATCATTGAGCTACTAGTACGAGGAAGAAGGAGGGTTGTGAAATATCCTTACAGAAGGAACAAGAAAATCATATAAGGGGAGGTGAAAAAAAATCAAAGCAATAAAACAATGCTATTTTCAAGAAAACGGGGATTTAAACCTTTGAGATTATAACCAGAAATAAAAAATTTCATTCTCAGAGTTAGTAGTAAATCCTACAGAAAGGAAAAATCAAATAGTAAATTTAACAAGCAAAAGAACTACATCTAAGAGAGACATACACGCAGAAATCCATAAGAACTTGCATTAAATAAAAACCTTCACGGTGTAAATACCATTTGAACCAAGGTTAACAACCTACAGAATGAAGGTTAGAACCAAACAACCATTATAATAGAGCGCATGAGAGAAATCTCAACATACCTGGGTTCTCAACTACTCTATGGGGAATTTTACACCATGAGAAGAAGACAAACTCGCTCCATAGATAATGAGAACATGCCTCAGGAGAAAGGTCAAGAGCTCTCGAAGTTAGAAGCTAAAAATTAACTCACTCTTAGAAGAAATCGAACCATATATACCTCAGGAAAACTCTAATTTCCTATTCAGATCGACGATACACGTGTAAAGCTATGGAGCCTCCATCGTAAATGTGCACCGGGAATTCTTGAATGCGTAAACATCCTAAAAATAAAATAATTCAGTCAAATCTATACTCAAAGATGAAATCCCTTACATAAATGCGAATGTACCAAGAAATCCGTTTCAGATAGTTAAAAAAGAAAAAAAATTATGAATAAGACTCCAAACCAATCCCAACGTTATGGCAAGTTGGGCATACAGTCCTTGAAACTAGAAACGAGGTGAATAAGGAGTCAAAAAAATAAATGATACTTAGAAAACCACCAATTTGCAGGTATGATGTGAGGTTTTACAACTGGAGACGGGTACAAAACGATTTAATGCAATCATAACGTTTCGTACGTAAATAAACTTTAAATCCAACTTTGTGCAAGTCATTTAAAGTCGTTCGATGTTGAACTACAAACACATACGTATAGTTATACTCTAACTTCATGCTAAGACATAGAGTTAGTTTCGAATGGTGATCTTGTACGACTCAAAAATTTACAAGGAATGATAAATTTAGTTAAAGAGATATGTGTAACAAAAATTAAATTGTAGTTAGAATATATATATATATATATATATATATATATATATATATATATATATATATATATATATATATATATATATATATATATATATACATGTGTGTGTGTGTGTGTGTGTAATTGAAATACATATATAAAACATAGTATAGTCTATCAAAGGAGACATGTGCACAATTATATCCAAAGTATAATAAAGATGAAGGGGTATGTACTCAAGGGTAAGATGGAAAGATAACAAATAAAATTTTAGAGAAATTATATTGTTATTTAACTACAGAAATAGATGAATAAGTAATGACATAAATTATATTTAATAGAGTTATAATAAATATAATTTTAATTCGGAATAATTATTAAGTAGTTAAATGAAAAAAATAAATAAATAAAAATTGTTGGTAAGTAGAGAGATTACAATCTTAAGGGGGTTTAAATTCTTCCACTTGCTGAGATACCCTAAAATTGATCAATTTCGTAGTTTTTAAGTTCTTGTTTCCATGACAAATTTAGGTTTCAATATGATTTTCCTTCCTCGTCATGTTCTGGAAATATTGTTTTAACTGTGAGTTTTTCACATATAACCTTCTTTAAGCATGAAACATGGAAAATTGGGTGCACTCGGGAACATGGAGGCACCTCCACTCTATATTCCATAATACCAATCTTTTGCAACAAATTTTAAGGACCATGGTACTTTGGCGATAATTTATTGTCCTTCTGATCTAGATGGATATCGATGGCCACCCACCTATTCCATTTGTACGCGCACCATCAATTCTTGCATCTTTTCACTTTCAGCACAACTTACTATTTTTAGAAGGTTATCGGTTCCTAAACTTTCGGAGTCGTTTTCAACCACATGGATATTGGTGGCCACCCACCTATTCCATTTGGACCCGCACCATCAGTTCTTTCAGTTTTTCAATTTCAGCACAATTTACTATTTTTAGCAGTTTTTCGGGTCCTCAAATTCCTGAGCAGTTTTAAGGCCCTAAACAATGTTTTTTGGGCATCACGCTGCTGGAAAATAAAATTTCATTCCATAATATCCATTCCTAGTAAGAAGTTGTATTCCTTAGATAAATATTTGTAATGATGTATCATGTGCATCAAACGAAGATAGGATGCAAACATTATGACCCCGGGAAGTTGAAACACCAATTTACCTAAACGGGGCCCATAACTTTGGCGCTTCATCTCCTATGGTTAGGCTTTTGGATGTTTAGGGTTTTTCATTGTTTCTCAACAATAAATAGGCCTTCTAGCCTCATTGTAACACAGTTCAGAGGCATGTAGCCACCACATCTCTTCTCACATATAAGCTACCAGCACCCCAGCTATTTTATTTCCATTATGTTTGTAAGAATATTTCTGTTATTCGATATTAATGACATAAAGCATTATTTACGTTGCATCTCTCTCTTTATATATATTTTTTTATTTTATTGCATTACTGCATAAATCCGAGTCAATGGTATCAGAGCAATCTACTCTTTCTCTGTTTTTATTTGCATGTCCCCAATGCGGTCAGGGTATAAGTAGTTAGGGATCGAACTAGTTGAACCCTTACAAGATCAGCCTTGCAAACACTAGTGAACTTCCATGGTGGAAGAAAAGAAAGACGAGGGAGCAGGAGATCCTATCAATATATTGCTCGAGGAGGCCCTCCAGAAACAAAGGAACGCGACGATGGATAACTTTGCTCAACTACTTCAACAACTGCCTACCTATGACGCATCTGCATCCAACAACAACTTTGGAGGCATCACTCCCTTCAAGGTACAGTTAAAATTTGACATTCATGTAATTGAAGGCCAGATAGATGAAGACATCGTCGATAAATGGTTGAATTTTCTATAATGGTATTTTTCAGTCCATGATTTCTTTGACCGAGAAATATTATTTTTTCACTCCTTGAAGCCACCCCCCATTTCAAGGACTAGTGGGAAACATATTGTGAGAAAAATGACGACGAGGAACCCTCTCAGTTCTTAGCTGCACCCACTTGCAATTTTTTCCAAGATGACATCAAGGGACAATATTACCCCGTGGGGAGCTATGAGCACAAGTACATCCAATGGACCCCACTGTGGCAGCAAAGGGATCAAGAGGTTCACAAAGTGATGAATTTGTTCCATACCCTGTGCACAATGTTGGGTATTAAAGATTCATAGAGACATTTGGTGTTCAAGTACAACAACTATCTACATAGACACATTAAGGAGGAAATGGAGTTCCTCTACATTACATCGCTTGGCATGACATATCGCTATTCTACCAAGATCGAGTAGAAATTTAAGCAAAAGAAGTGAGACATTGGATCTGTGAATTCGAAGCCAGGGAAAGGTTCCCCCGAACCGCAGAACAAGGGGCAAGGCCAAAGCAGGGCAACTTAGAACAACACCACAACTCCAAATAAGGATACGAGGAAGTGGTGTGAATTTCATAACAACCCCACTCATAGCACAAATGAGTATCGGGCCAAAAATTCGTTGGTGGCTGAACTAAAGGCACCCGAATCAAATGCATGTTTTGATCTTGAGTCAGAACCAAATAGAGGCAATGAAAAAGGGAAGTAGATCATTGATGCGGATCCGAGTGCTATTGTTTCCACCACCAAGATCTAGAGGGAGGATCCCAAGGATCGAGAGGAGGGGGAGCACCTCTTCTATTTGCAGATGTGGGTGAAGGGTTCTCCACTGCAATTCCTTGTTGATAGAGGGAGTCGAAAGAACCTCATTTCAGCAGAGGTCGTGAAGAGGCTCGACCTACTTGCCATAGCACACCCGTAGCTATATACAATCGGGTGGCTTCACTGAGGGAGAGATCTCCACGTCCACCAGCAGTGCCACCTTCTCTATAGTATTAAGTCATTCAAGGATGAGGTATTGTATGATGTTGCTCCTCTTGATGTAGCTAATGTATTATTGGTTAAACCATAGTTATGGAGGAAACATGCTCTGTATGAATCTAGGCCTCGTGCTATTATTATTACTTTGGGAAATAACCTGGAGATGATACCAGAGGTAGTACTGCCTCTTTCCATCTCTTTGACTACTGCAAAACAATGCAGTGAGATTGTTTCCCAAAACAGGAAAATTATTTTCCTTACAACTTGCTCATCGAGAAAGAAGAATATTCTGGCCATAACCTGAAAATAGGGCTCCACTGCACGACTGCAACAGATGGACGAAGTCATGCAGGAATAAGAGGACATTTTCTCATCACTCACATAGGTTCCTCTACACTGTCACGAAAAGCACTCCATTGATTTGACCCCCGATGCACTACCGCCTGATGTTGTTATAAGTTCTTCTATGGATAACTGATGTTTGTTTTCGGTGAATAATTTATGCGGTCGATAAAATATTTGGTGGATAAACGCAATTCATTTTCAGTGGATAAGCGTTACGCTTCTTAACAAAGTCGAGGGTTGGGAAATTTATCCTTAATAATTGCGCAGACTAGTTTTCTAGGCCGACTAGCTCACGTACTATGTCTTGAATATTTAAGCCCAACCGCAACTATGCAGAAAGATAGAAGGCGACAGTATATTTTTTGTTTGAACTTGCACACAACCGTGCAATTAATTTTTGGTTTCAACAAACTTGCAAATCCATTTTATTTGATAAAGTTCCTAGCCTTTTTTATTCAGTGATAACCGTGGTGCCATACCTCCATTTAAATCACAACATCCACCGCATTGGGACTACACCAACCACATTAACCCGTGTCATTTATATTTGACTTGAATCACCCCACGTCACCTGCACAAAACCCACCTCCGCCAAGTCAACAACCAACATCCAGTCACGCAACGATCACAAGATCTGAAACCTACATTACCAGCTCCAAAAATGAATGCGATAGCCTTATGAAATATGTTTGAACTACATTTGGAGTCCACCAACGTGTGTACCCTCCAACCGATAACAACCTTATCACAAATTTTAAATTCCAGTGAGCTAAGAGGGAATTGGATGCGATAAATTCATCAAATGGAATTTTTCTTTCATGTTTTACAATCTGTGACAAGCATTTGTATAAGGTTTTTTAAAACCCTAGGCTTAACATTTTTTTAATTTTTTTATATTTTATTAAAATTCCATGACAGTTTTAGATTTAAGACTTAGGTTATGAATGCTTTATAATATATGTTGTTAATATATTATATTAACAATATATATATATATATATATATATATATATATATATATATATATATATATATATATATATATATATATATATATATATATATATTGTAATGAAATGTGGATCATATGATATATATGCCAGAATGTAGAAAGAAAACTATGTGTGACTGTGTATTAAAAAAATAGAGAGTAGTGAGACAAAAAAAAAGAAACAGAGTGTATGCTCGAAGGTAGTGAAGCAAAATTTGAACAACATTGCGTGTGTAGCAGTCAGCAAAGTCATTTCTTTTGTAAACTAGAAAAACTGCAATTTTAAAGGATCTTTTCGTAATAGTTTTTAAGTTTAATAGAAACATAGTTTTTACTCTATCTCATTGTGCATATAATTTTATTTAAATCTCTGTGCTAAGGAGAGGATTTTTTTTATTTCCTCTCTATGTGTTAGGAATTATTCAGAGATTCCAATATGGTATTAGAGCTAGTCCAAGCTCTTTGCATTCTCATAATAAGCTGAAGGAAGAAGAAATTTGTTGAAGTTTTCTCCAGCATTGTGAAGGCTCAACGAAACAAGGTATTTACCAAACTGAGTTTTGTGTTTGTTTTAAAGAATTTTTTTCCAAATAAGTCTTTAAAAGACAAATTTTATCTCTCAACAGTGAAAACGTTTATTTTAAAAACAGAGTCAATATTTTTAGCATAGTTCAAAAAGATAGATATGGCAATAGCTAGCACATGCACGAGTATGGGAAATACTCAACTCCCACAGTTCAATGGGAAGATCTATGACTATTGGAGAATAACAATGAAAGCCCTATTTTCCTCGCAAGATGTATGGGAGCTAGTTGAATATGGTTTAGAAGAACCAGCAGATGAACAAGGCAAAGAAGGATTTACTGAAGAGTAACAGGGAGAAGGACTCAAAATCCCTCTTCTATCTCTATCATGCAATGCATGAAATTGTATTTCCAAGGATTGCAGCAACCAAGACGTCCAAGTATGCATGGGATACCCTCCAGCTAGCCTACCAAGTCATGGAGAAGGTAAAGACAACAAAGCTTCAATTAATGAGAAGATATTTTTAAGTCATTTGCATGAAGGAGTCTAATAAAATGAACTCATTCTTCACTTTTTTTATTGGGTTGTTTACCCAAATGAGATCTCATGGAGAGACCATAGAAGAAAGAAGAATAGTGGAGAAAGTATTGAGGAGCTTACCCTCAAGATTTGATATGATAGTCACAACCATTGAAGAGACAAAAGATCTCTCAAAGTTTACTGTCGATGAGCTTCATGCATCATTCATGACACATGAAAAAAGATTGGGTATAACAACAAGCTCATATTTGGAGCATGCCTTCAAGACCCAAATTTCCTTTGGAAGAGGAAGAGGTCAAGGCAGAGGAAACTACAGAGGAAAAGGAAAAGGCAGAAGCTAAGACAGGGGAAGAAACAATGCCGCAAATACTAGTGGAAGGGGAAACAATAAAAATCCGAATCAAAGACAAGGAAGCAGCCAACAAGGTGGAAAAAATCAAGCACATGGACAAGGGTATGATAAATCCCAAATCCAATGTCATTACTGTAAGAAGTATGGCCATTATTCCAATGAATGTAGGAAGAAACAAAGTGACATGGGTAATAGACCCAGTGCCAATTTTACAAAAGAAAATATCAGTCAAGAAAATATGTTTTTAGCATCTAATATGGCTGAAGAGAAAAATGAAGATATATGGTTTCTAGATTCAGGATGTAGCAACCATATGACTGGAAACATTTATATGTTTTCAATGATGGATGAAAATGTGAAGTCTCAAGTAACATTAGGGACAGATAGTAAGGTCTTTATCATGGGAAAAGGAAAAATAAATTTGTTGACAAAGAAAGGAGAAAGAAGATCCATATCAGATGTTTACTATGTGCCTGGTACGAAGTGTAACCTATTGAGCATAGGACAACTCATTCAGAAAGGGTACAATTTTTTCTTTGAAGATGATGTATGCACCATCATGGATAAACCACCAAGAAAGTAGAGGATTGCGCAAGTGAAGGTGACAAGAAACATAATTTTTCCTCTCAAGATGAGAGCAGATTTGAAGAAAGGAGCTGCAATGGCAGTAGTGACACAAGAGACATTCCAAAGAGAAGAAAATGATGAAAACTGGTTATGGCATTTGAGATTTGGACTTCTCAACTTTGGAGGTTTGAATTTTTTGCATAGGAAAGGAATGGTAAAGGGAATACCATTGATTGAGAAACCGAATAGCCTATTTGAAGGCTGCATGTTAGGTAAACAACACAGAGAAAGGTTTCCATCAGATAAGAGCATAAGTGCAAAGACACCCTTAGAAATATTTCATTCTGATTTCTGTGGACCAATGCAAACACCATCATTAGTAGGCAACCGCTGTATGCTAAATTTTATTGATGATCACAAAAAAAAAACAAGGGTTTATTTCTTGAAGTTGAAGAATCAAGTGTTTGAGAAATTCTGTCACTTTAAAGCTCTTATTGAGAATCAAATTAGGCAACATATTAAAGGCTTAAGAATAGACAAAGGAAGAGAATATATCTCAAAATAATTTCTTTATTTTTGTAGAGAAAATGAGATTCATAAACAATTCACAGCAAGGTATACATCATAGAAAAATGGAGTTGTTGAAAGGAAAAATAGAACCATCATGGATATTGGAAGAAGCATTCTGAGGGCAAAACATTTGCCAAATGAATATTGGGCTGAAGCTGTACATTGTGCAACATATGTCTTGAATAGATTCCAAACAAATAGTGTTATGAACAGAGTTCTGGAAGAAGCATGGAGTGGCATAAAACAATTTGTCACCCACATGAGAGTTTTTGGTTGTGTTCCTTATGCACACATTCCAGATCAACTAAAAAATAAGCTGGACAGTAAGGAGGAGAAGTGCATATTTTTTGGATACAGTGAAGAATCCAAGGCATATAGATTGTATAACCCATCCAGCAAGAAATTTTTGATAAGCAGAGATGTGCAATTTATTGAGGAAGAGGCTTGGAATGGAAGCATTGAGAAAACAATGAATGTAAAAATTTGTTTGTCTCATCGTGAAGATGAAGAAGAAATGGTTGAAAGACGTCTTTCATTAGCAGCACCACGTCCAACAACAAAAGGAAAACAAGGAACAACACAAGAAGGTATGAGAACACCCTTGAGAAGTGATGACAATGCCTCTGATAGCACATCACAAGGACCAGATTTGAGTGCTTCTACAAGCACAAGTTCAGCAAGTGAAAGAGAAATTAGATTCAGAAGTCCGAATGAAATTTATGAACAAGAATAAGGTGCGAATTCTTTATTTTCATTGTATTTTCATGTAGATGATCCTATTCATTTTGAAGAAGCTGTAAAAGATAAGAAATGGATAGATGCTATGGAAAAAGAGATAAATTCCATAAAGAAAAATAATACATGGGAATTGGTTGATCTTCCAAAAGGTAAGGAAGTTATTGGAGTAAAATGGGTTTATAAAACCAAAAGAAATGCCAAAGGTAAGATTAAAGGGCACAAAGCCAGACTTGTTGTCAAAGGCTACAAGCGGCAACAAGGAAGAGACTATGAGGAAAATTTTGCACCGGTTGCAAGAACGGAAACAATAAGAACATTGATGTCCATAGTAGCACAACACAAGTGGAAAGTTTACGAAATGGATGTGAAATTGAAATTCCTAAATGGATTATTAATGGAAGAGGTTTATGTTGAACAAACTCTGGTCTATGAGAAATAAGGCCAAGAGCACAAGGTATGGAAATTCAAGAAAGCTCTGTATGGGATGAAACAAGTACCAAGAGCATGGTACAGTAGGATAGATGTCTATTTACTAGAGAACGGGTTTGAGAAATGTGAAGGAGAAGCCACATTATACATCAAAGTGAAAGATGGTAAGATTTTGATTGTTGTTTTATTTTTTGATGATGTTATATTCATAGGTAATGATTCTTACCTCATTGTTAATTTTAAAATATTCATGAAGGATGAATTTGGAATGATTGATATAGGATTTCTCGGATACTTCTTAGGAATAGAAGTAGAGAAAAATGAAAATAAAATTTGTATTTCTCAAGCAAAGTATGTAAAAGAAGTTTTGGAAAGATTTAATATGCAGGATTGCAAGGAAAAAATTACTCCTACAGTGATGGGATTGAAACTGAGCAAAGAAGACAACAATAAGGATTTTGATCCAAGTTTGTATAAGAGAATATTTGGCACTCTTATGTATTTGACTGCAACTAGGTTAGATATTATGCATGTTGTGAGTTTAACTTCCAGATTTATGGAAAGACCAAAGGAGACACATTGGCAAGCAGCAAAAAGAATTATGTGGTATGTGAAAGGAACAAGGAGGTATGGAATTTTATATACCACTTAGAAAAATTTGAATTGATTGGATATATTGATAGTGATTGGGCTAGAGGTATAGATAACAGGAAATTCACCTCTGGATATGTTTTCATATGGGATCAGAAGCCATTTCATGGGCTTCTAAGAAACAACCAATTGTTCCTTTATCGACAGTAGAGGCAGAGTATGTGGTAGCTACAGCAGAAACATGTCGAGAAGTATGGATGAGGAAAATGTTGAGAAGTTTGTGTCATGAAAAGGTAAAAGGCACAAAAATTTATTTTCATAATATCTCAGCAATACAATTATCAAAGAATTCAGTGTTTCGTAAGAGAACAAAACACATTGATGCCAATTATCACTACATCAGAGAGTTAGTGAGCAATGGAGAAATTGTTTTGCAACATTGCAGAACTGAAGATGAGTTTGCTGATATTTTAACAAAACCATTGGGGCGGAAAAATTTTAGCTATCTCAGAAAATATCCAGTTATTCAAGAGAACAACAATTGTGTTTAAGGGGGAGTGTTGAAATATTTAAACCCAACCGGAACTTCACAGAGGGACAAAAGGTAGCAACAGTTTTTTTTTTGAACTTGCACACAATCGTGCAATGCATTTCTGGTTTGAACACGCTCGAAAATCCATTTTATTTGATAAATTTTGTAGCTCTGTTTATGCAGTGAGAGAAGTGGCACCATCCCTCCATTTAAATCCCAACATCTACCTCATTAAGACTGCACCAAGTTGATGCAGGAGCATCCTGCTTGCTTTTCATTAAAATATTGTGTAATTAGGGGGTGATGTCTTTTTAATTATTTTATAAATTATTATGCTATTTTTTATTTAAGTTAAGAAAGAATAATCTGAGTGTGAGGATTATTGTATGTATTCTCTTAATTAATTGGGAATATGAGGGAATTGAGTTGGGTAGATAATTTAGGGATTAGGAGTTCCTTAAATGGAACTTAGTTGACTCAAATAAGGGATAAATATATTTTAGGATTTGGTTGAGATTTTTCTGGAGTAAATCATGGATTGGAGTTAACTCATAATTGTGTATAAATATGAAGCTTGTGTGAGGATGGAAAATAGGGAGGAATATAGAGAGAGATAGAGAGAAATGGCATGGGAGTTTATGTAAAGGGCCGAGAGAGGGGAGGCCAACAATTGTAATATTCAGCCAAAATAGTTTGAAACTGAATTTCTTGTGTTATTATATACCAATATTTTTATTTTATAGTTTTGCTTCCTCTTCATTTATGGTTTTGAGTTGATTCTACGTAATTTTTATAAATATTGTAATGAGGAAATCAATTTATGATTTCATATAAGGAGAACACGCTCTATTATTGTGCGCAAGGTTCTGTTTTATGCAAAATCCCTGCATCATTTGATATCAAAGCCCAAAAGCTGAGTATTTTATGAAGTGGTTGAATCTATTGTGGTTTTAATTATTGAGAGAAGCACACCAGTTTTTGTTGTGGGCCCTGTCTTGTTTATTCAAAACGTTGTTGACATATTAAGAACACTATTGGAAGAGTTGTGATCGCATAGAAAGTGGATCACTGTTGATGGATTCCATTTTTGTAAAGCTATGCAGATTGGAATAATTGTTATGTGTATATTTGGAGATCTGTTGAAAGTCGTGGATAATGTGGTGGAGTGATCGACTATGCATTGATTTGTTCAATCTGTTGTGATAAAAGTGTCCAGCATGGAGGATTTTCTCCATAAGGAGAAGGAAGACGATTATTCTCTTTGTGTGAGAGCCATCTTATGGCCACTTTCGGATGCTGTCATTCGTTGTGTGTAGTATTGAACATCTGAAACTGAATTTTGTGAATAAAATACCAAGTGATAGAGTAAGAGAAAATAAAAGTTGTGAGTGAGAACGGTCGGTGAGATTCAGCTTGATTGTAGGCAAGGAAGGAGGGCCTCTGATAAAATTTTTACAACATTGGAGGTATCACCCTATTTGTGCATTATAGAACCAACTATGTGGAGCCCACCTGCCAATTAAATTCCCATGGCTTCACTTTCAGCCTCAACGGCTACATGGTAAGCAGTCAATTGGCTACATTGGTTGGTGAGAGTCATCATTTTTCTTCTGTGTGATTAATCGAGCAGATTGCTAGTTGGATTTAAGGGGAGAACATATGCATATACATGTAATTATATCTACGGAATGGGTAATCTCTATCAAGAAATTCCTATTTTTAATTCTATATCTATGTAGTAAGAAACTGTTCTCAATTCCATTGAGGGGTTACAAAAATATATGAAAGTCATTTTTTGGCACTGTATTGGTTTCTAGTTCAAGAAAAACTAGAAACTCAAAATATGATGACCTCTTTCGATAAAAGAAAAAATGAAGTCCATCAGATGTGGAGAGTTAGAATTTTTATTTTATGTATGATATAATGTTTTGATCCATTGAATATTAAGTGTGCATTTGTTCACTACATCAATTTTTTCTTTGAGGCAAATGGAGAAGTCTAACGGGTTTTTGAATTCAGAACATTACCAGAGTTCAAGACCTTTTCCTTCTAAAGAAGTGCAGGATATTAATTTCTGTAAGGACCCTTCAATATGAGTAGAGAATGAATGTTTGCATGACGTCAAGGAAGTCCAGATGGGCTTTGAGTGTAGAGAAAATATTCCAAATGAGTTGTCGTTGCAGGCTTTATCATGTGGTAAGCTTTGAATCTTAAAAAAAAAATTCAATCTTTGAGCACAGGTCACTGCTTCTTGGAAACTGCATACATCGGGGTTTTGAGATTTTGCGGCTTTAAAACCTGAAAGTATACATATTTTGTGTTGACTTCCAAGGTTTTACACTTAAGGAAGTTATACATGTTTTGTTGTTTCTTGAAAAAGTTGAAAAGTAAGAGTTTGAATCAAGATAGTAGTGTTGATTGCGACCTATATTTTGATGGACAGTATATTGCATTGCATTACTTGTGAAAATAAATTTGGTCCTTACTTTTTTCAAACATCGATTGCTGTATTAGTGGAAGAATGATTTCTTATGGTGGATTCACTAGCACAGTGGAAGCGTAGCAGTATTCCTTGATCTGCCTGTGGTATCTTAAATGTTGAGATCACTTGATATGTTTTTAAAAGAGTTTCGAATCAACTATGTTCTCCTGGTATTTTTTTCTGGGTTTGAAGGCTTCAAGTATTTTAGAAATATCATATTCATTTTTAGAGTATTGATGGTTGTCTTGTGGAAGCTTTTTCAGAGTTTATACCCCAGATAATTTGCTAACCATTGCTGATATGAGAACTCATATTGGAAATACGTGAAGATCAATGGTGATTGTTGTGCGTATGCAAAGAGACACCAAGGTAAATTTTCATTGAATGAATCAATGTTCATTTATTAAAGGTGTTCTTAAAAATTGGATGATTTAATTTCCCTTGCCATATTTGAGAAGTTAATTTGTTTGTGAATTTTATGGAAGAGTGAAATAAATCCAAAGTATAGGGAATGGAATTGAAATTCATCTCAACAGTTTATATGCAAATATGGCTCGAGTATGGTTTTTGTTTTTTGCGGCCAGAGAAATGAGTTGATGTCACCATATTAAAAGAAATTTTTGTAAAATTCCTATAAAGGAATTGTTTTTGTGCATTGAAGAGAGACGGTGTTACATGAGAACCGTCACTGCAAAGAAGGAAATGCATGGAAGTGCAGGAAAATTGTCTACGCCAAGATGATGAGGGTAAGGTATGATCATTAATTTATAAGAGGTATTTAAATGTTGAAGATTAAATGGTTTATTTTATTTTCATCATAAAATAAATCTTGGTAAAATTGGATTGCATTTCGATTTAAAGGCTTAAGTATCATGTGAAGTGATAATGGGAGACTTATGATATTTTCATAAGAATGGAGTATGAGAAAGAGGGAAGATTTTACATCATGAAAATGTATTAAGGGTGGATGTTCATTGGTATGTGGTATAACTTGAATTAGGGTCAAAATATCGACTATTGTAATTATTAGGTCAAGCCTTGAAGTCAAATCAGATGTTAAGGTCAAATGAAAATTTGGATAGCTTGAGTCAAGTTAAACCATTGAGTTACTATACAAGAGGGTGCATTTTTTATCCAAGATGAAGAGTTGATCTCAAGTCTGAAGTGAAAAAGTCTTAAATCAAGTCAAAGTTTTGAATGTAATTGGGTGCATGATCGGAGGAGCCTGACACCCAAAGAGTTGGTCATTGTAACACAAGCATTACTTCATTTGTTTTTTGCAGCAAAGAGGAGCAAGAGAGTTGCCAAAAATTATTCCAGGACAAAGAACTGAAAAATGTCAAGCACAAGAAGACAACTTGTATTGTTGAATGACAAGTATGAAGGCATGTTGAAAAATGGATTGAATGAAATCCACAAGTGAATAGATCGAGTTCAAAAAGGAGGATAAGATGACTCATGATAGTCATTTCAGAGGTTCTGAGAAAGACCTCAACTGAAGAAAGAAGAAGGAAAATGCTAAGGCAAGTGGAATATGTAAGTAGTTGACTAATGAAGAGTATGAGAGGGAGAAGGCTGAAATAAAATTTCACCTTGAGTTATTGATGGAATTATTGCAGAGAAACAAGAAATACTAGGGACATGGTTGGACCATGAGGAAAAAAGTAAAATGGAAGAGGCTACACATAAAGAGGGAACAATAGGTAAACATACAGTTGACAGAAGAGCTGAGGAAGCTCGAGCAGATGATGAGTGTGCAATTGAGATGTGAAGAACTTAGAGAGGATGAGTTGAAAATGAAATTTTATATTTATGGCCCAGAACATGGTGAAATTCAGGGTGGAGAGACCAATGAGAAAGATATCATGAACTATTGGAATAGTTTAGAAGAATTGTAAGATATGTTGACAACAGAAGAAGATGAGGCTATGAAGCCTTGTATTTTTAAATCTCACAGTTTATGTATGTTTTCAGGATGTGAAGAAGATGATGGACAGTCTGGTGAAACTGTTACAAATATGAATGAAACTCTTGAGGTGAAGTATGATGGAGAATGCCTTTCAGAGAAATAAGGCACTGATTTATTGAAGCAAGAACGAAATCATAGATGAATTCCTGTCTGGTGTAAGACAGCTAGTTGAAGCTTTTATGGAGAAGATGCATAATGAAAATGCCGAAGTGATATTCCAAGGAGGTAAAAAAATGAATTTTTTTAATGAAATTAATGATAGAATTTTGCAGTGTGATGATACAAAAAATAGAATAACTCAGGAAGATTTCCAGAATAAGAATGAAATTGAGAATGAAGGTTGTGATGAAACGCTGGAAATATTTCACATGGAAATAAAGTTCTTGGAAAGATGGCTCAAGAAACCTGAAGGAGGAATGAAACTTGCAGAACCTGATATAGAAAATATTGCAGTTGTCGTGCGTGATAAAGATGAAATGTTGTTAACATTTATAGAGTTGGATGAATGTTACAACTTTTCAAATAATAATGTGGTTGTAGGTACAGAAGGAAACATTAATAAATATGATGTTCAAATTAGAGAAATTGAGCAGAAAGTATTTGGAGATGAGATGAAAGATCAGGAGCAACAAGAAATTTATGTCTTTAGAGACATAAAGGAAACATAAGTATTGAACCAACAGGGTAAAGATGAAAGTAGCAAGCAAGTAAAAACAGGATCTACTGAAATCTAGGAAGTCTATGATGGGAAATTGGTGCTTGAAGCATCAAAAGAGGCTGAAAGGACTTATATTTTTTAAACTAATAGTGTGTTGATGAATGCACATACAACACCAAATGAGAAATTTGTTACTATAGGAGAAATCAATGACTATAGTTGTGATCAAGAAGAAATCCTTGATTATTCTTCACTTCAGAAAGTTGAGTGTTCAACCTAGTTGGAGACGAAAGCATCAAACAAAGAGGAATTACTCTGAGCAATTGGAAAAATAAATTGTTGGAGAAGACGATAGAATGAAACTGACAAAGTGAGTGATGTTGGTAATGAATTATAAAATGGAGATGATACTATAAAAGACCAGCGGCAAAACAAAGTTTGGAATCCTGGAGGGAGAAAGTCATGGAGACTTGTGGATGTCACATTATTATAGAAAAGTGGTAGACCTCATATCGAGGAGTCTATGGAAACTTCTCTACATGGGGAGTCTGATGCAGAAGCATCCTGCTTCATTTTCATGAAAATATTGTGTAACAAGGGGGTGATGTCTTTTTAATTATTTTATAAATTATTATGCTCATTTTTATTTAAATTAAGAGACAATAATTTGAGTGTGAGGATTATTGTAAATAATCTGTTAATTAATTGAGAATATGAGGGAATTTTGTTGGGTAGATAATTTAGGGATTAGGAGTTCCTTAAATGGAAGTTAGTTGAGTCAAATAAGGGATAAAAATATTTTAGGATTTGGTTGATATTTTTGTGTAGGAAATCATGGATTGGAGTTAATTCATAATTGTGTATAAATATGAAACTTGTGTGAGGATGGAAAAAAGGGAGGAATACAAAGAGAAATAGAGAGAAATGGTGTGCGGGTTTATGTAAAGGGCCGAGAGCCGAGAGGCCAACAATTGTAATATTTGGAAAAAATGGTTTGAATCTGAATTTATTGTGTTATTATATACCAGTATTTTTATTTTATACTTTGGCTCTGTGTTTATTTATGATTTTGAGTTGATTCTAAGTAATTTTTATAAATATTATAATGAGGAAATCGATTTAGGATTTCATGTAAGGAGAACACACTACGTTATTGTGTGCAAGTTTCTGATTTATGCAAAATATCTACATCACAACCACATTATCCCGCGCCATTTGTATTTGATTTGAATCACCCCACGTCACTTGCGTGGACCCCACCTTCGCCAAGTGAAAAACCAACAGCCAATCACGCAACGATCACAAGGTCTGAAGCCTAAGTCAGCAGCTCCAAAAATGGATATGATAGCCTTATGAAATATGTTTGAACCACATTTCAATTCCTCTAGCATGTGTAACCTCCAACTAATAACAGCCTTATTGCAGATTTTAAAGTCGAGTCAGCCATAAGGAAATTGGATGCGATAAATTCATGAAATGGAATTTTGTTTTCATGTTTTAAAATATGTGACAACAATTCATATAAGATTTTTTAAAACCTTAGGCTTAACATTTTTTTAAATGTTTTATGTTTTATTAAAATGCCACGACATTTTTAGATTTAAGACTTAGGTTATAAGTGCTTTATAATATATATTGTAAATATATTATATTTGAAATATATATATATATATATATATATATATATATATATATATATATATACATATATATATATATTATACATATATATACATATATATATATATATATATATATATATATATATATACATATATATATATATATATATATACATATATATACATATATATACATATATATATATATATATATATATATATATATATATATATATATTGTAATGAAATGTGGATCATATGATATATATGCCATAATGTAGGAAGAAAATTGTGTGTGACTGTGTATTGAAGAAAACAGAGAGCAGTGAGATAACAAAAAATAAAAAAAATTAAAGTGTATGCCCGAAGGCAGTGAAGCAAAATTTAAACAGTACTGCATGTGTAGCAGTTGACAAAGTCATTTCTTTTGTAGAACAACTGCAATTCTGAAGGATCTTTTCGTAATAGTTTTTTAGTTTAATAGAAACAAAGTTTTTACTCCATATCAGTGTGCATACAATTTTATTTAAATCTCTGTGTTAAGGAGAGGATTTTTTTTATTTCCTCTCTATGTGTTAGGAATTATTCAGAAATTCTAACATTGTGGAAGTGGCAGGTGTGAGGCTTTTCCCTGTGTACGAGCTTTGGCCCCATACAAATACAAATATAGCAGAAGCGAAAACAACACCAGAAAACATTGAAGAAGTAAAAATGAGAAGTCGCTCACAACTACTGATATTTAAAGGCCTTAGGTTTGGATCCCTTCATTTACAAATATACACATTGGATGAGGATATGATTCTGATATTTCTTTCAAAGAATTCATACTGACAATGAAAATTTGAACGGTGGATGGAATCATTTCAGAAAAGTTTATGAAAATTTGAACAGTGGATGGAATCATTTCCGAAAATTTTATAAAGAAATAGCAAAAATCTGGGTAACAAAAATTATTGAGATGTAGCCATAAAATAAATTCTTTCATGTGGTGAAATAGGACAAATTCGTAAATAGCAATGGCCAATCGACCATAAGCCTATTGGCATACACAAAACTTAAATCTATCAATTTATTTAACAAAGAATACCATCGAATGAGGCCAAAGAATCATGCGCATAGTCAACCCTAATCCTTGTGTGTTGGTGCTTGATTAGCTAGATTTTTCATGACAAACAAGAATCATGCCCATAGTGAACCCTAATCCCTGTGTGTTGGTGCTTGATTAGTTGGATATTTCATTAACAATAATGCTTTGCTTTTGTGACCCAGAGAAAGGGTGGTAGTCTACTTACTCCTTTACTAAAGTTTTTTCTAAAATCATTTTATTCTGTAACTTATTAGTAATAACAGTATTTAATCCTAGGATAGATATTGTAACCATTGCCTTAGTTAATTATTGACTAGTTGTTAAGTTGTCTTTTAAATAAAGTGTTAAACATTATTTATTTTAAACAGAAACTGATTTTTGGTATGTGATAAAAAAATTATTACTTGTGAAATGGTTTCATAAGTAAAGACTGGTGGTAAAAGAAAAAAGTAAATAAATAAATATATTCAAGATTTGAAGTTAGTTGAACAGAAAAGTAGTTCCGTAGAGAACCAAGAGAAAGCACTCTGGATAAATAGGGGATTCCAGGGTAGTTTTGGGGTTCTCTGGAGACAAAAAAAAAGGAACATGGGTTATCCTGAAGAGTGACCCCTGGAGGGAAGAACTCATAGAGGAAAAAATGTTCCACTGGAATAGGAGAATTGGACCGGATTGTCTCGAATTTCTCTTCCAGGCTTTCCTGAGTTCAAAAAAGACTTAGACTTGGAGCACGGGGGGAGTAGAGGACGTAATTCCCTCACTCATGGAAGGGAGGGAAACACATACCAGCCAGATTGTGCACAGATGAGTGGAATGTTGTTTAATTTTTCAAAGTAGAAGAAGGAATTGTTTCTCTGTTAAATTAAAGATTGTCTGAGGATTACAATGTGTCTCTGTTAAATTGTAATGTCTATAATATGTATTTCTTTCCTTTTAAAATTTATAATGGAAGCTGAAAGTATTGTTTTCTATTATCATGCAACAAAGGAAACTAAGTAACCTAGCACCTGTTCGAACCGTTATATTCATAGCTAAAGGGAATTTATTTATTAAGCAAAAATAGAATGAAAGTAGAAAGAAAACTGGTTGAAATGCTGTGAAACATATGTGTATGAGTAATGGCATTATTTCATTTACCTGTACTAGCAGAATAGTAAGAATAGACTAGTAAAAAGAGTATTAGTCGGTAAGTTCTAGAGGACCGTTAACCCAGAATTTCTGAAACTGGAAAATCCTGGGTTGGTCGCCCTCCAACCTATGATAATACACAGACTTTGGTGGTCCGGTCACCCTCTAGAAAATAAAAGAAATAAACGGAAAAGAACAGATTAATCTGGGTATAAGAGAGGAAGCTGCCTGCAGAGACCGACTTGGAATGTAAATAAGAAAAAACAAGAATCAAGAACTTGTGAAACTATAATAGATAGTAAGAAAATGAGTGATGAACTTCAGTTTCCAGATTTGGAACAAAGCAATCCATTTGGATAGAATACAATAACCCGGTAATGCAAAGTTTTAATTCACAGAAAACAAACCCCAGCAAGATGCTGTAACTGTAAGAGTTACTAGAAATGTAAGAGAAGTATTTAGCTAAGAATTTCCAATATAATCTGTATAACATAGGAATATACACAAGTAGGAAAATTATTCTGAAAATGTAGTATACATGTCACCCAACTGAGTGAAGGAAGACACAATTAGAAAATACACTGAGACCAACACCAATGTTCATGCTTCAAATTCATATTTAGACATATGTTCAAGTGTACAAGAAATCTGTTCCTAAACCAACTGTCAAAAGCCTATTCAGAAAATTGCTAGCGGTAACATGGGTGCATAGGTGTGCAAAATCCCGACCCGTCTAGTCATTGTATCATAAATACAAATTCTTTTTAAAAAAACGGCAAGTCCACAAACCAAAGCTCCCATGAGCGCAGGAGGCACAAAGCATCCTACTCGGCTTGAGGCCGTAAATTTCTAAGAAAAACCCTCACACTACCATAGGGTAGTGGACGGCATTAACTCTGCGTAACAAGGCCACGACACATAACTTGAGAAACTAAAATCAGCTCTGCCATCAAATCAAATAGAGACTCAAACGTAGAAAAGTTTCAGGGTGCGAATACCGTGTTCATCAAGGGTACCTGTAATATAGGTGCGAGGGTTAGAATCCTTGTGGCAGGCGTTGAGACATCCGTTCAAGGAACCAGAGCTAGTATCCAGTGGAAAGAGTCAGAGTCGGTACCTGTTAACAAATGGGAGAAGCCTTAGCGCTAGCAGGGTTAGAAAACTAACAAAAAACCCTTGTCTTTTCGTAGTTATCAACAGTTAACCATAACAAATCGAGAAGAGGGTTTACCTGTGATTTTGAGGAAAAACCTGTAAGAGCCGCGAGGGAACTGACCGCCTTTGCCAGCAACCCAAACAGATTTACGACGGAAACATAAAGAGTATCAGGAAAATGACCAGAGCGACATGCATAATATAAGGAAGTACTTGAGAAAACTAATCCATTCACTAACCAGCGAAGGACAGAGAACTTGTCACGCAGGGTATTCAACCGAATAAAAGCTATGAGAAGATGATTACCAGTTGCATGTGGGAGAGCCTCCTTTGAGGCCACCATACTGTAGCACACGTTGCCACAGAGCCGGAGGAATTCTGTCGAAAGAAAATGTAACACCCCTAGTTTTATGTTTATTTCAAATTTAGACATTTGAACTTTAATCCAAAGGGGAGTGGACCCCAATGGGTAAGTATTTTGTGGATGTAATTAAGTAATTAATTATGAAAATTGAATAAAATAAATTTGTGCAGATTGACCAAATGAGAATTATGAGATCGCTTGCCAAATCCATGAGGATGGAAAGAGGAAAATACTTTCCCCAAAAATCTTTCAAAAATCCTTGAAAGAATTTATTTCCAAATTAGATTTTTGAGGAAAAATCTATTTTTTCCCCAATGAGGTGGAGAGTAGTTGGGAAGAGGTAAAAAGATGAGAAAAGTAGAAAGCAGCTTTAAAAAATCCCTGAATAAGGGAAGCCTAGGAAAACAAGAAGAAAAGCATCTTGATATTCTGGACATAGAATTAGAAACAGGCTTTGGGGAGAAAAAGCTTAAATAAGCTATTACTGAACAGATTAGAGGTTGTTCTGTTCTAGGAGATGATCTCGGCTGGAGGGTGAGTTCTGGGAGACAAGAACTCTAAGGTTGGGAGGTTGGTCAATTGCAACAGTGGTATGTCTCTAAGTTCTGAACGATTTTAGTACCTATTCCTGTACAAAATGGTTATACATAATTGTTTGCTTAAAATATTGGATTTGTTAGTTCCTACATTTAACAAAATTGTATAGAAGGAATTAACCCTCTTAAGTCTGTAGAGTTGTAGGAATAAAAATCTGTGGGGAGAATCCAGCAGAGTCTCTAAACCAATGTTGGTTTAAATTTGAGGATACATGTTACTCCATAGATAAATTAGTGATTTAACTTTAATATGCTTTTGGGTAAATAGAATGACTCTGATATGTATACATAGGAGAAAGCAGCATTAGATTACATGCACAGATATCTCAAATAGGACTAGACAAACTGTAATATGAGTTGTGTAGGAGATGATAGAAAACACATGATGACCTATGGTAAATACACCATCTATACACAAACAGAAGCAAAAGAGAAATTTATTTCCTGCATATACAAATCTAATTCTATAAAATAATGAAGTAAATATCAGTATAGTGAAGGGAATAGTCCATGAGAGTAGACTGCCTAGTGATTAAAACAGTCAAAGCTGTATTAGTAATATATATGTATACATAATTAATTAACATAAGGTTGCAAGCTAAGATTCAGCATGATCAGATAAAGTTCTTATATGAACTATAGACTACTGATTGAAAGAAGGATGAGTGACAATGGCCTCCATATCCGTTGGGTTGAGTTGTAGTTAAATTTAATTTCATATAAATAATTGTCAGAAATTATTGAAGAATGAGCACAAAATGAAGCATCTAGTTGAAGTAGTAAAAACATAAAGTGACGCAGAAATATAAGATAATAACTGTAAGTAGAACCCTCTTACTTCCCAGAAGGAGATGAGAAAATAGTTGGAATATATCTTAAACCATGTTACAATTATAGAGAAATTATTTTGTGGGAATAAATACAAGAGATAAATTTAAAACTATGTCACATTAACCATGGAGAATCAAAAATAAAAACAGAGACTTAAATCGGACTTCTATTATTGTTATTAATAAATGACTCTGTTAAAAAATATTACACTCAGTCCAAAAATTTCATTGTGGAAGAATCATAAATTTATAATCCATACAGCTAACTGGGAATCACCAAAGCTGTACAACTGTATAGATATAAAAGTACCCATGGTTTAGAAATATGCGAACCAGTGAAAAAAAAGGAATAAAAGAAATACCCTTAGCGCATGAGCAAAACAATTTATGCTAGTCGTAGTCAAATTTAAATGACAAAGTGAAACAAGAATTTATATGTATGAGGAAAGTCCGACACTGCACAACTTAAGAAAAAATAATTGCATAATGTTCGTTAGGGTTTTTCCTGAAGATATTAAATCGACATTTGAGCAGTTAACATTAATGTTCATATACAGTGATCCAAATTCGTATTCGGTACAAAAAAAAATTATGTTAAAAGTGTCGAGAACCCATATGGGGTCTGAATCTCCAGAAGGATAAGTCAATATAGAAACCGAGCCAGTGGGACGTTCACCCTACATATTTCAAAACAGAATCTCGGAGGTCAGAGGATAAACCTAACCTGATAGCCGAAGAGATATTTCACTAAACGGTGCAACAGGGAGTACCTGCGTTCACATAATTTAAATGGAATTAAAATGGAAACAAACAACGCAAAACCTATACAGGAGTTCAATGAACCCCTATGCAAACTCAATCGAGAGAGAAAAGAATCAAATCGGGAGAAAAGCGAGAAGATTAGATACCTGATTGAGGCCGAAAGCTTTGACACCAAATACATTCCTGTGAAGAATAACACAATCCAAATAAAAACCCGCATAGTAAACGAACGAGTTCAAGTATAAAAATGGGAGCAATAAATTAGAGCGATATTATAAATATTCCCAGCGATATCAGTGTTGACAACTTACCCTTTCGGCTACCAAATGAGGAAGTAGCAATCACGGCTTTTTGGGTGGGGAAAAATGGAACCAAGTAATAGCATTCTTCAGCAAGCCTGGAATGCATCAATGTCATAGATGAAATCTATGTTCTCGGCCAGTAAGAAAAAACATATATATTAGTCGTGGGCGTAACCCATGTAACAAGATTATCCCAATACGAAACAATGATACAACGCAAACTAGATATTTACACCTTGATAGTCTGCAAGTCGAATAATAATATTTGAAAGGTGAAAATGATGACCTTCAGAGATAACAAAAACTTTGATATTCATTTAAACTGGATGAAACCAAAGGAATAGGAATAACGTTGACATAAACTACAACCTAGTCGATATCGCTCACTAAGATGAAAATTACCTGAAAGCTTGAGGCATTGCGACAGTGTTGACATTCACATGCTAAGGCCTAGATTCCTAATTTCTCTTCCTCGACATGAGAGCACCATGCGGCCAAACTAAATGAGATGTGGAAGATTTTCATCAAGAGGAACGATTTTTTTTAAACACGATAGGAAACCCTAAGTCTCGAATGAGATCCACGGTTCAAAGTAGGGTTGCAGAGATCGAGGGTGAGAAATATGAAAAGGGCAGCAAGGATGTTAAGGAAGCCTGAGAAGTAGATTGACGACGATCCAAAAAATTAATTACGAGGTACAAAATTTATTCACCTCAAGGAGAGCTCAACCCTCGAATTAATATTTAAAAAAAAAAAACGAATCGAACATGTATTTCGAGTACCAAAACTCAATAAAAATATAATACATGCAAGTCGTATAAAAAGTACCAGTAGCCAGTTCATGAATGCGAAGTCGGCTGAGGAAAATTATATAGTCAATCAATACTATGTATTGTAACCATGTACTGTGAGGAACAAGGCCACTCAAAACCTCAACCATACCACTGTACGTACGAACCACCCAAAGTGTAATCGTATCAATGATGACGTATCATACTTTTCATTAATTCATAAGCTGGGAACAAAAATAATATAGTATTACAACTACTCAATGGTTGGCATTAAGATTGAATGACCAAATGGTAGAGTTAATTCGACATATAAAAGTAACTGAATCATTTACCCTATACGTATAGGAAATTGAAGAATTCTAGATACGGAAGTGAAGTTAAAGCTCAAGTGGAAATTCGATATCGCTTCATTATGGTAGGATCGAATTCATATAATAATCTTTTACACTATGTTGACTACAAACATATTGTAAGTAATGGAGGTCGATATACATATGAAATGGGTCGATTAGCAACAGTTTAATCTAAAAGAGAACTCATGGAGTGAAAAACCATGGGAACTAATAACAAAAAGGGATTACATATTAGAAATTGAAGATATATATATACGAATATATATATATATATATATATATATATATATATATATATATATAGAGAGAGAGAGAGAGAGAGAGAGAGAATAATGTATATGTATATATTTACATATAGATAGAGAGTTAAATGGTTAATTAAAATTCATGTATAGGGTAAAAACTATGGTAAATTGAGAAGATGTAATGCTAGTAAGAAAACAAAAGAGTCACAAAAATGGGACAACTAGGAGAATTCTATGTAAGTAAAATGCCTATATTGATAGGTCAACAAGAAAAAAAAAAATTCAGTGGGGTTCAGGGAGAGATGTTACAAATGGTATCAGAGCTCATGTTACATAAAACTGGGTTGTTGGTGTTGTACTCACTGTGTAAATTATATTTTCTTTTGGTTGATTTTTTTTTTTTTTCTAATATGTGTTGTTTAGTGTACAGTGGTGCTGAAACATAAAAGTCAAATGGTTGGAAGTGACGAAATTTATGTTGATCTGTGTGATGAAGATAATACACCAGATCCTAATGCTCCGGTGATGGCTATGTTGCACAGTTTGCAACGAGAGATGGTTGAGCTAAGAAGCCAGAATGATAGACTGTCATTAGCCAGTGAGGAGCAGGAAAAGCTCATCAGAGAATTAACTTCACGGAACAGCCAAGAAGGTGAAGGTTCCGAAAATATGAAGAAGGGAAATTTCTCTGATGATTCTAAGGAAGATGATGCTACTAGGCATCAGTATAAGTAGAAAATGGAATTACAGGGGGGGATTCTAAAAGATCAAACCTCCCTCCTATGATGGGGAGAAGGAGGAAGATGTTGAAGCCTAGCTGTTGAACATGATTAAGTATTTCCAGGTCTATGAATATGAAATAAATATGAAGGCTCGACTAGCTATCTACCAGCTACAAGGTAAGGCTACCTTGTGGTGGGAGGAGATGAAAATGATCCATGCCATTCATGAAAAAACAATGACTTGGGAAGATTTTCAAGTCAAGTTTAGAAATCGCTATTTGAACAAACATTATTATGATGATAAAGTAAAGGAATTCCATGAACTTAGACTAGGACATCTCACTATTGATGAGTTTGTCACCAAGTTTACAAATTTGTTGAGATATTTCCCTTACATTCAAGAAGAGAAGGCAAAGGTGCAAAGGTTTTTGAACTGTTTGCCTGCTGTGTACAAAGAGAAGATCGAGTTTGATAACCCAAAAACTATGGATGAAGCAGTGAGGAAAGCTATATTATGCTACCAGCAGTTTAAAGGAAAGGGTGAGCATGGAAAAGGCTGGATAAACAAAGGTGAAATCAAAGGAAAGAAACAGAAACAAGCTTACTTAAAGAATTTTGTTAGGGATCATCAGCGGAAAAAATTTAGTAAACCAAAAGAGAGCCAAAATTCTCAGTACCAAGTTGGTTCCAAACATATAGATGGAGAAAATAAGAAGGAAGGCACTGTTAAAATGAGGGAGCCTTTGAAATGCTAGGGTTGTGGAGAACCTCATCTCTTAAGGGATTATCCCCACCGAAATATTCAGATGATTATGAAGGATCGAGAAGCTACCATCGTAAATGATATAGCAAGAAATATACCCACTGTCAGTGTAGCCTTGGATAATCGACAAGAAGAGCACCAAGATACCATGATTGAAATGGAAGGTAAGATTGCTGACCAATCTATTACTGTTTTAATTGATCCATGTGCTTCTTTGAGTTACATTAGTCCCCAAGTGGTAGAAAAATGCAATCTCAAAGCTGAAAATTTTCAGCAGTCTTGGTTGGTCCAGTTAGCCACTGGCACCAAGAGGAAAGTAACTCATAAGTTACCTCAAACAGCAATTAAATTAAATGATTTTCATACAGAAGTAAATTTAAACATTCTGCCCTTAGGCTCATATGACTTGTTGATAGGAATGGACTAGCTGGAAAAGAGAAAGGCTATGATGAACTGTTGGGATAAAACTCTGCATTGCATAGATGAAGAAGGGAAACCTTTTATTCTCCAGGGAAAACAAAAACCCATCTTTGTAAGACAAATATCAGCACTACAACTAAAAAGAACAACTAGGAAAGGATATCAAGTATATGCAGTACATGTCGAAGAATTAGAATAGAAACCTGAAGAAAACCTACTGGACACTTTGCCAGTAGTAAGAGAGTTTAAGGAAATTTTTCCAGATGAGATTCCTCATCTTTCCCCCAAAAGAGAGATTGATTTCTCAATCGATTTGGTGCCGGGAGCAACACTTGTTTCCCGAGCCCCTTATCGAATGAGTCCCCCTGAACTCATGGAACTAAAAATGCAATTGCAAGAATTGCTGGATAAGGGTTATATCAGACTGAGTGTGTCTCCTTGGGGAGCTCCGGTGCTGTTTGTAAAAAACAAGGATGGAACCTTTAGAATGTGCATTGACTATCGTCAGTTGAATAAGTTGGCAATTAAGAATAGATACCCTTTGCCTCGAATTGATGATATTTTTGATTAGGTAAGAGGAGCTTCAGTATTTTCTAAGATTGATCTAAGGAGTGGTTATCACCAGCTCAGAATTAAGGAGCAAGACATTAGTAAAACAACTTTTCGAACCAGGTATGGTCACTACGAATTTTTAGTCCTACCCTTCGGTTTGACAAATGCCCTTGCCACCTTTATGTGCTTAATGAACAATGTTTTAAACAAGTACTTGGATAAATTTGTACTAGTTTTCATAGACGATATTTTAGTTTATTCAAAAAGTGAGGAGGAGCACAAAGAGCACTTGAGGATAGTGTTGCAAACTTTGAAATAAAACTAGTTATATGCCAAATTCATTAAATCTGAATTCTATAAGGAAAAGATCCAATACTTGGGTCATATTATTTCTGAACAAGGGTTGGTTGTTGACCGTGAAAAGATAAAATCTATTAGAGAATGGCCGGTGCCAACTGATGTTTCAGCAGTGCGATCATTCATGGGGATTGCAGGTTATTATGGTAGATTCGTGGAAAGATTTTCTGCAATAGCATATCCCATAACCTCACTACAAAGAAAGGGTGTCAAATTTGAGTGGACTGAAAAATTCCAAAACAGTTTTGAACAATTAAAATTAAAACTCACTACAGCCCCTATACTGAAGATTGCAGATCCTGATAAATAATTTGTTGTGTGTACGGATGCCTGTAGAGAGGGGTTGGGAGGAGTCCTGTTGCAAGAAAATTCGGTTATTGCATATGAGTTTAGGAAACTTCAGACACATGAACAGAACTATAGTGCATATGATTTGGAGTTGGCTACTGTAATTCATGCCTTGAAGATGTGGCGACACTATCTTCTTGGAAAAAAATTTACATTGATGACTGATCATATTAGTCTTAAATATTTCTTTTCCCAAACTGATTTGAATGCTCGACAAGTTAGATGGCTCTCTTTTCTGAGTGAATTTGATATGGATGTAAAACATATCAGAGGGAAGGAAAACAAAATTGTTGATGCACTGAGTAGGAATGCTTGCCAAAACATAAACAACATTGGAAGCAATGTTAATTTTTATTTATAAGATCTAGTGAAAAAGGTAGTAGAACAGGATCCAAATTATGAGAATATATAGGTGAAAATACTAAAGAAGGAGATGGATGAATACACTCAAAA
Source organism: Pinus albicaulis (assembly GCA_034641835.2). Classification (NCBI taxonomy): domain Eukaryota; kingdom Viridiplantae; phylum Streptophyta; class Pinopsida; order Pinales; family Pinaceae; genus Pinus; species Pinus albicaulis. Next base: position 455,676,890 of record CM076573.1, read on the forward strand.
CCAAAAAGGGCTGATCTGCTACAAAAATAGATTGTATATCCCCAATGTGGAAACTTTGAAAAAAATAAATCCTAGATGAATACCACAAACAGCCGTCTGCAGGGCATCTTGGATATCAGAAAATTCTAACAGCTTTGAAAAAGAAGTTGTTTTGGCGGGGAATGAAAAGAGATGTAGCAGAATATTTAGCTAGGTGCATGGAGTGTCAACTAGTTAAAGTTGAACCTCAACATCCTGCTGGTTTCGATTGCAGAATGGAAATGGGACACCATTTCTATAGATTTCATAACAGGGCTACCCAAAACCAAATACCAACACGATTCAGTGGTGGTGGTAGTAGACACTTTAACAAAAGCTGCACACTTCATACCTGTGAAATATACTTTTGGGATAGCCCAAGTAGCGGACGTGTTCCTGAAGGAAGTAGTAAGGCTCCATGGGGTCCCAAAGATGATCATTTCGGACAGAGATTCTAAGTTCACAGCAGCCTTTTGGAAAGGTCTATTTGGGGGCATGGGTACTAAGTTGAATTTAAGCACTGCCTATCACCCTCAGACCGACGGTTAGACAGAAAGAACAAATCAAATTTTGGAGGATATGTTGAGAATGTATGTGATGGATAGGCCATCAAAATGGGAAGACTACTTGCATTTAGCTGAATTTGCCTATAATAACAGCTATCAATCCTCCATTAAAATGAGTCTGTTTGAGGCACTCTATGGAAGGAAATGTCGTACTCCTTTGAGCTGGAGCCAACCTAAGGATAAGCTAATGTTGGGACCAGATGCTTTACAAGAGATGGAAAGAATTTTTAAATAAATACAAAGAAACATCAAGACAACAGAAGATCGATAGAGAAGCTATGCTGATAAGAAGAGGGTACATCAAGAATTAAAAGTGGGGGAGAATTTGTATTTGCGTATTAAACCCAAAAAGAGCACACTTTATGCTCGAAGTTGTGTGAAATTGGCTCCTAGATATTGTGGGCCTCTTGAGGTGTTAGAAAGGGTGCGACCAGTGGCTTATAAGTTGGCCTTACCGCCCCATGTTAATGTTCATGATCTGTTTCATGTTTCATTATTAAAAAGATATATACATGATGCTTCTCACATTGTTGATTGGAATGTGATACAGGTGGAGCCAGAAGGGGAGTTCCTACCAGATCCGCTTCAAATATTGGAGCGGGAAGAAATTGAATTGAGGAATCAAACAGTAGTAAGAGTAAAGGTGAAGTGGAAGAACTTTATTGCTGAAGAAGCTACCTGGGAAAGAGAATCTGAGATGATGGAAAAATATCCATCTTTGTTTGGAAAATGAACTCTAGTAACTAGTTATCAATACTGAGGATGGTGTTTTCTTTCAGAGGGGGAATATGTAACACCCTTAGTTTTATGTTTATTTCAAAGTTATACATTTGAACTTTAATCCAAAGGGGAGTGGACCCCAATGGATAAGTATTTTGTGGATGTAATTAAGTAATTAATTATGAAAATTAAATAAAATAAATTTGTGCAGATTGACCAAATGAGAATTATGAGATCACTTGCCAAATCCATGAGGATGGAAAGAGGAAAATACTTTCCCCAAAAATATTTCAAAAATCCTTGAAAGAATTTATTTCCAAATTAGATTTTTGAGGAAAAATCTAGTTTTTCCCCAATGAGGTGGAGAGTAGTTGGGAAGAGGTAAAAATCTGAGAAAAGTAGAAAGCACCTTTAAAAAATCCCTAAATAAGGGAAGCCTAGGCAAATAGGAAGAAAATCATCCTGATATTCTGGACGCAGAATTAGAAACAGGATTTGGGGAGCAAAATTTTAAATAAGCTATTCCTGAACAGATTAGAGGTTGGTCTGTTCTAGGAGATCATCTCAGCTCGGGGGTGAGTTCTGGGAGATAGAAGGACTCTAAGGTTGGGAGGTTGGTCAATTGCAATAGTGGTATGTCTCTAAGTTCTGAATGGTTTTAATACCTATTCCTGTACAAAATGGTTATACATAATTGTTTTCTTAAAATATTGAATTTGTTAGTTCCTACATTTAATAGAATTGTATAGAAGGAATTAACCCTCTTAATTCTATAGATTTGTAGGAATAAAAATCTGTGGGGAGAATCCAGCAGAGTCTCTAAACCAATGTTGGTTTAAATCTAAGGATACATGTTACTCCATAGAGAAATTAGTGATTTAACTTTAATCTGCTTCTGGGTAAATAGAATGACTTTGATATGTATACATAGGAGAAAGCAACATTATATTACATGCACAGATATCTCAAATAGAACTAGACAAACCATAATCTGAGTTGTGTAGGAGATGATAGAAAACACATGATGTCCTATGGTAAATACACCATATATACACAAACACAAGAAAAAGAGAAATTTATTTCCTGCATATACAAATCTAATTCTATAAAATAATGAAGTAAATATCAGTATAGTGAAGGGAATATTCCATGAGAGTAGACTTCCTAGTGATTAAAATAGTCAAAGCTCTATTGTTAATATACATGTATACATAATTAATTAACACAAGGTTGCATGCTAAGATTGAACATGATTAGATAAAAATTTTATATGAACTATAGACTACTGATTGAAAGAACGATGAGTGACAATCTCCTCTATATCCATTGGGTTGAGTTGTAGTTAAATTTAATTTCATATAAAGAATTGTCAGAAATTATTGAAGAATGAGCACAAAATGAAACATCTAGTTGAAGTAGTAAGAACATAAAGTGACGCAGAAATATAAGATAATAATTGTAAGAAGAACTGTCTTACTTCCCTAAAGGAGGTGAGAAAATAGTTGGAATATATCCTAAACCATGTTACAATTATAGAGCAATTATTTTGTGGGAATAAATACAAGAGATAAATTTAAAACTGTGTTACATTAACCATGGAGAATCTGAAATAAAAACAGAGACATAACTCAGACTTCTATTATTGTTATTAATACAAAATGACTCTGTTAACAAATATAACACTCGGTCCCAAAATTTCATTGTGGAAGAATCATAATTTTATAATCCATACAGTTAACTGGGAATCACCAAAGCTGTACAATTGTATAGATATAAAAGTACCCATGGTTTAGAAATGTGCAAAGTAGTGAAAAAAAAAGGAAAAGAAGAAATACGCTTAGCGCATGAGAAAAACAATTTATGCTACTCGTAGTCAAATTTAAATGACAAAATGAAACAAGAATTTATATATGTGAGGAAAGTCCGACACTGCAAACTTAAGAAAAAATAATTGGATAATGTTCGTTAGGGTTCGTCCTGAAGATATTAAATCGACATTTGAGCAACTAAGATTAATGTTCTTATACAGTGCTCCAAATTTGTATTACAAAAAAAATATATGTTAAAAGTGCCGAGAACCCATATTGGGTCTGAATCTCCAAAAGGAGAAGTCAATATAGAAACCGATTCGGTGGGACATTCACCCTACATATTTTAAAACGAAATCTTAGAGATCAGAGGATAAACCTAACCTGACGGCCGAAGAGAGATTTCACTAAATGGTGCAACAGGGAGTACCTGCATTCACATAATTTAAACATAATTAAAATGGAAATGAAAAATGAAAAACCTATACAGGAGTCCAATGAACCCCTATGCAAACTCAATTGAGAGAGAAACAAATCAAATCGAGAGAAAAGAGAGAAGGTTAGATACCTGGTTGAGGCCGAAAGCTTTGACACCGAATACATTCCTGTGAAGAATAACACAGTCCAAATAAAAACCCACATAGTAAACGAACGAGTTCAAGCATAAACCTGGGAGCAAGAAATTAGATCGATATTATAAATATTCCCAATGATATCAGAGTTAACAACTTACCCTTTCGGCTACCAAATGAGGAAGTAGCAATCACAACTTTTTGGGTGGGGCAAAATCGAACCAAGTGATAGCATTCTTCAGCAAGCCTGGAACGCATTGACGTCATAAATGAAATCTATTTTCTTGGCCAGTAAGAAAATATATATATATTAGTTGTGCGCATAATCCATGTAACAAGATTATCCCAATACGAAATAACGACACAACGCAAACTAGATATTTACGCCTTGATAGTCTGCAAGTCGAATAACAATATTTGAAAGGTGAAAATGATGACCTTCAGCGATAACAGAAACTTAGATATTCATTTAAACTGGATGAAACCAAATGAAGAGGAAAAGAGTTGACATAAACTACAACCCAGTTGATATCACTCACTAAGATGAGGATTACCTAAAAGCTTGAGGTAGTGCGATAGTGTCGACATTCACATGCTAAGGCCTAGATTCCCAATTTCTCTTCTTCGGCATGAGAGCACCATGTGGCCAAACTAAATGAAACGCAGAAGATTTTCATCAAAAGGAACGATTGTTTTTAAACATGATAGGAAACCCTAAGTCTCGAATGAGATCCACGGTTCAAAGTAGGGTTGCAGAGATCGAGGGTGAGAAATTTGAAAAGGGCAGCAAGGATGTTAACGAACACCGAGAAGTAGATCGATGGCGATCCAAAAATTTAATTACCAGGTACAAAATTTATTCACCTCGAGGAGAGCTCAACTCTCGAATTAATATTTTTGAAAAAAAAAAAAGGAATTGAACATGTATTCCAAGTACCAAAACTCAATAAAAATATAGTACATGCAAGTCATATCAAAGGTATGAGTAGCCAGCTCATGAATTCAAAGTCGGCTAAGGAAAATTAAATAGTCAATCAATACTATGTATTGTAACCATGTACCGTGAGGAACAAGGTCACTCAACACATCAACCATACCACAGTACATACGAGCCACCCAAAGTGTAATCGTATCAATGATGGCATATCATACTTTTCATTAATTCATGAGCTGGGAAAAAGAACAATATATTATTACAACTACTCAATGGTTGGCATTAAGATTGAATGACCAAACGGTAGAGTTAATTCGACATATAAAAGTAACTGAATCATTTACCCTATACGTTTAGGAAATCGAAGAATTCTAGATAAGGAAGTGAAGTTAAAATTCAAGTGGAAATTCGATATCCCTTCATTATGATAGAATCGAATTCATATAATAATATTTTACGCTATGTTGACTACAAACATATTTTAAGTAATGGAGGTCAATATACATATGAAATGGGTCGATTAGCAACATTTTAATCTAAAAGAGAACTCATGGAGTGAAAAACCATGGGAAGTAATAACAAAAAGTGATTACATGTTAGAAATTGAAGATATATATATATACGAAAAAAAAAATATATATATAGAGAATAATGTATATGTATATATTTACGTATAGATAGAGAGTTAAATGGTGAATTAAAATTCATGTATAGGGTAAAACCTATGGTAAATGGAGAAGATGTAATGCTAGTAAGAAAACAAAAGAGTCACAAAAATGGGACAACTAGGAGAATTATGTGTAAGTAAAATGCCTATATTGATAGGTCAACAAAGAAAAAAAATTTCAATGTGGTTCAGGGAGAGATGTTACAGAAAAACCCTGCTACCAAAACCCTGAGACGCGCAGAGCTGCTCTCCAGAACCCTCGACCAAATGAAGCAATGCAATGAAATTTCTGTTATGGCCCAAGGTCATTTGCAACCCTAGCGAATGGGTAACGTAGGATTAGAACCCGATCAACAGTAGAAGGATCACCAGGTGGCAAGTGTGGAGACAGGGTGGATGCCAGTGAAGGAAGGCCACCTAAGTAAACCCAACAGGACTCAAGTACACCAAAAAAATAATGCGTGCAATGAATGACCTTACCACTCGAGATCACCAGGACACAAAACAACATAAATGAGTTGTTAATTATTGATGTCGTGGCGGATTTTCAAATAAGTCCTATGTACGAAGTGCCCAACCCCGAGGGTAGACCATGTGTGACATAATCCAGCCAGACCATAGTGTTAAGGCTAAACATATTTGTAAACAATAATGCAAATAATCATTGTATATTGAAAGGTTAAAAAATAAATAATTAAATTTGTTATGAAGGTCAACAGCCTTATACCATACGCAGGGTGGAGTACTTCCGTTAATAATTATTGATGATAACTTATAATTTATAGGTGGGTAATAGAAGTATTATAATAATAAAAAAAATTATGTATTGTAATGATTGTGGTGTGATATATGTTACAAGTGGTATCAGAGCGACGTTACAACACTGGGACCCTATTGGGTCAACTAACGTTAAATTGTATGTTATTCATGCACAGTTAGACAGTTAGATGGAAAGAATAAATGGACAAACGAGAAGAACACCTTCACAACTGCCACCTAGAAATGTTGGGGAGACCCAACCCCAACAGGAGGGAAACCCCGAAATTTGGGTTCAGTTGGGAATGGAGCAACATCAACAGACTAACAAGCTGATTGAAGAATAACAGCACCAGACCCGCATCTTGTTAACCACAGTGCAACAATTTCAGGAAGAAATGGATAGCGTCTGAAGCGATAATGCAAGAATGATGCAGGAGTAGGAAAGAATTCTAAAAAGTCTTTCAGATAAGCAAAACCAAAGAATTGAAAAGCCTAGTGCTGAAAGATAATTTCAGGAAGGAAATGAAAAGAAAACGGGTGATCAAGATGCTGGTAAAAAAGAAAAGAGTACATCTCAGCGAAGTAATTAAAAAAAAAATTAACGAGGCTAAATTTGATAACGAAACCGAGCATAAGGCAAATAAAAATCAAAGGATAGAACTGCACGGAGAATTTATGAAGATAAAGCCACCCACATTCGATGGAGAGAAAGAACAAGTCACAGAGGAATGGCTAATTAATACGAACAGGTACTTTCAAGTATATGATTATGACAGTAGTCTTAAGGCACAATTAGCTATTTACCAGTTAAGAGAAAAAGCCACCTTATGGTGGGAAGAAGTGAAGAACGTGCATGGAATAAAGGACCAGAATGTGACGTGGGATAAGTTCCAGCAGTATTTCAAGGATGAGTATCTGACATAACATTTTTATGATGAAAAGGCTCAGGAATTTCATGACTTGAGACTTGGACAATTGACCATGGACGAGTTCATCACTAAGTTTACCTCATTACTGCGTTACGTACCCTACTTAAGAGATGAGAAAGCTAAGGTACAAAGGTTCCTGAGCAGCTTACCGATACATACGAAGGAACGTGTAGAATTTGTAAATCCCAAAAACAATGGACGAGGCCATTCGAAAGGCTAGAATGTTCTACCAGCAAGCTAAAGCCAAGACAGATCAAGCAAACGGGAGGCAGCCAAGGAAAGAAAACAAGGGTAGCGCTGGTTTTAAAAGATCCAAAACCAATAATTTTAAAAACACGGCAAAGAATTCAGTGAATAGACAGTTCGATAGAAACCATCAGAGGATAAGGTGGCCTGCAGAAGATAAAACCATGGAAGCTTCTAGTAAACCTAAGCAACCTCAAAATCAGAAGCCACCTTTACAATGCTGGGGCTATGGAGAAGCACACTACTATCAAGACTGCCCACGGCAGGGTAGGAACAAAGCAGTAACCAATTTACAGGAAGCCTCCACTATGGGAGATGTGGCTCGAAGCATACCCAGAATTAATGTAGCATTGGAAGATCGGCAAGTAGACTTCCAACCAACCATGATAGAGCTAGAAGGTAAATTTTTATCCCAAACTGTTTCCGTTTTGGTAGATCTGGGAGCAAGTTTAAGTTATATAAGTCCTAGAATAGTTGAGATCTGTAAATTGCAAAGTCAAAAATTTAGGAAAACATGGTTGGTCCAATTGGCTACTGGAGCCAAAAGAAAAATTAGCGCCAAAATACCAAACATTGCAAATTGAAAGACAACAACTAACAGTGGACTTGAATGTTTTACCCCTGGGATCTTATGATGTGCTGCTTGGTATGGATTGGTAGGAAAAGAATTGGACTCTGGTAGACTACAAAGAGAAAATCATCTACTACAGAGACCAAAATGGCATCCACCAAGAGATTCAAGGAATAAAGAAACATGTACAGCTGCGCCCAATTACAACTTCCCAAATGGGAAAATGTATAAGAAAGGGATGTCAATTGTATGCTATACAAGTAGGATTATCTGATTCTAAGGAAAAAGCTGCCATGCTGGAAAATATACCTGTAGTACAGGAATTCAAGGATATATTTCCAGAAGAAATACCAAGATTGCCGCCTAGAAGAGATATTGACTTTACAATAGAATTGTTGCGAGGAGCATCACCGATTTCACGGGCCCCCTATCGTATGAGTGTGCCAGAATTGATTGAGTTGAAAATGCAGCTTCAGGAATTACTAGACAAGGGATATATATGACCCAGTGTGTCACCCTGGGGAGCACCTATACTGTTCGTTAAAAAGAATGATGGGACCATGCGCATATGCATGGATTACTGACAATTAAAAAAGCTAACTGTTAAGAACCGATATCCCTTACCCTATATTGATGACCTGTTTGACCAGGTAAGGGGGGCTACTGTGTTCTCAAAAATTGACTTGAGGTCAGGGTATCATCAAATCAGAATTAAAGATGAAGATATACATAAAACTGCCTTTCGCACAAGGTATGGTCACTATGAATTCATGGTATTACCTTTTGGGCTGACTAACGCACCAACCACTTTTAATGAGACTAATGCATAGTATCTTTCACCCTTATTTGGACAATTTCGTGTTAATTTCTATTGATGACATATTAGTTTACTCCAAGAATGTGGAGGAACATAAGGAACATTTGCGAATGGTACTGTAAATGCTAAAGAAGCATCAGTTATATGCGAAATTCAGTAAATGTGATTTCTTCAAGAAAGAAATACAATATCTTGGACATGTGATATCTAAAAAAGGTATAGCAGTGGACCCGGAGAAAATCAAAACTATTATGGAATGGAAGGTGCCACAAAATGTGGCAGATATACAATGATTTATGGGGCTCACTGGCTATTACTGGCGATTTATTAAAGGATTTTCAAAGATAGCTTTCCCTCTTACCTCTCTACAAAGGAAGGGAAAAAATTTTAAATGGTGAAAAGAATGTGAGGATAACTTTGAAAAATTGAAACAGTTATTAACATCAGCACCTGTGTTAAGTGTGGCAGACCCGATCAAGGGATTCGAGGTTTTCACGGACACATGTAAGGAGGGTGTTGGGCTAGTTTTATCATAGGAAGGAAAGGTAATTGCATATGAATCTCGTAAGTTAAAAGATCTCAAGCTACGATATTCAGCCTATGATTTGGAGCTGACCGCAGTTGTGCATGATCTTCGGGTATGGAGACATTACTTACTGGGGAAAATATTTATATTGAGGACAGACCATAGCAGTCTAACCAGCTATTTCAAACAAGTTGATTTAAACTCTCGACAAGCAAGGTGTAATGCCTTCTTGAGCGAGTTTGACATTGATCTACAGCATGTAAAAGGAAAAGAGAACCGGGTTGCAGATGCATTGAGCAGAAAGATGCATAACATCTATGAATTGTATGTTAACCAAGTTGAAAGTAGATTTCTAGAACAAATTAGAAGGGAAGCAGGAAAAGATCATGAATATAAATTTTTGTGGCAGCAAGCTCAAGAAAACAAAGAACAAGGAAAGTTAGAGGAATATGAAATCAATCAAGATGGACTACTGACTTTCAAAAGAAGAATAGTTGTCCCAAATAGAATGGAGTTGAAGACTCTAATATTGGATGAGTATCATAGAATCAATTATGCGAGACACCCTGGGTACCAAAAGATGTTGACAACTATAAGAAAGGATTACTGTTGGTTGGGCATGAGGAAAGACATAGAAAACTATCTAAACAAGTGTTTAGAATGCCTGCAGGTGAAAGTAGAGCACCAGCATCTGGCTGGATTAATGCAGCCTATACCCATTCCACAATGGAAATGGGAGGTGATTTCCATATATTTTATCACTGTATTACCAAAATTGAAATGAGGTAATGATTCCATAATGGTAGTTGTGGATCGACTAAGTAAAAAGACACATTTTATACCTATCCAATCCACTTACAAGACAGTACAGATACCATATTTATTTATGCGAGAGATGTTCAGACTGCATGGCGTTCCTAAGACAGTTATCTCAGATAGGGATGTAAAATTCACATCTGCTTTTTGGAAGGAACTATTTACAGGATTAGGAACGCAAGTTAATTTCATTACTGCATATCATCCACAAACGAACAGAAAAACTGAACGAGTAAACCAAGTACTGGAAGATATGCTAAGAATGTATGTCATGTAGCAACCAGTTAAATGGGAGGAATATCTACAGTTAATAGAATTTTATTATAATAACGGTTATCAAGAATCATTAAAAATGAGTCCATTTGAAGCCCTATATGGCCAGCAGTGCAGAACTCCCATTAATTGGAGTAGTCCTGAGACCAAACTCATGCTGGGACTAGACATGCTAGCGGAAATGGAATCTGAAGTGAAGAAGATTAGGAAGAATTTAAAAGAAGCCAAAGACAGGCAAAAAAGTATACGCAGATAAGAAGATATCATATCCTGAATATGAAGTTGGAGACCACGTGTATGTAAGAATTAAACCCAAAAAGAGTACATTAATATGGACAACTTGTGCAAAGCTAGCTCCCAGGTTTTGTGGTCCCTTCCAAATACTGGAAAGGGTGGGACTGGTGGCTTATCAGTTGGCTCTTCCCAGCCATATCCGAGTACATAAGTTTTTCCATGTATCATTATTAAAGTGATATATTCATGACCCGAGACATATAATTCACTGGCAGAACATTCAGGTAGCAAGTAAGCACAATAATTAAGATATCATATGATAAATACTTATGTAAAGTAATACAAGTCTAATGTGTGCAGGAAGAACCGGACGAAGAATTCCTGGTCGAGCCTCACAATATCATCGAGCAGAAGGAAATCATGCTCCAGAAACGAGCCATCACCCAGGTTAAAGTAAAATGGAAGCACTTTGGCCCAAAAGAGGCCACCTGGGAGGACGAAATTTTTGTGCGGGAAGCATACCCAGAGCTGTTTGCTGATGTGCAATAGGAACACTGAGGACGGTGTTCTCTCTCAGAGGGGGGAAATTGTAACCACTGCCTTAGTTAATTATTGACTAGTTGTTAAGTTGTCATTTAAAGAAAGTGTTAAAAATTATTTATTTTAAACAGAAACTGATTTTTTGTATGTGATAAAAAAATTATTACTTGTGAATTGGTTTCATAAGTAAAGACTGGTGGTAAAAGAAATAAATAAATAAACAAATATATTTAAGATCTGAAGTTAGTTGAACAGAAAAGCAGTTCCATAGAGAACCAAGAGAAAACACTCTGGATAAATAGGGGATTCCAGGGGAGTTTTGGGGTTCTGTGGAGACAAAAAAAAGGAACATGGGTTATCCTGAAGAGTGACCCCTTGAGGGAAGAACTCATAGACGAGAGAATGTTCCACTAGAATTGGAGAATTGGACCGGATTGTCCCAAATTTCTCTTCTAGGATTTTCTGAGTTCAACAAAGGCTTAGACTTGGAGCATGGGGGGAGTAGAGGACATAATTGCCTCGCTCACGGAAGGGAGGAAAACACATACCAGCCATATTATGCACAGATGAGTGGAATGTTGTTTAATTTTTCAAAGTAGAAGAAGGAATTGTTTCTCTGTTAAATTAAAGATTGTCTGAGATTACAATGTGTCTCTGTTAAATTGTAATGTCTATAATATCTATTGCTTTCCTTTTAAAATTTATAATGGCGGCTGAAAGTATTGTTTTCTGTTGTCATGAAACAAAGGCAACTAAGTAACCTAGCACCTATTCGAATCGTTATATTCGTAGCTAAAGGGAATTTATTTATTAACCAAAAATAGAATGCAAGTAGAAAGAAAACTGGTTGAAATGCTGTGAAACAGATATGTATGAGTAATGGAATTATTTCATTTACCTGTACTAGTAGAATAATAAGAATAGAATAGTAAAAAGAGTATTAGTCGGTAAGTTCTGGAGGATCGTTAACCCATAATTTTTGAAATTGGAAAATCCTAGGTTGGCCACCCTTTAACCTATGATAATACACGAAATTTGGTGGTCTGGTCACCCTCTAGAAAATAAAAGAAAGAAACGGAAAAGAACAGAATAAGTTTTCTGCCGAGACCGACTTGGAATGTAAATAAGAAAAAACAAAAATCAAGAACCTGTGAAATTATAATAGACAGTAAGCAAATGAGTGATGAAATTCAGTTTCTAGATTTGGAACAAAACAATCCATTTGGACAGAATACAATAACCCAGTAATGCAAAGTTTTAATTCACGGCAAACAAACCCGAGCAAGAAGCTGTAACTGTAAGAGTTACTAGAAATGTACGAGAATTATTTAGCTAAGAATTTCCAATATAATCCATATAACATAGGAAACTACACAAGTAGGAAAATTATTCTGAAAATGCAGTAGAAATGTCACCCAACTGAGTGAAGGAAGACACAATTAGAAAATACATTGAGACCAACGCCAATGTTCATGCTTCAAATTCATATTTAGACATATGTTCAAGTGTACAAGAAACCTGTTCCTGAACCAACTATCAAAAGCCTATTCAGTAAACTGCTAGGGGTAAAATGGGTGTACAAAATCCTGGCCCATCTATTCACTGTATCATAAATACAAATTCTTTTTTAAAAAACGACAAGTCCATAAACCAAAGCTCCCGTGAGCGTGGGAGGCAGAAAGCATCCTACTCGGCTTAATGCTGTAAATTTCTAAGAAAAACCCTCATACTACCATAGGGTAGTGGACCGCATTAGAACCTGATCAATGGTAGAAGGATCACCAGGTGGCGAGCATGGAGACAAGGTGGATGCCAGTGAAGGAAGGTCAGCTAGGTAAACCCAACAAGACTCAAGTACACCAAAAAAATAATGCGTGCAATGAATGACCTTACCACTCGAGATCGCCAGGACACTGAACAACATAAATGAGTTGTTAATGATTGATGCCATGGAGGATTTGCAAATAAGTCCCGTGTACGAAGTGCCCAACCCCGAGGGTAAACCATGTGCGACATAATCCAGCCAGACCATAGTGTTAAGGCTGACCATAGTTGTAAACAATAATGCAGATAATCATTGTATATTGAAAGGTAAAAAAATAAATAAATAAATTTGTTACGAAGGTCAACAGCCTTATACCATACGCAGGGTGGAGTACTTCCGTTAATAATTATTGATGATAACTTATAATTGATAGGTGGGTAATAGAAGTATTATAATATTTTTTATTTTTTTTTATGTATGGTAATGCTTGTGGTGTGATATATGTTACAGATATTATTTCAATCGTCTAACATTAAAATCAATAATGCACAATAAACCATTAGTGAATTATAAACCTTCACTCTTAAAACTAAATCAATCAGATCTCCTTTGATTAAATTATCTGTGAAGTCAAAAATACTATTTATCAAAATAAGTATACAAATCAAAGAGCCACTCCTCCCATTATATTTCTAATAACTTTCTTAATAATTAAGTATCCTATATTAATTGATTTACTTTGGGCCATTTTCAATCACAAACAATTGCGTTAGCGGAGGCATTTTCTTCCATTATCTGTGTGAAACAATATCATCAAATTATCAAAGGACCATAAGAGCTAATACGCTTAATGTAATCCCTTTGGGCTTGGAGAATTTTCCAAAAACTCAGTGAATCTTGCACTCTCTAAAACATAAAAGGATTAAAAATATTCACTGAGTTTAAAGGGGTGAAATCTAAATATTTGATGAAATACTTTTTAATCTCTCTTCTTCAACCTATTCGCTGAAATAAGAAAAACATAAGCCTCAGATTCTATAGAATCTATTTGTTCCCAATCAAATCCTAGACAAGTTTGAACCAATGGAATACTTGTATCACTCATTACTTGGATTCATTCACCATCTTCATACAAAATGGAATTGCTAATTTGAATCTGCAAGTTGTCCCCTTCCCTCGATAAATCTAGGGAAAAGGGTGTTGTCATATTCGGCCCATCCGGTATTCCATGTTCTACGTTAGAATATCCAAAAATGGAATTTATCTGTAGAATACCACTTTTTGGTATTCTAAGAATCGCATCAGGACAAGGTATTATTCTTTTTCCCCATTCTTTATCACACTGCAACGAGATGATGAATCGATTCATTTCTTTGGGTGTTCAAAATAGGAAAACCCTTGTATAACTTCTTCCATTTATTGATTGAAACGAGTACGACCAACAGTTGTTCGAATGTATATATTAAGGATTCCCCCCATCCTTAATATCAACTAAATATCAAGAAAATTCTAAATATCAACTAATCTATATTTTTCATTAATTCTTTCACTGCAATGTATAATCCCATCCTCAATTCAACCCTTCGCGTTACTTCAAATTTTAACGTATAATCTAAAACAAATCTCACAAAACCCTGACTGCAATGCAATCCAACTAAACAAAAAGAATTTGGTTTGAATAGAACAAAAAGAGTCAAAGGTTCGAACTGAAATCAACATATCGATGATATGCAAAGTTCAACAAGATCCGATTTGTATTACTTTGGTGACACATTTTACTGAGACCTGCCATAAAAAGGAAGGACAGAAGGGCACATTACAATTTTTATTACTTTTGTGACACATTTTACTAAGACATAGCATAAAAGGGAATGACAGAACAGCACATCACAATTTGTATCACTTTCCTGACACATTTTACTCACACGTGCCATAAAAAGGAACGATAGAATGGCACATCACAATTTTTATTGGAGTTATGTAACGAGATGGAGGAATTGTCTGGACAGCCAAACTTGGTAAAAAAAATTAAGAAATCTTACAGTAACAATGTTTGAATCATGATTTTGATGGCGGAGACAGAAAGGCACATCACAATTTCTATTGCAGTTATCTAAGAGACGGAGGAATTGCTTGGACTACCAAAATCGAACTGAATTCAGGGCAATTTTTTTTTTTAAAATTCTTACAGTAACAATGTTTGAATCATGATTTTGATGATGGAAATAGATTCAGCACCATCAAAAACATTTAAAACATCCAAAATATTAAAGTTTGATAGTTATAAAGTGGATTTTCAAAATTCCCTGCTTGATTTTCTTAAAATCTTACAAAAATTCCCATCATTTGTAGAGAAAAAACAATATAGTTAGACTACGACATTTCAATTTCTTTGTTGGAATCTAATTTCCAATTGCTCGATCAAAGCAGCGGGCAGCATGGCGATCGCTTTGCAGGCAGAGCACGTCGCACAGGTTGGCGGCACCATGGTTGATAAGCGCGGAGTTAAACCGCGAGCAGATGGGCAGAAATCAACGGAGTGCGGGGGGTTAATCAGTACGATGGTTAACGGGAGGCCACCCCCTGCAGTTGACCACTTGATCGCCCGTTGACTTATGATCGACGGCTGTCGTTTAGTGCGGGGGGTCACCCATTTGATGGGTACGGCCAGAACCTTACCCCCCACAACCACCAGTTTGAGGTGGCTCCGCCACATGCGCCCAGCGCGCCACCATTCCGCCACCACCGCAAAAAATCACCGCTGCCACCAAATTTAAAATTTTTCATAATTTTTTTTTAATGGTGCTGACAGATTTTTAATGCCATTTATGAATTTTTCAAGCGGTGATAATTCTGGGCAATTTTGTCAATGAAAGACATTAATTGTTTTAGATATTTTTTTTGTAATTTATATAGAGATGCACAGCAGTGCGTTACTTTTTTTTTTAGAGACACAGAGCAGAATTAAAATCAAGCACAACAGTGCGTTAGTTGATTTGAAAAAGACAGAGAGAGTCCAGAATTAAAATATACACAGCAGAGTATATTTTTTTTGTAAAAACAGAGAGCTGTTTATTTTTAAATAGACAGAGACAGTGAATTGGAAATTCACAGCAGTGTTTTTTATACAGAGACAGAAAAGAGTTTTTTTTTGGAACTGTGCTTAGAAGCTGTCCAAATAACAATTTGTAATTCCTCTGCAGTGAGGAAAAATTGTAACAAGTTTTTTTACTGAATAGAATTTTTTTATGAGAAAATCTGTCACTGTGAGTGCAAATTTTAAAAATATTTCTCTGTGTTAGAGAGGAAGTTTATTCTCCATTTTTAATTCTGGAATTTGCAAAATTCCAACATGGTATCAGAGCCAATTCAGGCTATTTGAAGGTCAAATAAGCTGAAGAAAAGGATTTTGTTTTTGCAGAAGCCTCTCCAGCAGTGTGAAGGTTCAGACAGGAAGAATTCAAAGGTAATTCTCTATACAATTCTGTGTTACTGTTGCAGTACAGTTAGTTAATTAAAACACACAGTCAAAGTTTTTTTATCATAGTTAGAAGTGCAGAATGGCTGGCTCCAGCACAGGTATGGGTATGGGAAATATCCATCTCCCACAATTTAATGGGAAAAATTATGACTACTGGTCAATAACTATGAGGGCCTTATTTGTCTCCCAAGATTTATGGGAATTTGTTGAGGATGGATTTGAAGAGCCAGCAGATGAACTTGAGTTTAATATGTTAACTCAGGCAGAAAAAGAGATTCTGAAGAGCAATAAGAAGAAAGATGCCAAGGCTCTTTTCTTCTTGTATCAAGCAGTGCATGAGAGTGTGTTTCTGAGGATAGCAGCAGCTAAGAGATCGAAAGAAGCATGGCAGACTCTTATGACAGCTTACCAGGGAATGGAGAAGGTGAAGACAGCAAAACTTCAGTTGCTGAGGAGAGACTTTGAGACTCTCTGTATGAAAGAGTCAGACACTATTGACTCATTCTTCACTCATGTGATTGGAATGGTCACACAAATAAGATCACATGGAGAGACTCTTGAAGACAAGAGGATTGTTGAAAAACTCTTGAGAAGTTTACCCTCAAGGTTTGATGTGATTGTCACCACCATAGAAGAGACAAGGGATCTCACAAAGTTTTCAGTGGATGAATTACATGCATCACTGATTACCCATGAACAGAGATTGAGTAGGAGTGAAAACTCATCTCTTGAACAAGCCTTTAAGGCCCATATGTCTTTCAGAAGAGGAAGAGGGCAAGGTAAAGGAAGAGGAAAAGGCAGAAGCCAGAACAGAGGTGGAAGGAACAGTCCAGCAAATGCTCAAGGAAGGGGCAGCAATCCAAATCAGCATCAAGGCCAAGGCAGCCAGCAAAGTGGACAGCAGAATGATCAAGGACACAGGTATGATAAATCCAATGTTCAATGTTACAATTGTAAGAAATATGGTCATTATGCTAATGAATGTAGAAAGAAGAAACAAGATATGAGAAGTGGAACTAGTGCAAATTTCACAAAAGAAAATAGCAGCCAAAACAATTTGTTTTTAGCTTGTAATATGGCTGAAGAAAAGAATGAGGATTTATGGTTTCTAGACTCCGGTTGCAGTAACCATATGACAGGAAATATATCAATGTTTTCTATGTTAGATGAAAGTGTGCAGTCACAAGTCACACTAGGAACTGATAGCAAAGTTTCTGTTATGGGAAAAGGAGATGTAAATGTATTAACAAGACTAGGTGCAAAGAAAGCCATAGCAGATGTTTATTATGTTCCAGGAATGAAGTGTAACCTCTTAAGTGTTGGACAGCTTGTCCATAAGGGGTATAATGTTTTCTTTGATAATGATGTTTGTACCATCATGGATAAACCACCCAGCAAACAATGTATTGCTGAAGTGAAGATGACAAGGAACAGGATGTTCCCTCTCAGAATGAGAGCAAACTTGAAGAATGGTGAAGAGAAAGCAGCAGTTGCACAGGAGACTTTCCAAAGTGAACCAAAGGATGATAATTGGTTATGGCACTTGAGATTTGGACATCTCAACTTTGGAGGTCTTAATTTGTTGAACAGAAAAGGAATGGTAAGTGGTTTACCATTGATAGAGAAACTAGACAGCCTTTGTGAAGGTTGTATCTTGGGGAAACAACACAGAGAAAGTTTTCCTTCTGGGAAAAGCATAAGGGAAAAAGCACCCTTAGAGATTGTCCACTCAGATGTATGTGGACCGATGCAAACTCCATCACTTGCAAGCAGCCACTATGTCTTAACATTCATAGATGATTTTACAAGAAAAAATTGGGTTTACTTTTTGAAAAAGAAAAGTGAAGTGTTTGAAAAATTCCGCAATTTCAAAGCACTTGTTGAGAACCAGAGTGGGCTCCATATCAAGGTCTTAAGGACTGATAGAGGAGGTGAGTATATATCTAAATATTTTCTACGTTTTTGTAGAGAAAATGGAATACAAAAGCAGTTTACAACTAGATATACTCCACAGCAAAATGGAGTGGCCGAAAGGAAGAATCGAACCATAATGGACATGGCGAGGAGTATGTTGAAGGAAAAGCACTTGCCTAATGATTATTGGGCTGAAGCTGTACATTGTGCAGCGTACATCTTGAACAGATGTCCTACAAAAGCAGTCATGAACATAGTGCTGGAAGAGGCATGGAGTGGCGCAAAGCAAAGTGTCACACATATGAAGGTTTTCGGATGTGTGGCTTATGCACACATTCCGGATCAGCTGAGAAAGAAGTTGGACAGCAAGGGGGAGAAATGTATTTTCATTGGATACAGTGAGGAATCCAAGGCCTACAGGTTATATAACCCATCTAGCAAGAAGTTCATTGTGAGCAGAGACGTTCAGTTTATTGAAGAGGAAGCTTGGGATGGAAGCATAGAGAAAACAGTGAATGTAAAACACTGTTTATCTCATGATGAAAATGATGATGAGGTGGCTGAAATACATCCCCAAACAGTAGCACCAATACAAGGGCAGCAAGGTACACCTTTGAGAAGAAATGAAAGTGCTTCTCCAAGCACACCACAAGGAGGAAATTCAAGTGCTTCCTCAAGTACTTGTACACCTACTATAAGAGGTAAGAAACTCAAAAGTTTGAGAGAAATTTATGAACAAGATATAGCTAATGAAGGTATCAATTCTTTGTTTGCTTTATATTGTCATGTTGATGATCCTGTTCATTTCGAAGAAGCCATCAAGGATGAGAAATGGATAGAAGCTATGGATGAGGAAATAAATGCCATAGAGAGGAACAAAACTTGGGATTTGGTTGAACTCCCAAAAGGTAAATATGTCATTGGTGTTAAATGGGTCTACAAGACCAAGAGTAACACTGAAGGCAAGATAGAGAGACACAAGGCAAGGCTTGTTGTCAAAGGCTATAAGCAGAAGCATGGCATTGATTATGAGGAAACTTTCGCACCGCTTGCCAGAATGGAAACCGTGAGAGCAGTGTTGTCCATAGCAGCACAAAATAAATGGAAAGCTTACCAAATGGACGTGAAGTCAGCATTTCTGAATGGATTGTTAATGGAAGAGGTTTACATAGATCAACCTCTCGGCTATGAAAAGAAAGGCCAAGAGCAGAAGGTATGCAAACTGAAGAAAGCTCTTCATGGGCTGAAGCAAGCGCCAAGAGCGTGGTACACTAGGATAGATTCATATCTACTGGAAAATGGTTTTGAGAAGTGTGAGGGAGAACCCACCCTCTACATCAAAGAAAAAGATGGTAAAATCTTGATTGTAGTCTTATATGTTGATGATGTTATTTTTACAGGTAATGATGATTGCCTTATTGAACATTTTAAAACAGTCATGAAAGAAGAATTTGAAATGACTGATATGGGTTTGTTGAGATACTTCTTGGGAATAGAAGTAGAGCAAGATAAAAATGGAATTTTTATCTCACAGGCAAAGTATGTTAATGAGGTACTTGAAAGATTTAACATGCAGGAGAGCAAAGCGGCTATCACTCCCATGGTGATGGGATTAAAACTCAGCAGAGAGGACAACAGCAAGGATTTTGATCCTAGTTTATACAAGAGCATAGTTGGCAGCCTTATGTATTTGACTGCAACTAGGCCGGACATAATGCATGCTGTTAGTTTGATTTCCAGGTTCATGGAAAAGCCAAAGGATACACATTGGCAAGCAGCAAAAAGAATTTTGAGGTATGTTAAAGGTACTAAAAGGTTTGGTATTTTTTATACTACTTCAGAATGTTCAGATTTAGTTGGATACACGGACAGTGATTGGGCTGGAAGTGTTGATGATCGGAAGAGCACTTCCGGTTATGTTTTTCATATGGGTTCAGGAGCCATTTCATGGGCTTCTAAGAAACAACCCATTGTAGCATTGTCTACGGCAGAAGCAGAGTATGTGGCAGCTACAGCAGCAGCGTGTCAAGCAGTTTGGATGCGGAAAATGTTGAGAAGCTTATGTCAAGAACAGGTAAAAGGGACAGTGATATTTTGTGACAATAGCTCAACTATTGCATTGTCTAAAAATTCAGTTTTTCATAAGAGGACAAAACACATTGACACCAAGTTTCACTTCATACGTGAATTGGTTAACAATGGCGAGATCGTTTTACAGCATTGCAGAACAGAGGATCAATTTGTAGATATCCTCACAAAGCCACTTGCGCAGAAAAGCTTTGAACATTTCAGAAAATGCATGGGTATGCAGGAAAACCCAGCAGTGGAAATTAAGGGGGAGTGTTGGAATGTAATTTCCATGCGCGCGGATCAGGTTGCAGATAAGTTAGCACGTCAAACAGGTTGATGGCGGAGAAGATTATCGCGGCAGCACGTTGATAGGTAATCAACGGTGTGCGGAGGGTCGAGTAGCGCGACGGTTAACAGAACCATACCCCCTGCAGTTGACCATTTGATCGGGCTTTGACCCATAATCGACGGCTGTCGTTTAGTGCGGGGGGTCACCCATTTGATGGGTACGGCCAGAACCTTACCCCCCGCAACCACCAGTTTGAGGTGGCTCCGCCACATGCGCCCAACACACCACCATTCCACCACCACCGCGAAAAATCACCGCTGCCACCAAATTTAAAATTTGTCATAAATTTTTTTTAATGGTGCTGACAGATTTTTAATGCCATTTATGAATTTTTCAAGCGGTGATAATTCTGGGCAATTTTGTCAATGAAAGACATTAATTGTTTTAGATAGTTTTTTTGTAATTTATATAGAGATGCACATCAGTGCGTTAGTTTTTTTTTTAGAGACACAGAGCAGAATTAAAATCAAGCACAGCAGTGCGTTAGTTGATTTGAAAAAGACAGAGAGAGTGCAGAATTAAAATATACACAGCAGAGTATATTTTTTTTGTAAAAACAGAGAGCTGTTTATTTTTAAATAGACAGAGACAGTGAATTGGAAATTCACAGCAGTGTTTTTTATACAGAGACAGAAAAGAGTTTTTTTTTGGAACTGTGCTTAGAAGCAGTCCAAATAACAATTTCTAATTCCTCTGCAGTGAGGAAAAATTGTAACAAGTTTTTTTACTGAATATAATTTTTTTATGAGAAAATCTGTCACTATGAGTGCAAATTTTAAAAATATTTCTCTGTGTTAGAGAGGGAGTTTATTCTCCATTTTTAATTCTGGAATTTGCAAAATTCCAACATTCTTTTGTGACACATTTTGTTGAGACATACCATAAAAAAGAAGAACAATAAAAAGAACAAGGAACGATAGAATGGCACATCGCAATTAGAGACTAGTGTACCATCGATAACATATGTGTATGATCTCTACAAAATATGGTCGCCCAGGCCCTGTGCTGCGCCATCATGTTCGAGATCACGTTCACCAGGATGATCTGATGGGGATATCTTCCTCTCGCTGTCTGTGGTAAAATTGTTAGTAAGCGAACGCACGTCTGACACCGGAGATGACTGCGAATCATTTTGCATATGGCATTAGCCAGGTGACAAGGAGACATCGGACTTTTTGGGTATATCAATCGCAATATGAGGCATTCCACCACAGGTTCCCTCATCCATATCTACATTCATCTGCTCCTGCCCACACCAAGATAATGCATTTGGTGGGCTATATTGCAGATCATATTCTTCTTCACAGCTTGCAGTTTGTCCTTCGTCCGAATTCAGATTAGGATGGATCCCTGTCGGAATTGTAGTCGAAATCTGCCCTATTCTAGAGGATTCCACTAAAACTGGATGTCTCCTTCAAAGGGCACAAGTGGAATGCCAAAGAAACCACATGTTTATACGCTCAACATGAAATCTATGCCCGCAATTGGGGAAAAGCCGGCCTTTCTCATCCTCCTCGCACTCGCACAGGCAGACTGCGCACTGCAACGTCCCAACTATCGAAATTTGCGATGATGGATACACAAATATGGACAGCGTCTCTAATATCGCAGAATCCAACCCCACGTTCCGCAGCGTCGCAGGTTCTTCTCTTGTAAAATAAAACTGATGACCCATCAAAGATGATCTCTGTCGTGTCCGTCTGATAAATCTAGCATAAACGCGCAGAAAAATCACAATAGTACAAATTCTGACAAAGATCGTGATATCATCATATTTTTTCTGGGCATCATTGTCAGGCGGCTGATTAAAATCACTCACCGGATTCATTTTATATATCAAATTGAACCCACGAAATTTTTTTTCGAATGGACCTGCTTTCGGCCCTCAAATCCCTTCGATTGCCTGCCCTGAAAAAGAAAAAAACACTGCCCCTCAATTTAAGTAAGCAGCGTGTCCGTTGCCCTAATGAATCGAAAAGTGACCGTAAAATAAGGTATGGTTCAATGTATTCGTTGAATACCTGCATCTAGGGTGTTATTATTTTCATATTTCATTTAAATAAAAGATTTAAGAGATAACTGTTTAAACAAATTGTAAATTAATACATAGAATATTTTTTTTAAATGATAACTATTAACTATTAAATTTCTGTTAATTGATATAGACTTCTTTTTAAATGATAGTAATTATGTAAACTTTTTGTTATTAACATAAATTTTGATAATGAATATATTTTTTTTTATATCTTGTTTCTTTAATTAAAAGAATTAGCAATTGGGTCAGACTCCCATGTAACTTGCTATACTTTTGTGATGCAGGAGCATCCAGCTCAGAGGAGGGAAAAGAAGGTTGACTGTCTCGACAGGAAGAAGGTTTATGCACATGTTGACAGGCAGGTTATGGAACCTGTACTTTTATTTTCTTTTATTTAATGTTACCCAGAAATTAGGCAGAAGTATTAGGGTTCAGGATTATTAACTATTTTGATCAATTAATAGTTTGACTGTTTGTTAAATAAGAGTCTGACAGTTTTTGTTTTAAAAGACAATTAGGAGTCCGATTAGTTTTTTTTGTTTAAAGAGAGGATAACCGACTAGACAGTTAGAACATTCCAGTTACCAATTACAACTGAAAAAAAGAAACTGTTACAGGTTTCTTTTCTGGAAAAGTATTTAAATGAGAAAGGAACTCAAATGTAGGGTTCAGAATTTTTAGAAAGAAGAAGCATAATAAGAACCAAAGAAATTGAATCATCTGTCGAAAGAAATTTACAGCTACAGCCAATCTCACATGAATGTGTAATATCCTACTGCATTTTGAAAATAATTGTGAATATGTATGTTTAAAAAGTACAGGAAGCTAGGAACTCTTGCAGACAGAAACGTGTATAGCGCAAGGAGTAAACATCTGACAGCATGCGAAAAGATATAACGCACAGGCGAGGAACGAAGAGCCATAGCAGACATTAATCAATTCTTTTTCCAGCAAAAAATATTCGAGACGAAATCAGCTACCATCGATAATACATACCAGGAAGAACCCAGGTAATACAACAAGAACTTTTTAACATTAATTGAGTAAAAAAAAGCAGTCAGAGTAATATTCAGGAACAGTCCTTTTAAATTTAATAGAAAACCCTTTGTTTGTAACGGAAAACGCAAAGTAGGGTTTGCATAAACAAACAAGCAGTGCCCAGTAGCAACTATGATAACTCCCAAATCGAACCAGACAGAAACCCTATGGCTACGACGTAGTTTTCCAACAGAGAATTGTTGAAATAGTTCTCAAAAACCCAGTATACAGAAAGAGCGGGAACCAGGTAAGACACAGAAAACATTTCCAAGTTAACCGGTCACAAAACAGAGCGACCCTACCCGTTTCCTCGGCTGGGTTGTTCTCTTTTCCGAGCGGTCGAACCACAGGAGCCTCGAGCTTGGTCGACCTGCACAATAAGCAAAGCACACAGGAGTTACAAACCTGCAAATAGAATGGGGAATGGAAACGAAGTTAAAAACCAAGAACAGGGAGCAAGCCTGTAGTATTTACCTGGTGGTTAAGGAGGAACGGCGAACGAGGAGACAAAACGGCAAAGTAAACCCTGCTCACCAGGAGCAACGAACATAAGTAGCTGATGAAAATGGAAGGCGGAGTATAGCATGGAACTTCAAATTACCTTGGTAGAAACCCGAGCGAGTTGAACAGGTTGGAAGAAAATCCGGAGGATTTAACCTGAAACAAGAACGTGTAGTTAAGACCGATGAAGCATTAAGTCTGCAACGAGACCACGATAAAGACCAGCCAGGGCATTTTGAATTTCAGTTCAAGGCAAACAAAATTGGACTGACAGCGTACCAAAAACGCAGCAAGAATACACAGTGAACCAGAAAGAAACAACGAAATCAACAACAAACCTATCTGGAGAAACGCCACGGCGCCGACGGGACGATGGAGTGAAAGAATTCATCGGACCAACAACACGAACAGTCAAACCCTCGACGGAAAAACCAGAGCAGCAGAGCGCCGAAGCGCCAAGGAGAAATGAACTGTAGTCGTAGTGAGGTTAGGGTTTGTTGAAAGGCGGGAGGAGCGAGAATCTAGGCGCACAGGTGTCACCAAAGTGACATTCCACCAGTACCGAGTTGCAATCAGAATTTAATGATAGGGCAGATCCGTTCATACGAATAAGGTACCACTTAAAAGCCATATCCGCATGTTTGATATGCAAATAAATAACGCCAACAAATATCTATGCCACGTATGAATGGAGTGACCTTAGAGTAAGGTTGAAACATTTTTATTTTGGAGACCAGTTAATTCACGGACCGAGGGCTTAGGCCTTCAATTTTTGGTATCAGAGGGGGTTTTAGGAGTTAGGAAAAGACAATGGAGGTTGGCAGAAGAGGAAGAGGGAGGGGAAGAGCAGTTCGAAGGATAGCAGAAGAAGGACTGCGAGAAGAGATTCGTATTCTGAAACAGAGATTGGCTGCAGTAGAAGCTGGGGAAAGGAGGAACCCAGCAGATGACAGTGATGAGGAGTTGGCAGAACCAGAAGATGAGTTCGAAGGGGTGACACCAGAACTCAGATTGTTGAAATCAGTTCTGTTGTCCAGTCATAAGCCGAAACATGAGCTTTCCACTTATGACGGGAGTTTGTCGGCAGATGTATTGTTAGATTGGCTGAGCGAAGTCAACAAATATTTTGAGTTTGAAGAAACTAGTGAGGATAAGCAGGTAAAGTTCGCTGCCACCAAGTTGAAAGGACATGCGTCCTTGTGGTGGGACATCGTACAGGCAGAAAGAAAAAGGCTACATAAGCAGCCTATTAAAAAATGGACCAGAATGGAGGCGAAGTTGAAAGAGAAATTCCTGCCTAAGGATTATCAAATAATGCTGTACAGGCAAGTACAAAACTTGAGGCAAAGGGGAATGACGGTAAAAGAATATACTGAAGAATTTTACAAGTTAAACTTGAGAGCAGGGTATATGGAAGATACCCCAGAAAAGACAGCAAGGTTCGTGAATGGGCTGAGGGGAGAGATACTGGATGAAATTGGTATTCTCTCACCCAGAACCTTGGATGAGGCATATCAGTTCGCCTTGAAGGCTGAGGAAAAGATAAACAGAAAACAGAATGCCAGAAGAGGAGGTGGATCTGGCCGGGGAAAGGGAAAGGCCTTTGGTAGAGGCAGAGGTACAGGTTCAACTGAAGAGAGCAGCAGTTCTAAATCTGCAGGAACAGCAGAAAAGGACAACAACACTAGAGGAGGACGACCAGCCCAGCGAGGGAGAGGAAATGGTCAGGGCAGAGGAGTTGTCCAGTGCTATCGGTGCCAAAAATGGGGGCACAAATCGTATGAATGTCCTGAGGGTGAACCAGCAGGTGGGAAAGGAACTTATGTTGCTCAATCAGAAGAGGCGGAGACACAGCCACAGGAAGTGGAGAATGCACCAGAAACTGGTGAAGCTTTGGTGCTGAATAAAGTGCTGTTGAAACCAGCAAAGGAGGTGGTGGACCCGGATCAACGGAAGGCTTTGTTCCGGACAGTATGCAAGTCACAAGGTAAGTGCTGCAAACTGATCATTGACAGTGGAAGCACGGATAATCTGGTGGCCACAGAAATGGTGGAGAAATTGGGATTGAAGAAGCTGAAGCATCCCACTCCTTACAAGGTATCGTGGCTGCAGAAGGGACATCAACTGTTGGTTGATGAGTAGTGCGAGGTGGAATTCCAGATAGGCAAGTATAAGGACAGAATTATTTGCGACATTATGCCAATGGATGTTTGTCATATACTGTTAGGAAGACCCTGGTAGTTTGACAGGAAAGTGGTTCATGACGGGAAAACAAACTGTTATAAGTTTGTTAAAGATGGGATCAAGCACACGCTTGTACCCATTAAGGAGGAAGGTGCAGCAGAAACCAGTGGAGTAAAAGCACTGTTGTTAGGTGGGAAAGAGTTCTTAAAACAGATTGAAAACAGCGACGTAAATTTCGCTGTTGTAAGAAGGCCAGAGAGAGTGATCTTGCACACTACAATTACAGATTTACCTGAGGAGGTTCAGAACATGTTACAGGATTTTGGGGACATAATAGTAGATGATCTTCCAGACGTGTTACCTCCCGAGAGAGGTATCAGCCACTGTATTGATTTCATACCAGGGGCTAGCTTGCCCAACAAGGCAGCTTATCGTATGAGCCCGAAAGATCATGAAGAAATTCGGAAGCAGGTGCAGGAATTGCTGGACAAAGGACTGATCAGAGAGAGTATGAGTCCCTGTGCAGTCCCAACAGTATTAGCTCCTAAGAAAGGTGGCGAATGGCGGATGTGTACAGATTTGAGAGCTATTAATAAGATTACAATTCGGTACAGGTTTCCGTTACCGAGGATGGATGATATGATGGACTGTTTGAGTGGGGCAGCCTATTTTTCGAAGATTGATTTGAAGAGTGGTTATCACCAAATCCGAATTCGAGAGGGGGATGAGTGGAAGACAGCTTTCAAGACAAATGAAGGACTGTACGAATGGCTGGTGATGCCATTTGGTTTGAGCAACGCTCCCAGTACTTTCATGCGCCTGATGAATGAAGTACTGAAGGACTTTATTGGAGAATTTGTGATTGTGTACTTAGATGATATTCTAATCTTCAGCAGAACCAAAGAGGAACACTTTCGTCATGTTCGAAGTGTATTGAGGAGATTACAGCAAAACAAACTGCTGATAAATTTAAAGAAGTGTACTTTCTTTCAAAAAGAATTAGTTTACTTGGGTTTTGTGATTGCCGAGAATGAGCTGAAGATGGATCCGGAGAAGATTTTAGCGATAGTTAGCTGGCCATCCCCAAAGAGTTTGTTCGAGGTTCGAAGTTTTCATGGCTTGGCAAGCTTTTACAGGAATTTTATCAGGAACTTCAGCGAGATCTGTGCACCCATGTTGGACACAATTAAGAAGGCCAATCAGCCTTTTTGCTGGACTGAAGCAGCAGAAAAAAGTTTTCAAACTCTGAAGCGAAAGATCACAGAGAGGCCGATCTTGCGATTACCAGATTTCAACAAACTTTTCCAAGTTCGTTGTGATGCCAGCGGTACAGCCATTGGAGCCGTACTTAGCCAGGAGGACAGACCAGTTGCCTATTTCAGTGAGAAGTTGAACGAAAGCAGACAAAAGTATTCATCCTACGATAAAGAGTTTTATGCGGTCGTTCAAGCTTTGAAGCATTGGAGGCACTATCTGTTAGGTAATGAGTTTGTGTTATTTTCTGACAATTATGCTTTACAGTATGTTATGCAGCAGCACAAGTTAAATCACAAGCATGCAGAGTGGGTGGAATATCTGCAAAGCTTTACATTCGTACTGAAACATATCAGTGGGGAATCCAACAAGGTGGCATATGCATTGAGTAGAAGAGTTTTACTCTTACAAGAGAGTACGGTGCAGGTGCTGGGCTTTGATCACCTGAAGGATTTGTATCAAGTGGATGCAGACTTTAAGGAGGCCTATGAGGCCTGCCAAAACCCTCTGTTAAGAAATAATAGTCCATGGTTGGACTATAATCTACAGGAAGGGTTGCTATTCAAGGGAGAACAGTTATGTGTGCCTGATTGTTCGATGAGAGAGAACATCATCCGGGAAAAGCATAGCGGGGGTCTAGCCGGGCACTTCGGTATAGACAAAACACTTTCACAAGTGGAGCATTTTTATTTCTGGCCAAGATTGCGACGAGACGTGCAAAGGTATGTGAGCCGGTGCAAAACATGTCAACTGGCGAAGGGCCACAGCCAAAATGCAGGTCTTTATATACCACTACCCATTCCGATCAGACCATGGGACTCAGTCAGCTTGGATTTTGTCTTGGGTTTGCCTAAGACGCAACGGGGTTTCGATTCAGTAATGGTGGTAGTGGATCGGTTTTCCAAAATGGCGCATTTTATACCTTGCAGCAAAACCAGTGATGCTACTCATGTAGCACACCTGTTTTTCACAGAGATTGTCAGGCTACACGGTCTACCAAGGTCCATCATTTCCGACAGGGATGTGAATTTCACCGGACATTTTTGGCGAACCTTGTGGAAAAAGTTGGACACTCAGTTACAGTTCAGCTCCGCTTACCACCCACAGACTGATGGGCAGACTGAAGTGGTGAACAGGAGTCTGGGAAATTTACTACGGAGCTTAATAGGCGAGAATTCGCGAATGTGGGATCGTGTACTCGCTCAGGCAGAGTTCGCATACAACGATTCACCAAATCGCAGCTCAGGTTACAGTCCCTTCCAAATCTTATATGGCATGCATCCTCGCGGAGTGCATGAACTGCGAGACTTGGGAAAGCTTGAAAAACGGAGTGCAGACGGGGAAGATTTCGCCCAAGCAATGAGCGACTTGCATGAGAGAGTGAAACTGAAATTACAGGACAGCAGTCAGAAATATAAGCAGCGGGCTGATTTGAAAAGACGAGAAGTTCAGTTTAACGTGGGAGACGATGTCCTCGCGCACCTGCGCAAGGAACGGTTCCCAAGAAAGGAATATAATAAGCTGAAATTTAAGAAGATTGGCCCTTGCAAGATCATTCGCAAGTTTTCCGCAAATGCCTATGAGTTGCAGTTGCCACCAGGGATAGGTATTTCTCCCATCTTTAATGTGGCAGATTTATTTCCTTATGTTGCTGGTACTGAGAATGACGCAACAGGAGGGCCGGAACGGGACACCAAGGTTGAGGAAGATTCTTGGATGAGACAGATGCCCAAGGCACAACCACTTGAGATCGAGAGTATTCTCGATACACAGGTAGCCAGGCGTACCCGAAGGAAAGAATATCTGCAGTATTTAGTCAAGTGGAAAAACCGCCCAATAGAGGACAGCTCGTGGCTTGACGCGACGCAGATACAGAAAGCAGGTTACTCTGTCGACGATCTCATGGAACGGAGCCATGACTTTTTTTCCACCCCGGGAGCCTGATGCAGGAGCATCCAGCTCAGAGGAGGGAAAAGAAGGTTGACTGTCTCGAGAGGAAGAAGGTTTATGCACATGTTGACAGGCAGGTTATGGAACCTGTACTTTTATTTTCTTTTATTTAATGTTACCCAGAAATTAGGCAGAAGTATTAGGGTTCAGGATTATTAACTATTTTGGTCAATTAATAGTTTGACTGTTTGTTAAATAAGAGTCTGACAGTTTTTGTTTTAAAAGGCAATTAGGAGTCCGATTAGTTTTTTTTGTTTAAAGAGAGGAGAACCGACTAGACAATTAGAACATTCCAGTTACCAATTACAACTGAAAATAAGAAACTGTTACAGGTTTCTTTTCTGGAAAAGTATTTAAATGAGAAAGGAACTCAAATGTAGGGTTCAGAATTTTTAGAAAGAAGAAGCATAATAAGAACCAAAGAAATTGAATCATCTGTCGAAAGAAATTTACAGCTACAGCCAATCTCACATGAATGTGTAATATCCTACTGCATTTTGAAAATAATTGTGAATATGTATGTTTAAAAAGTACAGGAAGCTAGGAACTCTTGCAGACAGAAACGTGTATAGCGCAAGGAGTAATCATCCGACAGCATGCGAAAAGAGATAACGCACAGGCGAGGAACGAAGAGCCATAGCAGACATTAATCAATTCTTTTTCCAGCAAAAAAGATTCGAGACGAAATCAGCTACCATCGATAATACATACCAGGAAGAACCCAGGTAATACAACAAGAACTTTTTCACATTAATTGAGTAAAAAAAAGCAGTCAGAGTAATATTCAGGAACAGTCCTTTTACATTTAATAGAAAACCCTTTGTTTGTGACGGAAAACGCAAAGTAGGGTTTGCATAAGCAAACAAGCAGTGCCCAGTAGCAACTGTGATAACTCCCAAATCGAACCAGACAGAAACCCTATGGCTACGACGTAGTTTGCCAACAGAGAATTGTTGAAATAGTTCTCAAAAACCCAGTATACAGAAAGAGCGGGAACCAGGTAAGACACAGAAAACATTTCCAAGTTAACCGGTCACAAAACAGAGCGACCCTACCCGTTTCCTCGGCTGGGTTGTTCTCTTTTCCGAGCGGTCGAACCACAGGAGCCTCGAGCTTGGTCGACCTGCACAATAAGCAAAGCACACAGGAGTTACAAACCTGCAAATAGAATGGGGAATGGAAACGAAGTTAAAAACCAAGAACAGGGAGCAAGCCTGTAGTATTTACCTGGTGGTTAAGGAGGAACGGCGAACGAGGAGACAAAACGGCAAAGTAAACCCTGCTCACCAGGAGCAACGAACATAAGTAGCTGATGAAAATGGAAGGCAGAGTATAGCATGGAACTTCAAATTACCTTGGTAGAAACCCGAGCGAGTTGAACAGGTTGGAAGCAAATCCGGAGGATTTAACCTGAAACAAGAACGTGTAGTTAAAACCGACGAAGCATTAAGTCTGCAACGAGACCACGATAAAGACCAGCCAGGGCATTGTGAATTTCAGTTCAAGGCAAACAAAATTGGACTGACAGCGTACCAAAAACACAGAAAGAATACACAGTGAACCAGAATGAAACAACGAAATCAACAACAAACCTATCCGGAGAAACGCCACGGCGCCGACGGGACGATGGAGTGAAAGAATTCATCGGACCAGCAACACGAACAGTCAAACCCTCGACGGAAAAACCAGAGCAGCAGAGCACCGAAGCGCCAAGGAGAAATGAACTGTAGTCGTAGTGAGGTTAGGGTTTGTTGAAAGGCGGGAGGAGCGAGAATCTAGGCGCACAGGTGTCACCAAAGTGACATTCCACCAGTACCGAGTCGCAATCAGAATTTAATGATAGGGCAGATCCGTTCATACGAATAAGGTACCACTTAAAAGCCATATTCGCATGTTTGATATGCAAATAAATAACGCCAACAAATATCTATGCCACGTATGAATGGAGTGACCTTAGAGTAAGGTTGAAACATTTTTATTTTGGAGACGAGTTAATGCACGGACCGAGGGCTTAGGCCTTCATTTTGTGTCAAAGATTCTTATGTTACTTTCCATATTTTTTAGGCCTATGACTTGTCCTTCTCTTAGTACTTACTTTGTTGGCACTGAATTTTGGGTATCTTAGTTTATTTTAGTTTACACAATACTCACATTATTTCGATCATCTATTGAGCTTCACTTCTTCCACAATTAATTTAAATATTATCCTCTAAACTTTTTTTAAATAAATATGTTCCACTTAATTTTATGTTATTAACAAAAATGAATCACTGAAATGAATATTTTTTAAGATAAGTTTGAATATAAAGTTTTATATATTTTGAATAAAATTTGAAGTCATGATTAAATTAAATCTTTTTGAATTTTGGCTTGTGTGATGCATAATTTTTACATAAATCTTCCTAGGTGATAATCACATAGGAAAAAACATTATATCAAACTTAAATAGATGAAGAGAAGGTTAACTAACCCTTAGAATATAACAAAAAATAACATTATTTATGACAAAAATATATTTATTATTAACAAAGATATATATTACAAATAACATAAAACAAATAAATCATGTATATAAAATCACATCAAAGAAAATTTAGTTGACCCCTTTACAACCAGCCGTGGTTCATTCGGTAGAGAACATAATTAAAAATTATTTAATAATTGTCATATTACTTATTTATTCACTTTATTTATTTATTATTTTATGAAAAAAAAAATTAATTGATACATACCGTTATTTTTAAATTATAATTATTAAAATTATGTAAAGCTTTTGTTATTTTTTCTTAATAAAAATTTTGATAATAAATTTTGTTTTTGTTTTTTTCTTTTTTTCTTTAGAGACTACCCACTATACTTTTGTGTTAGAGACTAGCACGCTACCCACCTTATTTTTTAGACCCATGACTTGTTTTTTTCTCTTTAATTACTTCATTGGTAGTGAATTTTGGATCTCTTAGTTGCCAGTTTTGGATCTTTTAGTTTACACAATACTCTCATTATTTGGATCATTTATTGAGCTTCACTTCCTCGAAAATTAATTTAAACAATATCCTCTAAACATTTTCTAAATAAATATATTCCATTTTACTTTATGTTATTAATGAAAATTAATATAATGAAAATTAATATTTTTTTAGATAAGTTTGAACTATTATATATTTTGATTAAAATATCATGGAACTTTTTTTTTTTTTATAGGGTTATTTTTATTTTCACCAAGTTAAAATGCTTGCATCACATCAATCTCTTTATTTAATTTAATATATATATATATATATATTATATATATATATATATTATTTTTTTTGTAATTTGACTTAGTCGAAGAATTAAACATTACATTACAATATCTCTATCATATTCAACTTTCAACACTTAATAAGTGAATAAATTGAATTTTATAGTTAATTTTTTTATAAATTTTATATAAATTTTAACTTTGCAATATTTTAGCTAATTTTTTAATTAACAAAATTTAAACATCATACATTTTTACACTTTGAAGGAGGAAATAAGGAGTTGCAAAGAAGATAAAGATGGAATCATGCAAGCATATGAGAAATAAATAGAATACAATCTAGTAATTCTTTAGAGTTTGTCATGATTACAGAGACATGGACCACTTCAAATAAGCCACGTGCAGGAGGATATGTCTAATGGGTCATATGGTAATATATATCATAGTGGGCACAGGTCATATAGAGATGACATGATCATATATGGCAGGCTATTAGACACAATGAATAGGAGAGGTGATGGACGCAAGTACTATTCTAGTTGTGGTTCTAACAGGTATCATGTTCATCATCGTTATCATCTTTAAAGGAGGAGTGATAGGGGATATTTTCTGGATGAGTTCAAGAAATCAAAGCCATCTACATTCGATGGGGAAATTAATAAATCATAGGATTTCGAAGCATGATTTCTTGGGATGAACAAGTTCTTCATATTGCATGATTACTAAAAGAACATGAAGGCCAGAATGGATAAATTTAGTCTTAAAGGTAAAACAGATTTTTAGTGGGAATATGTAAGGAATGTCAGATATATTTATGAATAGGATTTAAATTGGAGTGAATTCGAGAGACTATTCAGGAAGAAGTATCTATCAGTGAGATACTATGACAAGGAAAATTAATTCTATGAGATAAAAATGGGATCTATAAGTGATGAAGAGTATAGTAGAATATTTATGGATTTTTTGTGATATCTACCCTACCTTAAGGAGGATAGGGCCAAGATTCAGTAATTCATCAATGGGTTTTATAGTAGAATTGAAGGATAGGATTTAGTCTGATGAGCCTAGATCATTTGAAGAGGCCTTATGGAAGGTAAAGCATTGTTATGACAAATCGACGCACAATATGCGGCTAAACAATACCGCAAAGGTAATGATAAGAGTAAATGGAAATAGGATAGGAAGAGAACGAAGCCAAGAACAAAGACAATGTAGTAACACATAAGAATTTCATTGCATCTGATAGAGGAAAAAAATTTCGGTATGAACAGAACAACGGTGATGATAGAAAGTTTGTACCGTCGCATTGGGGAAAATTTTAAGGATGGAAAATTAGCTTGAAGTTTAAAACATTGACAAATCTCACTAGTCCCTAGAATGTAAATTATAATATATTTGTAAAATTATTGAAATTTATAATTATTTTATATATAGTATGTATATAATGCTGGCAATTTTTAAGGAAAAATCATTTTAAATTGTAAAATTTTGGCAAATCATTTTTAGAAAAGATGGAAATTGGAAAATCTTTTTTTTGGAAAAATCATGGAAAATTAGCCCACTTGCGAATATTAGCCCCTAAAATTTTCCAGTCGTAGGGTGTTGGACTTGTGGAAATGATCATCATCAAAGATATTGTACATCTAAAAAAATTTTCTCATAAATATGTCAGCAATTTTCACTGGTTTATATGCAGGTTTAATACAAATTAAACGGGTCACTTTTCTCAACTTATCCACTACTATCATAATGGAGTCATTTTTTTTCTAGTTTTAGGTAATCCAACTATAAAAATTAAAGTAATTACTTCCCTTTTCCATTCTGGGATGGTTAGAAGGTGAAGCAATCCAGTTGGGTGTTGGTGTTCCACTTGGACCTGCTGAGACACTCTAGGCTTTTAGTCCGATATTTAGCAATGTCTTTTCTCATAATAGGCCAGAAATTATTCTTTTTAACAGCAGTAAGAAGCTTCCTATAACCAGGGTGGGATGCATACTGGATTTTTTGAAATTCATCTAATATCAGTTGTCTAGCTTCCATATGACTGGTAACATATATTATTGCTCTAAAATTCAAAAAATTATCTTTGTTTATACAATAATCAGATTGTTGTCCAAATTTATTTATTTGTTTAGTTTGTTGCCATAAAAAAATTACTTTGGCACCTTATTCACAACTTCTTTAATTATATGTGATATATTAAAATTTACATGACTACATGAGATTTCATATATATAATGTGAATTCGTACATAATTCATCCGCTACACAATTTTCCTTCCCTTTTAGATGTTTGATGTCAAAATCGAATTCACTTAAGAAGGTTTTCCATATTACTTGTTGTCCATTGAGGTTAGGCTGTTTAAAGAAGTTGGTTAGACTACAAAGGTTGGTTATCAATGCAAACATTTTACCTAGCAAGTAATGTCTCCATAATTTCAAGGCAAGCAATATTGCAGGCAACTTTAAATCGTAATACGGATACTTCTTCTCATGCTTTTTTGTTTTCTAGGATTCATATGCAATTACATGACATTCTTGCATTGGTACTCCTCCCACTTCTTCCTGACATTCAAAAGTACAGATGAAATTTTCCTTCTCAAGATCTGTAATTTTTAACATTGTAGCTATAGTTAGTAGATCTTTTTATAATTCAAAACTATGTTGATAGTAAGTAGTCCATTGGAAATTTTTTCCATTATTCTACAAAGAGGTAATAGGATAAGCTATTTTGGAAAATATATTAATAAAAAAATGACAATACCTTGCTAAATTGATGAAAAGTCATATGTCAACAACATTAGTAAGTACATGCAATTACATGATAGTTTTATTTTTTTTTAATCAACAACTATCCCTTCTGTAGAAATTATGTTACCTAAGTATTGTATATGATCCTTATAAAAGTCACATTAACTATAGGTAGCATACAACTAGTGTTCACGTAGCACTTGCAAAACTATTTGTATGTGTTTCTTATGCTCCTCTAAAATGTTTGAGTATATAATAATGTCATCAATAAAAATTAGAACAAACACATCAAGATACACTTTTGTACTACGTTTATTATAATTTGATAAGAAATTATGAAAACAGTATAGATGAAATTGTAAATGTGCATAAACATAGTGTCCCAATAATTTTGTTTTATGGTTTTAATTTTTTTTGTATTCAGAATATATTTTAGTTAACAAAAAGTAGTAAAATTGCATCACTATATTGTAAGGGAAAAAAAACATAAAACTATTAGACTTTGATTTCTTATCCTAAATTATAACAATTTTGAAATAAAGAAATTAAACTTATACTTCCATTCATCAAATAAAAATATACATAGTATAACTTTAAAAAAGTATTTATTTACACTTATATATTACCACTTTTAAAAAATATTAAATTCACTATTTTAAAAATGTCTAATTCTATAAAAAAATAAATTATTGTCAATATTTTAAATGTTTATCGTTTCATATTCCAATTCAATTCAAGTATATATTATTTTAGTATTTAAATTTAATAAATTTATAAATAAAGAAAATTTACATAGTAGTTAGTCTTTCCCACTTAGTTTAGCTTATTTTTGTGCAAAGATGTATATATATAATTTTCTAGTTAGACATGTATTTTAAAAATGTTACTGGAAAAAAACATCTAGTTTTAAATATATCATATCATACACCCAATATCATATCATACACCACTTGGCTTTGTACTTAATGGATTTAAATATTGGTAGATTTTGTTTTATTTTCTTTGATTAAATATAAAAAAGATTACATAATATTTTTATTTTATTAAATCTTTTATTATTTATAATGTTATTACTTGTATTTTAGTAGAAAAATATCATAACATATTTTTAGTTATAAATGAAAATATTAATTCTATTGAAATAGAATAGAGATATGTAATATAGAAGGTAAGTATGACTAAAACTAAATAATTTAGTAAAATTATTTTTAAAAACTTATAATAAGATATTTAAAATACAAAAATTAATAAGTTTAATATTTTTAATGTTTAGCAACATGTATTCATTGTTTAATATTTAAATTTGCAACTTAAATATATTACTTTGTGTATTTATGTATAGAAAATGATTACATTCCGTTGTTTTAAGATATTAACCTTACAGGTGTCCATCTTTTAGGATATATAATGATAATAATAAGTGAAATGAATGTTTTTATTAAGATTATAAAATAAATGTGTGACCATGTATATATATAATTAAAGTTTAACTGTTTAAATATTAATGAGTTTAATATGAAATTTCATTATACATTTTTATATTTAATAAAAGGTTTATCTGCATCCATATGAGGCTAGAGGACAAAGATATCTAGGGTTAATAAGTCTGATTCTCTAGAATAGAAAAGAGAAGCAGTATGTCTACATACATTTGATTGCAATGAAAAAAATCTATTTTTTTTAACATAATTTATGTGTTAGAAATTAATGGAGAAAGTTAAGTTAGGATAGGATTGAGATTCTAAGTCTAGATCTCAGATCCTAATATTCAGGGAGTGGTTCAAACCACCCGGTTATGAGTTCAAGCCTATATGTACTAGGCTGCTCTCTTGATTCATGTATGAGATTGTGTGAGTATGTTGGTACACTCTCCATGTTCTCACCTAGAGAGTCTTTTCATTAATTTTATCGTGGTATCAGAGCACACAAGATCAGAGACCTATGCATTGGAAGGCCAAGAGCCTGTGTGAGGAGCGTTGCCGTTAGCTATTCCTCAAACGTCGTGAAGGCATTTATTCTGCCGGTTCATAAGCCATTGTGGAGTGGAGGCCGTGAAGGCCGTGCTCAACAGCAGAGTCTGTGAGTAAACTAGGTGAGCGTGAGGTATTCGACGCTATTAGTATGGAGAACTGTGGGGGAGGATCTCGATGTATGCTATTTGGGTATAGAGATGTGGGCCTTTAAGAAAGGCAGCAGGCCTATTGGAGCTAAGGCCGAAACCATGTTACTGTTTGCGCCATCTAAGTTGAGCATAAGTCTGTGAAATATGCATGAAGGACTTCTCAAGATCCATGGTCGATTTCACTGCAATCGACGTCGAGCCCGTAGGCGTGAGAGTCATGAAGGCCGTGAAGGGTAAATCGAGGACGATCTGATTGATCTAAGGAGAGATGTGAAGGCAGAGAATAACGTGTTGTTTACGATGATTGTGAACCCTGTTTTTAATTGCGTGGAGGCCAGACAGAGAAAAGCCATGGGCCGGTGAAGAGTGCCATGGTCGATTTGCGTGGAGGCCACTTGAGTCTAGCTGTCCATCAATCTAGGGTGGAGGAATGTTCAAGACATGAACAGGAGGCCATCCTGCTTTGAACTGAAGGTAACTGCACATGTACAAAGCATTTTTTTTACGGTTTTCAACTGTGATCATAGTTTTGAAGGGATGAAGCTTCTGCGAAATATTTAAGCTGCAGTTTTCGCCTCCCCCTTGTCGAGTTACACAGCATATTTGCATCCTCGCTTGCTTGGAGGGCCTCGAAGGTCGTGGTGCCTGTCTCAACACTGAGCACCGTGGTGGGTCTATAGGAGCCCTTGAGCACCGATACCAAGAAACCCATCGGTCCATTCGTTAGAGAAGAGGCCTTTGGGATCGTATTCTCCATTTTCTAAATTTCTGCATCTCCAGTTCAACCGCAGCATCACCACCAGTTTGGCTTGCAGCCATTTCCCCTAGCATGACATTGATCAAGTCTATTGAATTTTGATATTTGAAAAGAGCGACCTGCAAGTTGTAATTAGTGTTCAAAGAGTTCTAGAAAACTAGGGACATTTAACAACTTTTGACATTGATACAGCCTCACGTTGAATTTCGGGGAATATTTTGTGTGGGTCGCTATGAAAAAAATTGACCCAAAACCAAAATTATATCCCTCAACCGTCCAAACAGATCCATGGAATGTGAGAGGAAACAATATTGGTTATCTCCATATAGAGTATCACTCGTAATGGTGAGCACTAGTTTGATTCCTCATTATTGTTCTCTACAATTATTCTGATCATTTTCTTAGAATAAACTAGATGAAATCATCTGTGTTGTTTTCCATAGCAACCATATGAAGTATAAATGTGACTGTTATTTGGATACTGATTGGAATTCAATGCAGAAGGCTAAGATTTCAATCCTCTCGACGTTCTACTGATAAATAGTTTGAATACTCAATCTATTACTCGTGAGCACGCCGACAATCCAAGCGGGACGGGGACGTCTTTTATTCACAACCTTTTCTTTTGTTGTTTCGATTGGGGCTTCTCTGCAAAACATTTCGCTGACTTTAGGTACGACTGCTACTTAGGAGCTTTTACCAGGATGGATCCGCTTGAATCAGGATCAGTTTGGTCAATTTCAATAGACAAGTTTAAAGCTTTTTCTGTAACAGTAGATTTTGGATCGAAACCTGTATTTACGGGAAATAATCATGATCGAAACCCATAACAGTAGCAGTACTTCCCTGTGTGTACTGCTTCATATCTGCGTCGGAGAAAGGTTCGTAGAGCATTCAAACTTTACATGGAGAAGTGT
Source organism: Pinus albicaulis (assembly GCA_034641835.2). Classification (NCBI taxonomy): domain Eukaryota; kingdom Viridiplantae; phylum Streptophyta; class Pinopsida; order Pinales; family Pinaceae; genus Pinus; species Pinus albicaulis. The sequence goes on from CM076573.1 coordinate 455,716,214, forward strand.
GCAAATTAGTTTCAATTTCCACCGCTCATTGTGACCCAGCAACCCATGCAAACATTTAGAGTAAAATCAAATTTTTGAAGTGCGTTATGCTTTGGAGGTGTTGCACTTTTCCAAGGGATTAAGGTTTTGTCTAAATGGTTAGCTATTTATATTGAGATGACCATAGTTGACCATCAAATCTGGATGATGGAGTCCTAAATCTAGTAGTATATTGAAATGCCCCAAGTTTTGTTCTATTTCGAATTTTTTTACTATATTCAAGCAAGCCACTGAATGGAAGGAAATTGAGCTTGTACTTTCCATTCAATGTATATGATTGGGTTTTTGTTAAGGATTTGAGTGAACTCAATTCTTGCTTTTGTATCTTGTATTGAGAGAAAACATGACTGCAAGGCACTCTGCAATTGTGTTGATTTCTTTATTTGATGGTTATAAAACTATTTAAGATTGATACTGGTGGCTGCCGCATAAGTGGAGAATTTCCATTGGTGGTTTATCCCTTGCAAACAACATTTTTTGAAGCATGGATTGCTGCAAAAAGGAGTGTTGGTGCTCGACCTCAGTTTTGAGGTGCTAGATTACTGGATGAGTGCATGAGCCATAGGAGGGCTCGGTGACCAGATTCGTGACGCACGGTGACAGTGTACGAGATGATGTGAAGCACAGACGTTGAGATCCAAATATTGATCAAGATAAAGCTCTTAGACATTAGTTAATGTGAAGGAGAAAATGGGTCATCAAAGTAAATTGAAAGAGTCTTGAAGAAAATTCAGGAGAGAGCATCAATTGAAAAGTGGAAAATATTGTGTTGCAGAATTTTGTGATTTGTTTCAGGTTGACGGTGATGGAACAACTGCTAATAAAGCTGCTAATTTGGAATTTGGTGAGATTATTAAATTATTAATGCCAGATTTACCATCTTTTTCAGGTATTAATTATGAAAGCTGGACCAATAAAATGAAAACAGTACTATGGAAGTTAAAATTAATGGATTATGTTGAAGATGTTATTAATGATAGTGGAGATACAGTAGCATTAAGTCTTGTAACATATGTAGTAAATGAAAACATCATATTTAGCATAATATATGAATATGGAGAGATTCCTAGTACAAAGTTTTTATGGGATGTTTTAGAGATGAAATATTGTTTGAATAAGGGCAATGATGCTGAAGATATTGCTCTTGATAATGATCCCATGTTTTACTGTGAAAATGAAGATGCAATGATGGGTGATAAATGTGTATCTGTAATGGAAACTTGCAATGATGAAAACACATCCATTATTGTAGAACTTGACAATTTTCCTGATACATAAATCAAGTTTTATGAGACCTATATATCTCATGATGAGTGGATCAATTTGATGATTGAAATACATCAAATTGATGAATTACTGTTTGGTGAGAATGAAGGCCTATCCTCACATACAGATCAAATGTAGAACATGCTTGTAGCGACAGATCTGGATGAAGGCATAATTATGTCAGCAAAAAAGGATGAAGTAGGGAGAGATGGTGAAATGAAAGCTCTTCTGAAGGAGCAGGAAGATGAAAATATTGGTAGGCAAGGCTCAAAAATAAATTTTGAAGAAGAATTAAAGTTTCTTGAAGCATGGCTTGAAACACCATGTCTTTATGAAATTAACATAGAAAATTTTGTAATCAATGGTGAACATATCATCACTGATGTTCATATGATTGACACCAGAAATAGAGAGAAGGAACAGTCTCCTATTGAGCCTGCCATAATTCTGAGAAGAATGAGTACAAGAAATCAAGGTTTCCTTCACAAGAGAAGAAATGAGGCAAAGATACATCACTATCTCATGGCAAAGAAAGTGAAGATGAAGCCTCATCCACGAATGAAAAAATATGGCCTCAGAAGCATAAAGACCAAGATGAAAACTCTGTTACCAATTTTTTATGTTTTTTTACCATTGTAAGCCTAGCTGAGACTAGACCAGTAGGTGTATGTTTTCATATGTTATTTTTCTGTACCATTTCTCCATTAAGGGGGAGTGTGAGAAATTAATGAAGAAAGTTAAGATAGGATAGGATTGAGATTCTAATTCTAGATCTTAGATCCTAATATTCAGGGAATGGTTCAAACCACCCAGTTATGAAAAAGCTTATATGTACTAGGTTGTTCTCTTGATTCATGTATCAGATTGTGTGAGTGTGTTTGTACACTCTCTAGGTTCTCACCTGGAGATTCTTTTCATTAATTTTATCATTATGAAGTGGCAAGGGTAGTTAGTACACTACAAAGCACGAAGGTAGTTACTTATATTATTTTGGCTGAAAATTATTTTCTTGTGGGGCGTTGAATTGTTTGGCTGCCCAATTTTATTTTTTTGTCAAATACCCAGGAGGTCATTAATCAATGAAATCTGTCATATTGGATTTCAATAAATGTAGACATGGGAATAGAGATACATATATTATGGTTGAATTATTTGGCTGCCAAATTTTATTTTGTTGTCAAATACCCAGGAGATCATTAATCAATGAAATCCGTCATATTGGATTTCAATAAATGTATACGTGGGCATAGAGCTACATATATTGTGGGTGCTTAAATTGTTTGAGTGCCCAATTTTATTTTGTTTTCAAATGCTAAGGAAATGATTAATCAATGAAATATGTCATGATAGATTTCAATAAATGTAGAGGTTGGAATAGAGCTACATATATTAACTTACTAGTTGAATACAATGTGCTTTGTAGAGCATAGTCATCACATCCATGTGTGTGTGAGACAAGATTGTAATATGCAATACTGTGATTGCTCGAATTGTTCGGTTGCCCAGTTTTATTTTGTTGTCAAATGTAGAAGAGTTGATTAATCAATGAAATATGTCATAATACATTTCAATAAATGTAGACACTGGCATAGAGCTAGCTACATATATTAACTTACTAATTGAATACAATGTGCTTTGAATAACATAACCATGACATTGTTATGTGTGTCAGACAAGAATCCAAGGAGGTCACCAGATCAATAACTAGGGAAATAAATTCTTTGAGGCCACATACATTTTCAAGCAGAACTGGGGTACTCCAAGTGCATTCCAAGGAGCTCACCAGACCAATAACTAGGGCAATAAATGCTTTGAGGCTACATACATTTTCAACCAGGACTGGGGTACTCCAAGTGCAAGGTACCCCAATGCATGGTGTGTCACTGCACTATTTGTAGATTTAGAATTTATAACCTAACAAAGCATCGTAAAAGCATCATTACAAATGTACTATTGAGTTTCCTACTAAGGTATGAAAATTGTTTCCTAGTAGGTTTTTTTTTTTCTAAAGTTTCATTTTGGTAAAGCTAAAAATATATAAAATATTTGACTAAATTAATAAAAGGTCAACTAATATGATTTTTTTTTCTAAAGTTTCACTTTGATAAAGCTAAAATTATATAAAATGTTTGATTAAATTAATATAAGGTCAAATAATAAAATATCGGAGACAATAAGAAGAAATTTTCGTAACTTAAATTTTTAATTTTAAAATTTAATATTTATTTTAGAATACTATAATTTTTAAAATAAATTGATAAAATATAAATATTTTTATAAATAAATATATTTTTTAAAAATAGAAAGTTAATTTAATTTGTTTTATTTGTTCATATTAAATATAGAAAATTTACATAATAGTTTTATATTATTAAATCTTCAATTATTTATAAAGCTTATGTTATTGCTTGTTTTTTTTTTGAAAAAAATCATAACATATATTTAGTGATAAATGTAAATATTAGTTCCATTGAAATAGAATAGAGATATATGTAATACAGAAGGTAAGTATAACTAAATAGAAATAATTTAAGTTAAAAACTTATAATAAAATATTTAGAATACAACAATTAAAAAGTTTAATATTTTAAATATTTAAAAAAATGTATGCATTGTTTAAAATTTAAATTTAAACATTAAATATATTACTGTGTGTATGTATACATATAAAATAATTACATTCCGTATTTTAGATATTAGTCTTACAAGTGCGCATTGTTTAGGATATATAATAATAATAATAATAATACTATGTGAAATGAATATTTTTATTAAGATTATAAAACAGATGTGTTACCAAGTATATATATAGTTAAAGCTTAATTATTTTTAATACCAATGAGTTGAATACGAAATTTCATTATACATTTATATATTTAATAAAAGGTTTTTCTGTTTCCATGATACGGAGAAGCGCGATATATGTGAGGTTAGCTTACAAAGATATCTAGGTTTAATAAATCTGATTCTGTAGAATAGAAAAGCAAAGCAACATGTCTACTTTTATCTGATGGCAATGAAAAACATCTAATATATTCTTGACATGTCATCAATTTTTGAAATGGCATGAGCAGCCAGTACACGACAAAGCACGAAGGTAGTTACTTATATCATTTTGGTTGAAATTTATTTTCTTGTGGGGGCTTGAAATTTTATGAAGGTAGTTACTTATATCATTTTGGTTGAAATTTATTTTCTTGTGGGGGCTTGAAATTTTATTTTGTTGTTAAATGATGAGGAGATGATTAATCAATTAAATGAGTTATATTAGATTTCCATAAATGTAGACATTGGCATAAAGCTACATATATTGTGGGTGGTTGAATTGTTTGGTTGCCAAATTTTATATTGTTGTTAAATGTTGAGGAAATGATTAATCAATGAAATATGTCATAATAGATTTTAATAAATGTAGATGTTGGCATAGAGCTATATATATTAATTTACTAGTTTAATAGAATGTGCTTTGAATAGCATAGTCATCACATATATATGTGTGTTAGACAAGATTCCAATATTGTAAGTGCTTGAATTGTTTGGATGCCCAATTTTTTTGTGTTGTCAAATGTTGAGGAGATGATTAATTAATGAAATATGTCATAATAAATTTCAATAAATGTAGACTTTGGCATAAAGATACATAGAATAAGTTACTAGTTCAATGCAATGTGCTTTGAATAGCATAATCATCACATCTATATGTGTGCCAGACAAGATTCCATTCATCCAAGCAGACCAATAATCAAAGAAATAAATTCTTTGAAGCCACATACGTTTTAGCACCAGAACTGGGGTACTCCAAATGCACGGTCTGTTGATCTAAAATTTATAACCTAATGGTTCATAATTTATAACCTAACAAAGCATCAGTTGATCTAAAATTTATAACCTCACGGTTCATAATTTATAACCTAACAAAGCATAGTAAAAGCAGCATTATAAAATAAGGAGCTAACAAAAGGAGTTGCTTCCAGTGGATGTACTATTGAGTTTCCCAATAAAGTGTAAAAGCTAATCAACCAAAAATATATAAAATGTTTGACTAAATTAATAAGCAACTAATGAAATATGGGAAATAATAGGAGGAAATTTTGATAACATGAATTTTTATTTTTAAAATTTAAAATCTATTTTAAAATAAATTAATTTTTAAAACAGTTAATAAAATAAAAATATATTTATAAATAAATTTAATTTTTAACAGATATATAACTAAAGGGTAAAGTAAGATCTAAAAGGTTAATATCTTATATATATTATATAAATTAATCAATTATAAATATATTTATAAATAAATAAATAAATAAAATTTTTAATATATTATAATAAGTAAAGAGTGAAAATTCAAGGGAAGGTCATAGCTAGATCTAAAAGGTTACAAAATAAAGATGAAATAACAAACAAAAAGAACTTAAAAAAATAAACTGTGAATAAATAAATGATAAATCTTAACTAAAAATTACATATATATATATATATATAAAATAAGAAAAAGATAATAATTAATAATTTAAAAATATTGAAAACTTAATAATAATTTAAGAATTTAAATCATTATACCATATTTTAAATTGGGAAATGAGACAAATAACTTACTCATAAAAACACATACATATTCAAATTTTACTCTAGATTTTTTTTTCATAAAATTATAAATATAGAAGTAAATATATCATAAAACTAACCGTTGCTAAAGTACTTCAGTTTTAATTTCGATCTTCTCTCCATAAAATTATAACTAGCAATTGCACCAAATGTTGCAAAGGAAAGGATGTAGAGAAATAACATAGGAAAGATTAGTATAGAGGAAATTTTGTCACATCAATCATGCATGTAGGAAAGAGTATTAGAGAGGAAATTGTCTCACATGAATCATCTAAGATAGCTACAACTACATAGAGTTAACAATAGGATTGTGTTATTCAGTTACATAATTTGGTTACAACTTCATATGTTAATATCAATTTTAGACAAGTATCAGTTCTTTGGTCCTAAGATGAAATATCATTATTAAAGAAGTTTAGAAAATATGGTCTTTGATTAGTATAACCCTTTCTTCTTTTAGAACAATAAGTATCCAAGTACAAAAAAAAAAACATATTTTCAATGGGAAAAAATAGATTACATCAAAAACACAAAAAATAACAACTCATCTACGGTATAACCTAGGTATTTAATGATTTAACTTACAGAATCACTTGATAGACACATAAATAATTTCATCATTTTTCCTCTTTAGTAATCATACATTTTTTCATTTTCAAAAATTTCAACCAAAAAAACTAATTACATCATTTAAATAATCCAATAGCAACCTCAATGTGTAATTATAATATTTACCTCATATCATTGAAAATAAATTAACATTAATTTACATCATAACATTAAAAAGACAAAAACATCCTCAATGGCTACTCAAAAGAAATAAACATTAGTTTATGTGATAGCAATAACAATACATGAAGATTAATGGGTTACTATGAGAATATATAAACACCCTAAAGCACTCAATAACCCTTTCAATTTAAAAAATATATTATCAAATTTATCAAAGGAAAATGTATTACATGATTGGGGTATTCAGTTACATAATTTGGTTCCAACTACATATGTTAATATCATTTTTAGATAAGTATGAGCTCTTTTGCACAATGTTTTTTTGGTTTATGTATTCCTAGGTACTATGGTAAAGGTGACCCATAGGGTGAGGTACTTGGTTGAATTACTCTTTGCTCCAACAATGGTCCTAACATGAATTACCATCATTCAATAAATTTAGAAAATGAGGTGTTTGATTAGTATAACTATTTCTTCTCGAAGAACCATAGGTTGTTTAGAAAATGAGGTGTTTGATTAGTATAACCATTTCTTCTCTAACAACCATAGAAGTACCAAAAAACATTTCAATAGGAAAAAAAGAGATTAGATCAAAACCGTAGAGAAAAAAAACTTTTCACCCAATATATACTTGAAAAATATAAATACTTTGAAAAAATATATCACAAATACATATAAATATTTAAAATACCATGAGAATATCAATAATATAGTTAGTTTTCATATTTTCATTTAATTAATATATATTTAAACAATATAAAAAATAATAATATCATACTTATCTATAATTATGAATTATTTGTAAGCCTAATCATTTAGTGTACATTGGTTGAGAGGACTCGCCTGATAGAGGCTCTTGTGCTCATACCAAGTTGGAAGAGAATTGGTCCTAAATTCGTCATATATCATCAAAAATACTATTACTTTTCATATTTTCATTTAATTAATATATATTTCAACAATACAAAAAATAATAATATCATACTTAACCATAGTTATGAATTATTTGTAAGCCTCTAGGAATGTAAAGGGTAAGTTCCTTAGATCAAACACCAAAGACCACACCTCACAAATAGATCACAAATTAGTACACCAGTATATCACGTGGTTAAAACCCTAGAAGAGGGAAACAACCCACGGCCTGAGCCAACGTAGCTACTTCAGGCAATTTATTAATAAAAAAATAAAGTTTACATATGTTTCTCTCATAAACAGTTATTAAAAAAATGACCCTCCATGCTCTTTAAATAGAGATCATGGACCAATCGGGTGCTAAGCCATGAATCAAGTGTCGTTAATGTAGAGGAGAGAATGAACCGTCAGATCACTACAAATCATGACCGTCGAATTATAAGTTACAAATGTACATAGTATAGAAAAACACTTTTCCTAACTCTACACTAGACCAAGTTATAGTTAACTATTTCCTATGTGTCGGCATATCCTAACATCCCACCATAAGAAAAACTTTAGATAGGATTGAAGGATTTACAAATATGACAAAAAAGGAGCCTATTTCCTATGTGTCGAAATATCCTAACATCGCCCCTTAAGAACAAATTGGGATAAGATTGAAGGATTTACAAAGGTGACACTATAGAAGAAGGAAGGACGCATTATAGCCTATCCCCCCTTAATGATAACTTTCCTTAACTCTAAGTATGGATCAAATTTCGGTAAAATTCGCTTCTGTGAGGGCCTTTGTAAAGATATCCACAACTTTATCATTGGCTGAAAAATACTATAGTTCAAGAACACGATGATGGATGAGATTTGTGATGAAGTGTATATGAAGCTCAATGTGTTTCATACGTTAATGCTTTACTGGATCTTTGCATAGCTGAATGGCACTATGATTATCACACCAAAGAGTAGTTGGATGTTTTTGATGAATAATTAATTCAAACAGGATCTGACAAATCCACATGGCTTCCTTGCTGGATACAACGTCACCATGTAATATCCCTTTTTCAGGAATATTTCCAAGCTACTCAATAGGAACATTGTATAATGAAATATGGAAAAATAAACATAGAAAAATGCTTGTTTCCTCTTTAATATTTTGTGTGGGACTCAGATATGCAATATCTTCAAAAAAAAATCAAGCTATATCGGCTAAACAGATCTCCCAAAACTGGTATCAATGTAATGTCCTCTTTTTGAAACATTAACAATAAACAATATGATCTAAACCAGAGATTGAATAAAGGGTAATTTAATGAATATGTCATCTCTAAAGAGAGGGTGAAATTCAGAGGCTATCTGGCACTTTTCAAACTCTCTCTATAGACTCTTGTCGAGAGGTAATATCCCAAAAGGGTTCACTCAGTAAATCATGCCTGAAAAACAAATTATTCATGTATGATGGCTTTAGATACCATATAATATGTATTTTAATTCTCAACAACCAATATAAATAACAAAGGCACTATTTACTCACCTTTTATCATCAGAAAGATGGGGAAAAGCATCATTTTATGCACTAAAATAGGTGTATAAGAAAACATACGTAAAATTAAGGGTCAAGGTTCTGGAATATGTTATATTAGGTTAAGAGAGACTCACATGTATAAGTTTAGAAAAATATAATAAATATTTCTCTGTTAAACAGTTCCTCCTTCCCGACTAGTCAAGAAAAACCCTAATTTCCCGTGGCCTAAATTATGCAGAAAAGTGTTGAAGCTTGGGTAGCGTAATTTATGAAGGGATTGGCTGATTTTATGTAGAAATTTCAGTATGCTGATCCACAATAATATTCATATGGATTATACAGAGAAAAACAGACATTTCTATGAAGGAAAACCCCCAAAATGAGTTGCTGCAATGCATAGAAAAAGACTGCAGATCGTGACAGTATTATTTTCCTAAAGATTCAGCTGTTGTAGGTTAAAACTCAGATCTATGACAGATATATGGCTGAAACATCAGATCCATACTAGATCTGGAAAATACTCAGCCTTCTCCACAAGATCCCCTTGGGGTTTCATCAAAATAATACATGTACAAGTGTAGATCTGACTTTGAAAGTTACAGGACTGCAGAATACTTAGAATTTCTGAAGATGAATTTTATTAGAACATGAATCAGATCTGAAAATAGCTTAAACAGTAGCTACATCAAACATTTACAAGTGACAGGCAAGCCTCAATCACTGAAGATCATCTATTGCACAAAACTGAAATAACATTGAAACCATCAAGTGCAGAAACGTAGTTCTTGAGAGGGACTGCGCAATAGCTGTATAAAAATGAAGCAAATGCTATAAATTACAGATATGAATACAAAATAAGAGAGAGATCCTCTTCTGGGTGGTCACAAGAAACCCTCCCTGAGAGAAATCTCCTCCCAAACACTAGATCTCTGCAGATCTAGACTACCACTTGCTGCAACTCAAGCAGCTGCAAAATCCTCAATAGGACCAGTGCTGCTAATAGATGGAGCTTGTCGAAAATGCTGGATAGTGGCTCATTTCAGTACAATCGCATCCAAGAGCTACTCAAAGAATGAGGGAGGATTCCTAAACAAGAAATCCTCTCCCCTTAGGCTAAATAGCATGGGAGCTAGATTTACTCAAGCAACCTCTATTTCAAAAATCCTTCCACAACCATCTCTTGAGCCCTCACCTCCTTTTTATAACTTGAAGGTGTGCACAAACTCTAAACCACTTCAATGGAATTAACCCCTTTTACATTGGAACCTTCTTCTGAATTGCGTTGGTTCTCCAAGGTGGTCCAATTTCTATTCACACATAAGTGGATTTTTGTTGTAAAGGCCCAGATTTATCCTTTTTCACATTGGGCATGTATTTATTCTTTGATTTAATGAGCTTTGCATGTCCTCCTCTACATTTTATTCATCAAACAATAAGAAAGAAAGAAAGTGAAGTATTCCTTTTAGCTTGGGCTAAATAGGAATATTACAATCCTCCCCCTTCAAAATGTTGCTTGTCCTCACGCAACTGTAAGGAAAATCCAGACTTCTCCTTCCCTTTTCTGTGGCCTCATCAATGGATCCCACCATAGCTGAAAATGATAAGAAATGAATATACCCTCCAATGACCTTCTCATGGTGAAAAATAGCAAGTGTACATCATGAGAAATGGGAGGTACAAGTGGTGATATTCTTGTTGCTCAATGGCCTCATCAAGTAGGAGTGATGAAGAGCATGGGGAAAACTTTTCCCAATGAGTGTCTCCCACACCCATGCTATCATCCAAATAAAAGGAGCCATTCTTGATAGCTCAAAAAAACAATCATTAATCCCCATGATGTGCATCAAGTAGGGGCTACAAGGCTGGAAATGAGGGATGAATATATCTAACTCACACTGTCCCTCTTCCCACTGTTGATGGATGTAGAGCTATGGATCTTGGGCTGCAAAGATGTGGTCACCATGAAGCCAAAAGGAATTTGAAACTTCATGATCTCCTCCATTGATTTCAATGAGCCTCCTTGCACACCCTCTTATGCATACAGTGAACAATTTATCTTCACCATATGCGCTCCAAAAGACATGTGGACTAAGTTCCATATGATGTGTTGGATGGTGACAATAGTCCCTCCCTTGAGACTGGTGTTGTCCATCATCTTGCTGCCTCAAGTCATGATACCATAAGTGGCCATCCCATCACTTGCTTGCTGAAATAAGCTTCTTCAAAGCTTTTAAATGATAGAGGCAAAAAAATGTTGGCTGAATGGAGATCAAGAAAAACATTTCTTGCTCTAATTCCTCCCATGGGAGAGGCTCCCCTTCATGATAGAAACTCAATGCATGAACCTTTGTAGAAGATGATACAATGTTCCATGCAACAACCACAAAAATTTCCCTCCTCTTCTTGAAATACAAATGAATATGGGAGAGTGCATTCCCAATGGATACATTCATCCAATGTATCATTCCTCCTCTCCCACATATGCTCCTCATAGAAATAGAAACATCAGCAACATAAGGAGCAACAATAGAAATCATGTTGGCTTCCATATGCAACAAATGTGAATGGAAATGATCCCTCATATGCAACCAACGCAGTTTGGATCTCAACTACAAAAGAGAGTGCTGAAAAATGTGGTCTCCCAACCACTTGCATGCTACCCCAATCTCTTCATAAGCTTGGAGGAACTGAATGATAGATGAGGCAATGTAAGTATGTCCTCCCAATAAAAATCCCTCCCCAAGTCCTCCTAGGGAGAGGTCAACAATGCTGCTCATGGCCTCAAGTATACCATGCAAGCTCAAGGAAAGAATGCTCCTCCTTGGAGCAACATTCTGCACCTGTATGGTTAAGGAAGCAGTATGTAAATCAACAAGTAAATAAAGAATTTCCTTATCATAGATTTTGCTCATGCAAAGGGAGCAACGCATAGATGAGCCTCCTTCCATCCTCAAAGATAAGAGAGTATACTTCTTTAACTCTTCCCAAGAGTCATGTGCATGCACAGCTCCCATGCCAAATGTATATGGGGAAAGGTTGTTACCCTTCCCCTGTTTCTCCTACCGCAGCGCAGAAACTGAAATGAGAGTGGGGGTGGATGATATTGAGAGATTGTTTCTCTCCTCCTTGAGCCTACCCAAGACTCTCAACACTGCATCAAGACCTCCCAAGGTCTCCACTTCCCTGAAATTAATGAGAAATGCCTCACCATGTGAAGCACTCACCTCCTCTTGCTGATCAAGTGGCCTCCTTGGTGCAATGTTTCCAGAAGACGAGACATCATCTAATGGTGACTAAATACATGAATGGAGAAAACCCTCCATGCTTCTACTGCGCAATCCAATCACCTCTTTAGGTGCATCAAGCTTCTACAATAGATAGGAATGATATTGGCCCTCTTCCCCATCTTCTCTCGGTAATCTCATGCTTTTGCACCTTCTCCATCTCAAGGGCTTGTGAAATGCAGCCCCCTTGATATCTCCAAGGGAAGATCTTATTCCTCCCTTATTGCTGTTGCACAGCGCAGTTCAATTTTGTTTTGCTAGATCAGCAACACATAGGAATGTAGATCTCTACATGCAATGGGTTGAAATGAAAACAGATGAATCTTTGACCATACCTTGGTGAAATGTAGAAGCAAGAACTTCTTCTGCAACTATGTAGTCTTCCTCCATTGAACATGAAAGCTGCTCCTCCAAGGTTGTGCCAGTGCTGGTACAAGTCTCTACCCCCTCAACCTCCTTGAGATTTTCTTGAATATCCTTCAAGGTCTGGAAAAAGAGTGGGGGAATCTCCTTTTCTATCATTCCTTCTTCTACTCCTCTTTCTCTCAGCAAGAAAGTGGGGATATGACAACATTGTAAGTCAAATTGTGTGGTTGAATGCTCACGCAAATCATAAGAAGTACTGGGTACTCCTTCATCTTCCTAAAATTGTCTACGAATTTCACTATAGCTTCTTCTTCTTTGAAACCCTCTTGGAGTTTCACCGCACCCTTCTTCTTCCATTGGTTGAACCTCCTCGGAGAGGCCCTTTTCTGATCTAAAAATTGATGAGAGTAATCTCATCCTCTCCATCAATCTGATCTCTTCTTCTTCTCTTAATTCACTGATAGCTTGATCTCATAGGCTGTGCCAAATATCATGCTCTGATACAACTGTAATATCCCTTTTTCAGGAATATTGCCAAGCTACTCAATAGGAACGTTGTATAAGGAAATATGGACAAAAAAAAAACAGGACAAAGCTTGGTTCCTCTTGAATATTCTGTGTGGGACTCAAATATGCAATATATTCAAAAAGAAATCATTTAAGATCAACTAAACAGATATCCCACAACTGGTATCAATGTATGTCCTCTTTTTGAAACATTAACAATAAACAATATGATATAAAACAGAGATTGACTGAAGGTTCATTTACTGAATATGTCACCTCTAAATATAGTGTGAGATTCAGAGGCTATCTTTCCCATTTCAGACTCTGTCTATAAACTCTTGTCAAGAGGTAATATCCCAAAAGGGTTTACTCAGCAAATCATGCCTGAAAAAAAACATTATTTGAGTATTATGGCTTCATATACCATATAATATGTCTAAGAATGCTAAAAAACCAATATAAATAACAAAAACACTCTTTACTCAGCTTTTATCATTAGAAAGATGGGGAAAAGCAACATTTTATGCAGTAAAATAGGTTTATAAGACAATATGCGTAAAATTAACGGTCAAGGTTCTGGAATATATTAAATTAGGTTAATAGTGACTCACATGTATAATTTCAGCAAAGAATAATAATTTTTTCTATGTTAAACAGTTCCTCCTTCCCGACTAGTCAAGAAAAACCCTGATTTCCCATGGCCTAAATTATGCAGAAAGCGTTGAAGATTGGGTAGCGTAATTTATGAATTTCTTGGTTGATTTTATACATAAATTTAAGTATGCAGGTCCACAATAAGATTAATATGGATTATACAAAGAAAAATAGACATTTCTCTGAAGGAAAACCCCCAAAATGGGTTGTTGCAATGCATAGAAAAAGACTGCAAATCATGACAGTGTTATTTTCCTGAATATTCAGCTATTGTAGGTAAAAAATCATATCTATGACAGATCTATGGGTAAAACATCAGATCCATACTAGATCTAGAAACTACTCAGCCTTCTCCACAAGATCCCCTTGGGGTTTCATCAAAATAATACATGTACAAGTGTAGATTTGAATTTGGAAGCTACAGGACTGCAGAATACTTAGTACTTCTAAAGATTAATTTTATTAGAACATGAATCAGATCGTAAGATAGCTTAAACAGAAGCAACATCGAAGATTTACAAGTGAGAGGCAAGCCTCAATCATTGAAGATCATCTATTGCACAAAACTGAATAAAATTGAAACCCTCAAGTGCAAAAACACAGTTCTTGAGAGGGAATGCGAAGTAGCTGTATAAAAATGAAGCAAATGCTATAAATTATAGAACTAAACACAAAATAAGGGAGAGATCCTCTTCCGGGTGGTCACAAGACACCCTCCCTGAGAGAAATCTCCTCCAAAACACTAGATCTCTGCAGAACTAGACTACCACTTGCTGCAACTCAAGCAGCTGCAAAATCCTCAACAAGACCAGTGCTGCTAATAGATGGAGGTTGGCCAAAATGCTGGATAGTGTCTCATTTCAGTATAATCTCCTCCAAGAGCTACTCAAGGAAGGAGGGAGGATTCCTAAACAAGAAATCCTGCCCCCTTAGGCTAAACAACCAAGGGAGATAGAGTTTCTCAAGCAACCTCTATTTCAAAAATCCTTCCACAAACATCTCTTGAGCCCTCACCTCCTTTTTATAACTTGAAGGGGTGCACAAACCCTAAACCACTTCAATGGACTTAACCCCTTTCACATTGGAACCTTCTAAATTGCGCTCGTTATCCAAGGTGGTCCAATTTCTATTCACACAAAAGTGGATTTTTGTTGCAAAGGCCCATACTTATCCTTTTTCACATTAGGCATGTATTTATTCTTTGATTTAAGGATTTTTGCATTTCCTCCTCTACATTTTATTCATCAAACAATAAGAAAGAAACGAAATGAAGTATTCCTATTCACTTGGGCTAAATAGGAATATTACACACCACGATACTTTGCTTATGTCAAAGAAAGAGAGATGGCACTTTTTTCTTACAAGACCAAGTAACATGCCCTAAACCAATTGTGAATACATATCCTGCACTAGACTTACGATCATCATGGTCACGAGCCCATTCAGAATCAGTGAAACGAATCAATAATGGAGATGCTCCTGCAATGTAATGAATCTCGAAATCAATTGTACCTCGAATACATCGAATTATTATTTTAGCTACTTTCCAGTGACTTTCATGATGTTGGTGCATAAACCGAGTGACAAGACCAACGAATCAAAGGTTGGGATGAGTATGGGTTAGATACATAATTTTACCAACAAGTTGACGGTATAAGGTAACATCAACTTCAGGGGTAGTACAAGTGACTGAAAGCTTGACTCCAGAATCAAAGGGAGAAGGGGATGGCTTACAGTCTTCCATGTGAAAGTGGTGTAGAAGATCACAGACATACTTGGACTAAGAAAGGGTAATACCTTCTTTGGATTACAAGACATGAAGCTCAAGTAAATAATGTAAGTGTCCTAAGCGTGTCATTTCAAACTTATTTTTGATGCTAGACTTCACTTGGTTTATATTGTTGGGATCACTACCAGTAAGGATAAGATCATCAACATAAAGAACAAGGATGGTGAAGGGCTTACCCACTTTCTTGGTGTAGAAAGTGTTGTTAGAATGGCACCTAGAAAAGCCATTATCTAATAGAAATCTATCCATTATGGCATACAAGCCCTAGGAGCTTGTTTGATACCATAGAGATACTGCATAAGGCGACAAAATATTCTAGAGTCGTTTTGGATAAATCCAAGGGGTTGTTCCATGTATAGTTCTTCATGCAAATCCCCAAGAAAGAAGGCAGATTTAACATCCATATGATGAAACTCCTATTTAAAGGAGGCAACAAGGGAAAGCATAAGGTGGATAGAATTAATTTGGGAAATAGAGGTGAAGGTTTCAGTATAGTCAATGCCTTCAACTTGTGAAAAACCTTTAGCAACAAGACAAGCTTTATGTTTATCAAATGTTCCATCTGGTCCAAACAGGGTAAGTTCCTTAGATCAAACACCAAAGGTCACCGCTCACAAATAGACCAGAAATCAGTACATCACTATATCACGTGGTTAAAACCCTCAAAGAGGGAAACAGTCCATGGCTTGAGCCAATGTAGACACTTCAGGAAATTTATTAACATAAAAGAAAAGTTTACATATGTCTATCTCATAAATGGTTACCGGACAAATGACCCTCCATGCTCTTTAAATAGAGATCATAGACCAATTGGGTGCTAAGCCACGGATCAAATGTCGTTGATACCGAGGAGAGAGTGAATCATCGTATCAATACAAATCGTGACCGTCAGATTATAAGTTACAAATGTACATAGTAAAGAAACACACTTTGCCTAACTCTATACTAGACCAAGTTATACTTAATTATTTCCTATGTGTCAGAATATTCTAACAAACCCTAATCATTTATTGTACATTGGTTTAGAGGCTTCGCTGATAATCGTTCGCCAAAAAATATTAGAAGTGAAACTATTACAATTTTATCATCTAAACCTAGATGAACTTAAAATATAGAAAATATAGTGCTTTTTTTTCATTACCATTAAATATAAAATAGAATATAAACTTTTAAAATAAACTCCTTTTAATTTATGATATTCTCATAAGTTTTTGGGGCCTCTCCTACTTTTTCTACTTTTTATCATTACTTTAAAGACATCATGAAGCAATTTTTATGATTTCTTTTCGATTAGGTTATAGATTTTTGTTTTTAATTCAGATTTTTAGTTTGATATGCTAGATTTCTTTTTATCTTTCAATTTATTTTTCTTTCTTATCAATGTATCAATATTACCTTCATTTAATTTAATTTTGAGAAATTAAACTGTATATGCACAATATAGATACATTTTATTTATCTATCGTCTTTGATCTATGCTCATAATTCTTCTCACCCAAATTTGGGGTAATATTTGTTGATATCTAGATTCGTATCAAGCCTTATAATGATAGAATCTTCATTTGATTTTGAGAAACTAAAATTTGTTATAATCCATGTATCCAAGACGCTAGATACTTCACTATCCTGTTTAGTCTATGCTCTGAATGCTTCTCATCAATATTCAGGATAATCTTTCATAAATATTTCATAAGAAGTATAGATATCTAGATTTCGTTCCTGCCTTATTATTGTAAAATTATCCAAATATAAAATTTCTATATATATATATATGGTATAAAAGGACCATAGAATTCCAATTTAAGGGAAAGCTCTATCTCAGATGCAGGTTTTGGACTTAATATTCTTAACAATTTTACCATATTCCATAACAGAAATCCCGATTCTATCACCATTTCATGTTAAATGTTGTAAATTTGTAATGAAACATTAATTGGATTGATTTACATTATTATAAACATGGAAATAGTATTTAAAAGTTTTAACATGTCAAGTAGGCTCCAATTTTTTGATTTAATTGCCATTTCTTTGCATTACATTTAATCTCACATGCCAGATATATTTATCCTTCATCCGCAAACATCATAATTGAGTTTTCAAATTATTTTTCCTCTGCTCAATTATGCTCTCAAATGAATGTCAGTGGGGAAAGCAATGAATTGATTCCATGTTGCACCAATTGCCTCTAAATCAGACATAACTTGCCTGAATAAGTTAGCCAAGTTTTACATATTAGTGTTATTGGGAATCAATTTTATTCCAGCAGCTACCATCTGGTTCCAAATCGAAGCCCTCAGTTACTTGGCCATGAACTGGAGATCCGCAGCAGAGCTCTTGCATCCCAGAAAGACATGAGAGCGAACTTGAACTTGAACTCTCTTGGGGCCTATGTGAGGGTATCCAACACCGTGGGAATCCATTGCTTTTGGGCTTGAGAAGCCCTAAATTCCTAGCAACTGAGATCAAAAATTGCATTATGATTAAATGGAATTTCGATTTCGATTATAAGATTAGATGTCATAGGAAACACTATCATATGCAAATCTGCAAGAAATAAAGATTCAATGCAACAAAAAAAATTATACAGTAAATAATAAGAACAGTAAAGCCTGACATTTGACAGCCGATTCAAGAAAAGAAGCCATACTTGAAAGGAAAAGGTGTTGCCAAATTAGAGACGAAGAAAAGCAAAGTTTCCGTAAGTAGATGGACAATTTTTTGCTTTTCCTTCAAAGGCTCAGAGGATACTATGATTGAATTGTGAGCTGGAATGGAGTTTGTATAGATGCTCCAAAGCTAGAATTGATGTTATAAGTCGTTCTACGGAGGGAAGCAAAGTTTCCGTAAGTAGACAGACAAATTTTTGTTTTTCCTTCAAAGGCTCAAAGGAGACTATGATTGAATTGTGAGATGGAATGGAGTTTGTATAGATGCTCCAAAGGTAGAAGCGATGCTATAATTTCTTCTACGGATAACTGATGTTTTTTTTTACGAATAATTTATGTGGCTGATAAACTATTTGGTAGATAAGTGCAGTTCTTTTTTGGCGAATAAGTGACATGCTTCTTAACAAAGTCGGGGGTTGGGTTTTCTGGGCCGACTAGCTGATGTACTCTGGCAGTGGTGGCTGCGAGGCCTTCCCCTCGTGTACAAGCTCCGGCCCCATACAAATATCGCAGAAGCAAAAACAACACCAGAAAGCATTGAAGAACTCAAAATAAGAAGTCGCTCACAATGACCGATATTTAAATTCTGGACAACTAACTTCTACAGAATTGAAATTTAAAATTTGGGCAAACTCAAATAAGGAAATATGTTTCCAAGCTTGTGAAACAAAAGTAGAATAGGCAGTATCTACAAATTAGGGATCTTTGTATAAGGAAGATCTTCGACAGGCTTCTTCAATCCTTTTCCTATCAATGGTTGACCTTCTGGGAAAAGACAGAATGGCAGAGGCTTTATCTTCTCGAATATTGGAAGAAGTAATATTTTTTGTAGAAGGGATTTTTAGATTAGGTATTACCCAATGTTCTAGGAAATTTAGATCTTCCCATTTAATAGCTTGGTGTTCTATTTTTTTGTTCTTTGAATCAGTTAGAACAACCACACTGGTCTTCGAATCTCGATTGGGTGTGTGGAGGACAACTAGAAAGAGGGTGTTTGTATGTCGGAAACATCCTCTAGTCTATATGGCTATATTATTTCTCTTCTTCAACATATCAAATCCTTAAGTTTGAATATGAAGCTGTAGGATCTTATCGATTATTTCATCAAATACATAAACTGAAAAATTTGGATAACAATCGAACCAAACATGACCATTTGACAAGGGGCCTACAATTCCTCCAATGATAGAATCAGTATATTTGTTGTGAGTTAGATCTCTCATAGTTGCTAAGACATATGTGTCTAGCTCTTGATGTGTTAATGCACTGATTCAAACTCTAATGCATCCCAGATGCAAATCTTGAGTTTTTAATCTTTTTGCTTCTTCTTGAAGCTGTTTAGGATCTAATATGGGAATAGACATAATGCAGTTTGAATTTTCTTGGATAGAACTAATAGACTCTTTTATAGATATTCTAGTAGTGGCTATTAAATGAAAGGCTGACACATATGCATAAAATTTACAGGTAGATATACTTGGAAGTTTCCATCTTGTAGAAGGCTCAGTCTCTTCATATTCTAAATCAGATGAATTTAGAACTCTACTAGATGCAGTGGAAAACATATCCCGAAGGGGATTCTCCTCAGCTTTTTCTTTTTCATCTATTTCTCGGAAAGAAATAGATTTTCTGAATGAGTCCATTTTTAAATAAAGAGTATGTGATCTTAAGTACTAACCTTCACAAACCAGATGACCTTTCTAGCTCTGATACTAATTTTACGTAGGGGCTTCACTTGGACGAAGCTTGCAACAAAAAAAACAGGCTGACTGGACTTATTGAGTCTCTTCTCTATCTTTTTATCTCTTACAATCCTTTACATGAACCCATACATGAACCCATACACAAACCTACTTTGCACCGTCACACTCTGATGGCCATCACACGACTTCCCTCACCTTCAACGGCCATGGTGTCCCTAGGTGTTTTCGTGAACCTCTGGCGAACTTCTCGCGAACCTCAAGCGAACATAAGAGAGACAGATACTACCTCAACAGACAATAAAATCTCAGAGTTTCCTGTACTCAAGAATGGAGAAAACTTTCTCTTTATTTCTTCTCAAAATTTTGTTCTTACATAAATTTCTTGGACTCAGAAATTCTTTCCTGAGATTGATTGTACCAGCATTTACCAGTAATAGCTTCTTAATGATTAAGATAGCATTTGGAGGCTTCCTGGTTGTATACAGACTTAGTCTAAGAAAATATATCACTCAAAACACGCATAAACAATACTAGACAATAGATATGGCCACTTTAGGTTCTCACAAGTGCCGCAGACTTCTTAGCTCAACTTACAGACTTGGGTCACAACTTCGTGATGCAAGAAGATCAAGCTTAGACCTTGCAGATGCAGAGCAGGAATATTGCAGACACCGAATTTCAAACACACAAAACTCAGACTCTAAGACTCTCTAACTCCCAATTTTTTCGATGCCGAATGAATGAGCCTAACCCTCATTATATAAGGTGAGAGGGGGGACAACCAGTCAATTTGGATCTGATGAAATCTAAGACGTGGAGGAGGAATCATTGCTTTCGGGTAACGCCGAGGCGACATCCGCATAGATATTCCATCATTCGGATACGGACATGTGGGTGCCAAAAACAAAGTGGATGCCTTTTTGGTACATAAGGCCCATGAGAAAACTATTTAAGAATTATTACAAAGAGGATACTTTTTTACCAGAAAATCCCTCAGGAACAACTGGTCACATTCATCCCGTTACTGGGAGACATTACATAGTGGAGACTTTATTTAAGTGGAGTCCATGATAACCACTTTATTCTTGGGCATCCAGGATCTGTATCCCAGGAAATTTGTACCTTCGGTAAGTTGCATCATTCCATGCCTTGGTATAGATTCTCCGGAAAATCATTGGCTTATTCAAAACAACTTGGTGCTTAATATTTTTCATTACAAGCTATTCATTATGTTGCCTTATGAATTTCCTTAAGATTTAAATATCTTGTAAATGACGAAGATCTTTTACTGTCTGACAAGGTGTATGGAAACATTCTCCAATATGATTTTCAATACACCATGTACATTCATTTTGGAAATAGGATTCGTAAAACATGGGGTCGATGGTAGTTCTGTTAACCCCATAGTCATTCCACCAATCTTGCAACCATTGGCGCTGTAGGTTTTGCTGCATGATCCATGTTGCCCCAAATTCAAGCTTGGTGTAGTGGGTCTCATTCTTTCCATATTTATTTAAGAGGTCCCAGCACAGCTTTTTGTATCTTGAGAAGTTATAGATAGTGTTAGGAAATATTATATTTTGGTTATTTCCTGGCCACTGATTGAAATTAGTCCATGTCCATTCAGGAATCTTGGTTATGTTTATGACCAAATAATTATGATAGATTTTACGTCTATCTCCTCCTTCTGACTAGATAACTAAGATGTCTAAAAAGTAATTTGCTAATGACTATTCAGCCTCATGGGATGCTATCATGATTTTTTATTATACCATGTCATGTATCCATTTGCTTCCTTTTGGATATACTTGGCATTCTAGGACAAGGTGCATAAGATCAGTATGATTCTACAGATTTGCATCCAGAACTTTGGTATTTCTCAGCTGTCATATTGGCTTCCATTCATCTCTGTATTCTGACAATTTTTTGTCCTCTGGAATGGACCTTATAATTTCCCTTTGGTGACTCTGGTCCCATTCAGTGACTATTACCATAACATGCTCCTGTTCTTGTGGCTGGATGAATTCCCTGTTTGAAAAAATCTGGAAAGTGATTATTAGATCCTTTGATGTGCTCGACATTAAAGTCAAAATTTGCGAATACGGCTTAACATCTCGTGAATTTTTCTTCAACAAGATTTTTTATGTCCTTTGTCAGGACTTTCTTCAAGGCCGATGCATCAGTTTTTAACAAAAATTTCTTATTGACAAGATGGATTGCAAACTTATCAATATAATTCCATGCGGCCTTTACCTCCATTTCTGGAGGCGAACTGGACTATCTGTTATCCTCCATCCTCCTTTTGTTTTAGCACACCTCCCCAACCAATGTCGCTTGCATCTGATTCAACAATTTCTGAGGAATTGTCATCAACAACATATAAGATTGGCAGAGATTTTACCTTGGCCTTTATTTTTCTGACAGCAGTTGCATGAGCATTTGACCAGGGAGAAGGATTTTTCCTTAATATCTGGTTTAACAGAGATCTATCCTTTGCACAATCTTGATAAAAAATTCCAACATAATTTAAACATCCTAAAAATCTTTGGACTTGTGTTTTATCAAGAATAACATCATGAAATTTGTTTGCAAATTCCATTGCACGGATTTGCAAGGATATTTTCCCATTCTAGTTCATATGTCCCAAAAATTTGACTGATGGTTGGAACATTTCAATTTTCTTTTTTCTCAGGACTAAACCATTCTGCTTGACTAACCTCATAAAAATATGTATATGTTTGAAGTGGTCTTGGAGATTTTTAGAAAAAATGAGGATGTCATCTATATACACAAGCAACCAATCTGAGTAAGGTTTAAATATGGAATCCATCACCTTTTGGAACTTATATGGTCCATGTTTGAGACCGAATGGCATGAAATTCCATTCATAATGGCATGTTGGAATGCTAAAGAAAGTCTTGAATTTATCTTTATCTGCAACTGCTACCTGCCAAAATCTTGATTTTAGATCAAACTTGGAAAATATCTTAGCTCTAGATATTTTTCCAAGTATATCTCCTTTATGAGGAATTGGATATGTGTCATCAGCTAATACTGAATTGAGAGGCTTGTAATTTATTAGTAGCCTTGGGATCCCTCATATTTGCTCAGATCTTTTATTTACATAAAATCCATAGCAATTCCATGGGCTATTGGATTCTCTTATTAGCTTTCTACTCAGGAGCTGATTTATCTCTTTTTCACATAAATATCTATATTCCTTATTCATAGGAATAGCTTTTGATTTACAAGGCCTGCCTGTATATTCAGATTTATAAGGGAACTCTACAAAATGTTGTTTTCTATGGCAAAAGGCATTTGGTTCTTTTGAAAAACATTTTTCTTCTATTTTTGTTTTTATTTCAACAATCGTTTTCTGGACCTCTCGAGATTTTAACTGTTCTCCTATATGAATAGAAGTTTTGAGGTCTTTGAGCTCGGTTAATTTTTTTTCAGCCTTTTTAAGTTCTTGCATTGCCTGTACCATATTTGAAACTCTTGGGTTTGAGATATAAGGCATATTTATTCTTTTGTAATCTCCATTTGAAGTAGGTATAGTGATGAAGTACCCAGCATTATTATTTTCTAATCTGATTGAACCATGTGGTTCAACAGCTGCCAGAAAGACATTTCCTAATATGCAATCCACAGGAATGTCTCCTACTGCAAACTTCAGCTTAATACAATGATTTTCAAAATAGACGACAGCTTTAGGGACTTCATATTGTAGGGTCTTTTCTCCTAACCCAATTATTTTCTTCTAGGCTGAAACCTAATATTTAGAAGGAATGACCTTCTTGTTAAACATGTTAACATCTGCACCAGAATATAGAAGTGCTGTAAGAGAAAACATTTCTCCCTTAATACAGATTTTTACTTGGACATGGTGCTGTTGATATTCTATTTCCAGCACACGCATTTCTCTAAATCCTAATGTAGGATCTTTTTTTCCTTCAAGAATTTCTACTTTTGATTCTGTGAGGTGTGCACTGTGCAGAGTATAGCTTGTGCAGTGACCGAAAACATTTTGTGCTATCGGATGTTTTCCTTTTTCTAATTGAGAAACTTGGGATTTTACAACAGAAATTTCAGATTTAAGCATATGTATTTCTCTACTCACCTCCCCCAAAGTGAGTGAATGAACTTTGTTCTGCGGTTGATCTCGTTGATAGGCTTTGGTGTTGCGTTCAAAGGATGCTTCAATGGTTCGAATCCCTTCATTTACAAATATAAATATTGGACAAGGATATTATTATGATATTTCTTTCAAAGCATTCATACGTGCAATGAAAATTTGAATGGTGGATGGAATCATTTCAGAAAAGTTTATAAAGAAACAACAAAAATCTGGGTAACCGAGATTATTGAGATGTAGCCATAAAAGAAATTCTTGCCTCTCGTGAACCAGGAGAAATTCATAAATAGGAATGGCCAGTCGACCATTAGCGACATCAGCCTAGTGGCATACATAGAGCTTAAATCTCTCAGTTTCTTTAGCAAAGAACACCATCGAATGAGGCCCAAGAATCATGCCCATAGTCAACCCTAATCCCTTTGTGTTGGTGCTTGATTAGCTAGAATCATGCCAATAGTCAACCCGAATCTCTGTGTGTTGGTGCTTGATTAGCTAGACATTTCAATAACAACAAGCATGGTAGTTTACTTACTCTTTTACTAAATCATTTTATAAAACGGTTTTCTTCTATAAATTATTAATAATAACAATATTCTTAAGGCTAAACAAATCGGATCTCCATTGTTTAAATTATCTGTGAAGTACAAGATACTATTTATCAAAATAAGTATACAAATCAAAGAGCCCCTCCTCACATTATATTTCAAATAGCTTTCTTAATCATGAAGTATCCTATATTAAACGATTTATTTTGCGCGATTTTCAATCACAAACAATTGCGTTAGCGGAGGCATTTTGTGACATCCTCTGTCCGAAACAATATTATCAAAGGACCATAAGAGCTAATACGATTAACCTAATCCATTTGGGCTTTTAATCCATTTGGGCTTTGAGCATTGTCTAAAAACATAGTCAATCTTGCACTCTCTCAAACAGAAAAGCATTACAAATCTTCACAGAGTTTTAAAAGGTGAAATCTAAATACTTGGTGAAATAGTTTTTAATCTCCTTTCTTCGGCCTATTCTCTGAAAACTAAACCTATAACTAAACCTATAATTAATGAAGAGTAAACTTTAAATAACAACTAATCTATATTTTTCATTAATTCTTTCAACTAATCTATATTTTTCATTAATTATTTCACTGCAATGTATAATCCCATCCTCAATTCAACCCATCGAATTACTTGAAATTTTAACCTATAATCCAAACCAAATCTCATAGAACCCTAACTGCAATGCAATTCAATTAAACGAAAAGAGATTGATTTGAATAGAACAAAAAGAGTCGAAGGTTCGAACTGAAATCAACATATGGATGATATGCAAAGTTCAACAAGATCCGATTTGTATTACTTTTGTGACCAATTTTACTCAGACCTACCATAAAAAGGAACAACAGAAGGGCACATTACAATTTTAATTACTTTTGTGACACATTTTACTCAAACATGCCATAAAAAGGAACGACAGAACTGCACATCACAATTTGTATCACTTTTGTGACACATTTTACTCACATACCATAAAAAGGAACGACAGAACTGCACATCACAATTTGTATCACTTTTGTGACACATGTTACTCACATACCATAAAAAGGAACGACAGAACGCCACATCACAATTTCTATTTCTTTACACATTAATTTACTCAGACATACCATAAAAAAAAGAAGGAATGACAGAAAGGCACATCACAATTAAACCCTATAGTGTACCATCAATAACATATGTGTATGATCTCTACAAAATAGGGTTGCCCTGGCACTGCGCTACGCCATCATGTTCGAGATCGCGTTCACTAGGATGATCTGATGGCGATATCTTCCTCTCGCTGTCTCTGGTAAAATTATTCGTAAGGGAACGCACGTCAGATGCCGGAGATGACTGCGAATCATTTGGCATCTGGCATTCGCCAGGTGACAAGGAGACATCAGACATTTTGGGTATATCAATCGCAATATGACGCATTCCACCCGAGGTTCCCTCATCCATATCTGCATTCATCTGCTCCTTCCCACACCAAGATAATGCAGTTGGTGAGCTATATTGCAGATGATACTCTTCTTCAGGCCTGGAATTTCAAATCCCCTTTGCCTGTCAAATGAAAATTTTATGACGTTTTTAAATTTTACGTGCCCTTCATTTTACGTTTTATCTCAATTATCCACCTTTCATAAACTAAACTAGTAGCATTGGATATTCCATCCTTCCAGCCTTCAGCTCTTTTATGCAATAAACAAGCCATAGCTCTATATTTTGTTCATACAGATTGAAGATAGAATCATATAGTGCAAATGCTAATAAACTAAATGAGTAGCATTGTATCTTCCAGCATTTTTTTTTATGCAGTAATCCAGCCATAACTCTATTTTCTTCATAAATTGTTCATAAAATTTTATTTTAAAATCATATAGTTTACACATATAGTAGTGACTTATCCATACATTTGTAGTGATTCTAATAAGCAATGTGCAACATCCAGCAGCGTTGGCCATCCAAGCCTCAGAGTGTGAGGAGTGTGAGTGGTCTATCAGATTAATGGTATGATTTTATAGTAGGACATTTAAACAATGAAATCCTTGCAAAAATTATAACCAAAACTCAAAATTCTTAGATAAAATACAAAAAAAATTTGCAAGAATAGATGGTAATTATTCTTAATTTAAAGTCAAACTTTCCGGAGAAATTACAAAAAAAATTTCAATAGGAATATCTTAATACATAGATTCTCTATTAAACATACCCTATAACAAATTTCAAAGCTCAAGAATCCTTCTTGACTTTGTATCTTTCCATACCTTATATACTGCATGCCAATCAACATTAGATGGTTCTGCTCCATTCAAAGATATTCTCATTAAAGCATCTAGTGTATCCAACCCTAGCCTTGATTTTCTAATGTCCTCGATGATGTTTTGCTTAGAAAATCCTCTTTCACAATCTACTGTACTTGCAGGAATGGTGAGCACATATTGCCATAATTTCATCATATTAGGATAAGTTTTGTGCCATTGTTTTGTGTTACGAAAGACTTTCCATGCCTCTTTCATAGAAAAACCCTCACAAGCTAGATTCAATGAATCAAAAAAAGGGTGCAACTCTCTTTTACAAGATTCAACATCAAATAAAGCTACAAATCCAGCATCTCTTGATATAGTATGTTGCAAATGTTGAAAAAGCTTTAAAATCCAACGCTTTGAATTTTTCTCACGATTGCGACGCTCTTCTGGATAATAACAAGGGCTGAACAATTTTGCTGCATTAAAAAGATGAAGGTCTGGAAATATTTCATTTAAAGAGTCTATGAGAGTCTCTATATAACCTTCTGTGAGTTGCTGACAACTCTCTTCTGTACCTTTAATACAATGCTTCATAGATTGTTTCCTTGCTTCACTGGATTCAATATCCACGGCTGAGATAAAGATGTATCGTAATTCATGTCTCTCTACAATTGTCTCTTCATATTTAATATCAATGTATCCATTTTGAGAATCACTTAAAAATTTTGAAAGATAAATTGTCCCTTCTGCAAATGTTTCTTTTCTCAGAAACCATCTAGATAATGTGCTTATAGTTACTTCAAGAGCCAAACCAATAGTTGTAATGTCTACAGTTTCTTCTTGAAAAGTCATATTCAACTTATTCAATTCCCCTAGCACATCAGCAAGCATATGTAAAAAATATTGGATAGAATATATCCGTGCCTTATCATACCATGATGAAGTTTTTTTTTCATTTTTCCACAAAGTTAGAATTGCAGGCATAAGCTTCACAAGTCTTATAATAACTTCCCCCCTGGATAACCATCTCACTGAATGTATCTGTAGAACGTCAAGAACATCAATCTGCATGACTCTAAGCAAATCATTAAGTTCATTATTTCTCTTTGGGGAGTTTTGAACCCATGAATACACTTTGTTTGCAATTTTTTCAGCATATAATAACTCAGATATTTTCTTAGAAGCATCTGCTGCTGCTAAAGACTCATGATGAGCCACACAATGAACTGTAATAAGGTTTGGATTGTTCTTTTTCAAAAATGAAACAAGGCCATTTTCATGTCCAATCATTGCTGAAGCCCCATCTGTAGAAACTGCTATCAAATTTTTATATTCAAGACCTCTGACATCTATTAATTGATTTACACTATCATATATTGTTTTCCCTTTTCCATCCACTATGTCATTGAGCTTCATAAACTGTGAGATAGGTGGCCCAAGGCCCTTTGAATCTAAATATGTTGCATAAACAACAAGGTGTTGCTCCAAGGTTCGATCAGTGCTTTCATCAACCATTAATGAGAAGAAAGGACTTTCCAACATATTTTTTATTTGAATCTTTTCAAGATGTTTTGATATGCAATATATAAAATCATTTGCAGACTTACGATTTGTGTAGGAAGAGTATTCTTGAGACTTTGGCATATATGGAGTTTTTGCATCCATTAGAAATTTGCAAAGTTTCTCATACTTTGAAAGAGATAAATCTTCTTGACATATGAAATATGCTACTTTCATTGTAGAAATCACCCTTTCCTTATTGGCATCTTCAACCTGTCTAAATTGATCTGGAATTGGTTTCATCTTTCCCTCTAGTGCATTTATCCATCTTGCCTTAGCATCTTTATGTACCAATGATTTTTCATGAGTAACAAGAGCATCGTGTTGTAAGGTGGTGCAACCATTCCCTAAATCCCATGGTCCATTCATCCTATACTTCTCACAATAATTACACTTCATAGCTATTTTATCATCACACCTCACATAATTCAACCAAAGAAACTTATCTAACCATTCCATACGAAAGTTTCTTTTTGTTTGCACTTTCATTTTTGAATTATTAGCAACTTCTTCATCAGCTTCATTTGTTTCTTCATCTAGATCATCATCAGAAGAACTTCCAAAAATTTCATGTAATTGTTGTTCTACATGAGCATTATGGGTTTCTTGAGGTGTTTCTATATTATTTTGAGCTTCTCAAGTTTGTCCTTTTGTCCATCCATACATTTCCCCAATTGTAGCCTGTATCTTTCTCTTTTCAGACATTTGTAGGTTTACAATAACCTGTATAAAAAAAATATACGTGAAAAGTAAAGTTAATATTTTTTAATAATACATATTTATTTATTATCTAAAAAACATAAGTATTGTTAAACCAATTATAAAAAACTGTGTTAAAAAATGTTAAATGTTAAAAGAGAAAGTATTAACAATTACAATAGATCATACTAATGGAGTTTAAAAAATTGTTAAATAAAGTTTAACTATTATATATAACAACTCATAACAGCTAAATTCAACAAGCTTCACATGCAAGCCTATAATCAAGTAAAAGCATACCTTCATATTTAATAATTCAACTCAACACCTGAAAATGAGATTTGAGGGTGAAAAAATGATCTTACATTCATTTCAAAGTGTTTAAAAGTGGGCAATGAAATGGAATGACACTTTTGCATCTACCATTTACAGGATAAAACAACACTTGATATTTTATTAAACTTTTATGCAGCGGAATTATACAAAGGATTCATTAAATCTCCACTGAGATAGACTGTTGTGGCATTTATCAGATTTATCTTTTCATAGCAAGAGTAATCCGAAGGCTACCTGGCACACAAACAGGCTCAGTCTAGAGACTCTTGAATAACATACAGACTTGAATCTCAATCTCGTGTTGCAAACAGATCACGGATAATAGTTCTAAATTTTATTAATGTAATTTTATGGGTTAATAAATAAAATTAATATAAATATTTTATTAAATGTATTTAAATATATTAGTAATTTTGTATTTTTAGAGTATATTTTCATTGTCTCAATGATAATGTAAAGTTTGAAATTAGAGAAGAACTATAACATAATATAATAATGTTTTTTTATTTACTTCATTAATATTTTTAAAGTAATAGAGAGTTAGCACAAAGTATTGTAGTTAACCGTTAGTTTTTTAATAAAATAAAATAATAAAATAGATTTAAATATATGATATTTTATGAAGCATTAAGATAAATCTTTTTAATAAAATAAAATTATAAAATAAATTTAAAATATTTTACTATATCTATTTAAATAACTTAATATTGTAATTAGTTTATCAATTTACTTAATTCTGAATATGTATATGCTTCCAGATTGAAATTTATGGTCGCTTTTTTTCACCAAGGCTTTGGATAACTTGCACTTTTCCACATTTCAACTATGAGATTTATTCAAGATTCATAAAAAAAAAAGGTAAAGAAAAAAAATGTTAATAACTACATGTTTTTGTTGTGCAACTTCAATCTAAAATGGCATATTCACATTAGCATTTTATACAAGTAAAGTACTCAACACTCAACTTGATTTGAATAAATAACAAAACCATCTTGATGATTACTATGAGAAAAATGTAAAGTAAAGAAAAAAACCTTTTACTTCTCTTTCGAGAAATACCAATTTCATTCCAGAAATTTTCCTTTATTGGAAGGAATAATATTTAGAATTTCTATCTGCATTTAAAAAAACAAAACCACACTATATTTTCTTTAAAAAAATACAAAATATAAAAAAATTTAGTATAAACTTGAGGTGAAAAACACCAAAACATAAAAAAATAAAATTAAAAAAAAAACTGCAACCAAAAAAATTTGCACCATGAAATTTGTGAAATGTCAATAACATGCCATTATCAATTTAATAAAGTTAATAAAAAAATACTATTAAATGAGGCCACTCCACAAAGTCTTATTTATCCAATGTAGACTTCAGCCTACTCTGTTTTTATCCAAAATTAATGTCCTCAATAAGCTACTCTTCACTGACCTGTCTTCAAAGACTGCTCCAAGGATTGTCTTCACTCTAGGTTTGGTAGGTTCTTAAAAAACTACTCCAAGGATTGTCTTCACTCTAGGTTTGGTAGGTTCTTAAAAAACTACTCCAAGGATTGTCTTCACTCTAGGTTTGGTAGGTTCTTAGTAAGCTCCAAATTCTACAAGATATTTGTTCAAATGTTAAAATTATGGTCTATCATAGACCTTACACACAAAACAAACATAAACCTTCTTTATTTCAAAATTATGAGATTTTTATGCCACGTATATGAGATGTTAGTGCTACAATTATGAGCCACTGCAACTACTATTCCACAGACTAGTTCGAGCTACCTCACTAGTCACAAGTTACCAATATGAACTTGAAGAGATGACTATCCAAGTGGCTACTACAGATCTAAGCTTGACCCTCCCAAAAAAACTGTGTCATTCACAAGATGAATTCCACTAATTATTCTTATCTGAGTAGTTGTCTATAGTTTGCTGCACAAGTGACTCTTAAACGGGCTTGAAGCTCTAGGATAGTGGTCTCAAGCTATAACAATATTCACGTTCCAAAAGATTGACAAATGATTATTGTCATAAATCGAAATTAAACCCAAAAAAACATCAGCCTCCCGCAGTACTTATAAAAATATTCACCATCCAACAGAAATTGACAAATGATTCTTGCCTTCGACATTAGAACTGACCACTGTATTTATTCTTATTTTTTTATTTTCATGGAAAACATGCAACGGAAAAGGACCAAACTATTTGTCAAAGCGGAAAAAGGAGCAGTTAAACCTTGGAATTCCATTCTGAGATTGACAGTGTAATGCGGGAAGTGCTGTTCATGTCTGAGGATGATAGAATATATTATGATATCAATATTTTTATAAAACAGAGAAAAGGCATGAAAGACTAAACAATTAAGTATTGTGGATGACTGCATCACCAAATTAAATAAATACATCCGTTTATCAAAATTTTCTTTAATTTCTTTCGAATCTAATATTTATATGAATGTAATTTATATTTTTTTAAACAGGAAAAGTAAAATAAATCTAATATACCGGATTTTTACATATATTTTTATTTTATTTTTCTTGCAGCGAGGATGCAGGAAAATCAAATCCATAATAGTAACAAGGGGCTTGGAAACACTCTCGTCCAGGGTCCTGGATGGTGGATTCGTTTTGCCAGGAAAAAACGCTTTTGGATTTGAAAATGCATCAAAGATCAAGCTACGAACCTTACCTTAGTTTAGATGCTCCCACGCTGGTTAGATTAGGCTGATCGCAATTCGCAGTAACACTTAGGAGATTAGGCTGATAGCAGTTTCCAGTAACACTTCCGATCGAGAAAGAATGCACACTTCAACCACAAATTCTTCAACAGTGCAGTCTTCAACAAATTCTTAACAGTGCAGTCTGTACGGTAAATTAAAAAATGTATGTGAATCTGTGATATATAGATTGATGTTAATAGTTACTACTTTTAGCAGTTAGTAAGTAGAGAAAAGTATGGAACTAGATGACAAATTTTTCAGCAAATTTATGGAACAAGATGACAAAACAGTAAAGCAATCTGGTAAATTTCTTTGGAAATTAGTAAATACAAAAATCATGGAATAAATTCGAAAGTTGTTAGGCGTGTACTGTGCCAGTGTGCAGTGTGTTAGGTGTACATTGAAGATAATTAATATTATTGCTAAGTTATCAGATCATATAAAATTTAAAATCTCCAAAATAAATTTAGAAATTCCGCCTAAATTTAGAAATTCCCATAGTATGTGAATTATAATATATAATAAATAATTTTGAAAATTTATATTTTTGAATACAATAAAATATTACGGTTTCTATTTTTAAGCGAAAGTCAAAATGACGGTACTCAATGTATTTTACACGTCAGGTTTGACGTGCACAATTTTTGCCTGACCGTAAAATACGTCCTCGAAATTAAAATACTTCCGGTAGGACGTCAATTTCCAGGCTTCTTCATAGCTTGCAGTTTGTCCTTGCTCCGAATTCAGATTAAGATGGATCCCTGTCGGAATTGTAGTCGAAACCTGCCCTATTCTAGAGGATTCCTCTAAAACTGGATGTGTCCTGCAAAGGGGACAAGTGGAATGCCAAAGAAACCACATGTCGATACATTCGACGTGGAAACTATGCCGGCAATTGGGCAAAAGCCGGACTTTCTCATTCTCCTCCCACTCGCACAGGCAGACTGCGCACTGCGACGTCCCAACCCTGGAAATCTGCGATGATGGATACACAAATATGGGCAGCGTCTCTAATATCGCAGAATCCAAGCCCACGTTCCGCAGCGTCGCAGGTTCTTCTCCTGTAAAATCAGACTGATGACCCATCAAAGCTGATCCCTGTCGTCTCCGTCTGATAAATCTAGCATAAACGCGCAGCAAAATCACCAGAAAAATCACAATAGTACAAATTCTGACAAAGATAGTGATATCATCATATTTGTTCTGGGCATCATTGCCATGCGGCTGATTAAAATCACTGACCGGGTTCATTTTATATATCAAATTGAACCCACGAAATTGTATTTCGAATGGAGCTGCTCTCGGCCCTCAAATCCCTTAGATTGCCTCCGCTGCAAAAAAAAAAAAAAAAACAAACACACTGCCCCTCAATTTAAGTAAGCAGCGTCTCCGTTGCCCAGATGAATCGAAAATTGACCCCAAAATAAGGTATGGTTCAAGGGTTTCGATGAATACCTGCATCTACGGTGTTATTATTTTCCTATTTCATTTAAATAAAAGATGTAGGAGATAACTGTTTAAAAGAATTGTAAATTGATACATAGAATTTTCTTTTAAAATGATAACTATTAACTATTAAGTTTAGTTTCTGTTAATTGATATAAAGACTTCTTTTTAAATGATAATAATTATGTAAACATTTTGTTATTTTTTTTTATTAATATAAATTTTGATAATGAATTTTATTTTTAAAGTTTTGGTTTTTTTTTAATCTTTTTTTAATCAAAAGAATTAGCTATTGGGTCAGAGACTCGCATGCACTTTACTATACTTTTGTGTCAACTCGCATGCAATCCATTATACTTATGTGTCAAGTCACATGCAAGGCACCATACTTTTGTGTCAACTCGCATGCTATCCAGCGTACTTTTGTGTCAAAGACTCTCATGCTATCTACCATATTTTTTAGGCCCATGACTTGTTTTTCTCTCTTTAGTTATTGAGCTTCACTTCTTCCACAATTAATTTAAATATTATCCTCTAAACTTTTTTTAAATAAATATATTCCACTTAACCTTATGATATTAATCAAAATGAATCAATGAAATGAATATTTTTTTAAGTTGTGTTTGAATATAAATTTTCATATATTTTGATTAAAATTTAAAGTTTTGATTAAATTAAATGTTTCTGAATTTTGGTTTTTGTGATGCATAATTTTTACAGAGATCTTTTGGTGATAATCACATAGAAAAAATCATTGCATCAAATTTAAAAAGATGAAAAGAAAAGTTAACTAACCCTTAGAATATAACAAAAAAATAACTATTTATAACAAAAAAGGATTTATTATTAAGAAAGATGTATATTATAAATAACATAAAACAAATGATCATGTATATAAAATCACATCAAAGTAAATTTAGTCGAAATCTCATCAAGGAACTCATTTAAGTAAATAAAGAGAGCTCCAACTAGTAGTTGTAAAATAACGGTTAGTTTGACTCAAGTAAGAAACATAATAAAAATTTATTTAATAACTATCATATTATTTATTTATTTAATATTTTGTGAAAAAAAAAAATTTATTTAATTGATACATACGGTTATTTTTAAATTATAATTATTAAAATTATGTAAACTTTTTTTTTCTTAACAAAAAAATTGATATGAGTTTTATTTTTAGAGTTATGCTTTTGTTTTTTTTTAATATTTTTTCTTTAATGAAAGGAATTAGCAATTGGGTCAAAGGCTCGCATGCAACCCACTATACTTTTTTTTTCAGAGACTTGCATGTTACCCACCATATTTTTTAGGCCAATGACTTGTCTTTTTCTCTGTAATTACTTCGTTGATAGTGAATTTTGGATCTCTTAGTTGTGAATTTTGGATCTTTTAGTTTACTTTAGTTTACATAATACTATCATTATTTGGATCATATATTGAGCTCCACTTCCTTGAGAACAATCTTTAAACGTTTTCTAAATAAATATATTCCACTTAACTTTATGTTATTAATGAAAATGAATTTTTTTTTAAGATAAGTTTGAATATTTCTATATTTTGATTAAATACCATGGAACATTTTATTTTATTTTATTTTATTTTTATAGGGTTATTTTTATTTTTTAATTGTATTTTTGACCAAGTTAAAATGCTTACATCACATTAATCCCTTTATTTTATTTTTATTTTTTTGTAATGTGACTTAGTCAAAGCATTAAACATTACATTAGAACATCTCTATCATATTCAACTTTCAACACTTAATAAGTGAATAAATTGAACTTTATAGTTAATTTTTTTATAAAGTTTATATAAAATTTAACTTTGCAATATTTAACGTCATTTTCTAAAGAACAAAATTTAAACAACATACATTTTTACACTTTTCCTAACAAATTTTCAAATTTAATAAACAACTATTGATGTAAAATTGTAGATGTCTGCAATCTCTCTATCATTAAAAAAAAACATAATTTTAATTTATTTATATATTTAAAATACATTTTGAAATTCTATTATTATATTAATAAAAAAACCATAAAAAACATAAAGCTATTAAAGTTTGTTTTTTTAATCTATATTATAATAGTTTTTATAAAAAATAAGTAAATCAAACTTACACTTTATTTTATGAAATAAAATTGTAATTTAAATAAAAATGATATATAATTTTTTTTTAAAGTTTGATAATATCTTTCATTTTTTAATCTTTTTTTTCTCTCTATTTTCATCAACATGTCCATACATCACCTGTAACATACACCATTAACTTCACAGGGAAATGTAAGGAGTTAAAATTTTTTATACAAGTTACTCATCATTACATAGAATGTTTAATAGTTCACAGTGTAATTTTATAAATAAGAATAGTAAACTCCTTACCCCTTAACAACCTCCATTACAGTATATTAACTTAATACTATATGGTGTAAACATCCATTCATCTCATTATTCATATAGTCATCACATAATTGTCATTATGAACATCATAACAAGAAAGGAATCAGCCTCATCATCTGAACACAATAATCAATCACATCATTCAACACCAATATACCCTGGAAACCCTGCAGGGTGAAAACCAGCAAACGTTTAATTTTATTATTAAACGCTCGTGAGGGTGTTCAGCCCATCACTCAATGGCTTATAAGGGAGACCATCCCTTAACCATCGTTTATATAATCTTACAAGGAAATATGAAAATACCTAGCTTAAAGCCATTATAATAAATATGATACCATTTACCCTCTGGTCATCATATCTTTGGATCTTCACATCTTGGTGGCATGGATGTACCTACAATGCACCATCGCACATTGGACCTTCTTGCAACTCGCACTCATCTGCATGAACATTAGTCATTTACCTGCCACCAGGACAAGCATAATTTTTCCTTTGTACATGACAAGCATAATATTCCTTTGTACATGTCGCCATCACTCCCTGCTATGATTCCTTCAACATAAAATGATGTCAAGATTCATAAAGTATAAATCAATCACTATAGTAGTTTCTCCATCTACTCTTGTGTAATCATGATAAGTAAGTAAAGTACCTTGTCATTCTCTCTTTAATAACACATACCTCATATGTACTGGTTATAGGTCATCACAATAACTAATGCTTATGTCGCATAAGCACACATTCCTGTAAGACAATGGCTACATCTCCCAAACTTTCTTTAAAATAAACTGATACATCAGCTAAGATATTTATGCATGTGATTTACATACTTTTAATAAAAATAGCTAACCCTTAACCTATTACCTTTAGTGCATGGTATGCAAGTTAACATAACAATTGTTTCTTCCATGCATGCGAATGCATACTGATTCCAAGAGACTCTCCCTAAAGGAGTGCCTTCACAAGAAACACATAAATCATATTCAACGTAGTTTAATATTACAAGCTTTCTTTCTACATACCCAAAAATGTATATTATTTTTCAATAAAAGCTAATACATATGTTGCATGCTTATGCATGATCTTCCTCCCAAAAGGAAATCATAACCATGACAATATAAAAGTAATCACTTATTAGTTCCTTTAACCATGAATTTATTAAATAACTTAACTTTACCAACACCCTGGTAAACAATCTATGGATTTATTAAATAACTAATATTTGCAAACACCATGGTAATATACCCATGGTTTTATGAAACTATCCATGGATTTACTAATTAATCTTTACCATTACCATGGTAAACTATCCATGGATTTTATTAAATAATTACTATTTACAACATGGATTCTCTTTAAAAAAACTTCTTAGTATACTACCACTCTTTAACTATTATGTAAAAGATTGGCATAATAGCAAAGAATAACATAATAGAAATCTTAGCCAATAAGTTTCCCTTTCACCATTCCATCTTTCTAATAACATTATCTTTCTAAAATATTAAAGTAAGAGTCTTTTCAAGAAAAAACAACAAGGATTATTTTTAGGAAATAAATAACCACCAAAATATCATCTTTTAATTAAAAATTCCTATCTAAATGCATTAAATACAATGCATAGAGAATATGAAAATATGCATATTTATCCAAACATGCATGAAATAAATTCACACAATAGACACATGCCTATTTTAAATATGCGTGCATTTTAAACATCTCCATATAAGGTTACCAAAGCCTTAATCTCAATATGTCCACCAAAACATATTTTCACCTTAAGGAAAATCTCAACTTATTTCCCTTGAATTATTTTCCCATATATTTACCCATATTATATGAGAATAAATTGTAAAATAAGAAAACTATTTATTTCAACTCACAAGTGAACTATATATTTCAACTCTCAAGAAAGAGATTATATGATAAATAAATTTAGCCAAAATTATTATCTTGGAAATCATATATATATATATATATATATATATATATATATATAATCTTTTCTTTATCTTTTAACTCACCAAGATAAAGACTATCTAATAAAGAAAGTAAGCCAAAAATCATCTTTCTTGGCAGTCCACTCTCTCATTCAAGTGGACTCTTATTAAGGAAAAAAAATTAATACCATTTATATATAATCTTTTCTTATATATTTCTTTTCACCAAAAGATTTTATAATAACACTTAGCCAATATTATAATCACTTATTATCTCAAATACCCACTTTCCATAAGCAAGCAATCATGCATTTGCTAACATGATGGTATTCAAAATGCAAAAAGAACGATGCATAAACTATGCAAAGATTGCAAGCGAAAACTGATAAACCATACCCTTGAGCAGAAAATATCGAGAATAGAGGTAGATTCGCGCAGGTCTGGAGAAGATCCAAAGGAGAGTTGAATCTGATGATTACTCAACCATTTTCTTCAAATCTCAGGTCGCAACAGGTCACAACAATCGAATTATGACCCTTCGTTCATCCTCCACATGCATTCTGGCCTTGTATAAATATATGGCCGAGTTCCTGGAACGTTCTCATTCCATTTATCCTTAAACTATTGAATTGTAATGAGTGGATCTAACACTTGTATTGCAACCACCGAAGGGCTTTATGTCTACAGATGCCAACAAGGCTAATCTCATTCCTAGCATGAAAATGGTTTACCAGCAGCTCAACGAACTGCAAAGCGGCAGAGAAAAGTAAGAATAAACAAGGGTGTTGTCATTCTTTAAATCCATTGTTTCCAGCAAAGAATCGAACCCCCTCCCATTTCACAGGCTTGCCACCCTTTAATACGCAGCACCATTATTCATTTAACAGTCCTCAACCATGCACACTGAGTTGAAAGAGAAAATACTCCTGTAAATAATCAATACGAAATTAGGAATTCATTTACATCAACAGTTTCTTGATTTTCTTGATACAACGGTTTTTGTAAAACATGGTAAAAACTAAGTTTACGTGGGTGTTACATACTCCCCCCCTTAAGAGAGCACCGTCCTCGGTGTGCTTCTGTCACTGAAATTTAACTTATACTCATGATATAATAATATAAAAAACCCGAAGGGAGTCCTTTCCCTTCACAATGTAACACTTTCGTTTCCTTAAATGCAATTAATTGAAACAACAATGCTTATATCCATGTTCATAAGCATGTATAGCGCAAAGAAAATTTCATTTCCATTTCTACTGCTTATCCCTTATTCAATTCACAAAAATATAGAAAAATCTCTATAAGAACTTACCATTATTTACCAATTACCATTGGAAGAATGATGGCTTTTATGCAAGCTCTCATAGAATGGTTGAACACCCATCAACACTTGCTGGAAAGAGCCTGTAATGTATGACTAACCATTCAATCACATTAGTCACATAGTTCCAATCAAATGAAAATACTTGCAACTATCAAACATTCTTGCATTATATAGAGATATTTTAATCGAAGTACTTCCACAAGTACTCAGACATCCAGATAGTAATTTTTTCCATATTAATTCAAATTAGCACAACACACTAAAAATTCTTCATACTTATTTGGAAAGTTAGTCTTTCAGACTGTGGTCCTCCCAACCATCAAGTGAGGCTATTATGTCCTCCACTTGCCCCCTAGCTCCAGAATCTGGACAGTGTCACGAGTCAGTAGTGGATTCTTCTACTGTGACATCGGGATGGCCAATCCAGTCACACTCAGAAAAGCCTGGAAGAGAAATTCGGGACAGTCCGGTCCAATTCTCCAATTCCAGACACACTCAGTTGTTTTTGGATTTACAAGGGTTGTTGGAAGCTATTTTTGACTGGTCCCAACCAGCTCGATAAAATACTCCCCCTTTACCAATTTCACAGAACGCCTACTCCTCCCCGGGGATCCAACTTATCCTCAGAGGAGTAGGTAACTGTCTTTCCAACTGTCCCCAACCACTTCCTATTCTTGGAAACATTTTTACTATCAGCTTAGAAATATTTTCTTTCATTAATTAATTCCAACAAATTAAATAATTTTCTTTATCAAAAGTGATGATTTAAGTTTTTCTTTCCAAATAAAAGAAAATTAAACAAATTGTCTTTAACTAGTTAACACTAGTTAACTTTAATGAAGCCATCACAACTTCCCCCCTGGAAGTAACATACATTTGTTGTACATTAAAACATGATACTTTAACGTTTACTGTTGCAACTTACATTGCAATGCTTGCGATGCTTTATTTTCACAGATTTTCTGTTTCCCATTAAGCTTCCCATGCTTACTATAAGAAACAATGCTAATCATAGATATGCATTTCTCCAGCACATATTAGCTTTTGCACACATTTCCAATGCCCATAATGTTCTGTTCCAACAGACTGACATACGAAGTAATTATCATAATCACTTGTTCACAACTTTCAAATAGCTTTAGTCAAAATTGATTTGTGCATATAACTTTCATTAGTTATTCATTCATAACTAGTCAATAGTTTTAATGCATCCATGATGACTCATGCAAACACTAGTTAGTCAACTAGTCATTTAGTTAAGTTTCATAACTTGATCTATTAAGAGACTTCATTCAATTTGATTTTAACACTCTATCATTTTATATAAGGACTTTCCTCATCTTTTTCATTCTTGCACTAGTTTCACACACCATCACTATATGCATAAATCTTTTTAAATAGTGC
Organism: Pinus albicaulis; assembly: GCA_034641835.2. Taxonomy (NCBI): domain Eukaryota; kingdom Viridiplantae; phylum Streptophyta; class Pinopsida; order Pinales; family Pinaceae; genus Pinus; species Pinus albicaulis. The sequence continues at coordinate 455,756,991 of CM076573.1, forward strand.
ATGGTAACTTAGAAATTTTATTACATGCAAAAACAATTGCTTCTTTTCAAGCTCAAATGAAAAGTAACTATTTTTCTCTCATGCTTTTATACTTTCTTTCCTAAAGAAATAAAGCATAATACACCTATTAACCTCATATGCATATTCTTATCCGGAAAAAGTATATTATAATAGCATGTATTGGAAGCTAATCTCATTCAATGCCATGTATGTAACAATTCATTTTTAAAGGAATCAACATGCATATGCATAGAATTCTTAAAATAACATAAAATACTTATCTTTATTTCATTTGAAGGAATTCTCTCCCAACTGCAATACTCCTCCTCATCAGGAATTCACATTGCTCCTCCACAACAATGTTTTCTTTTAGCAACATCGACAAGATTTTATAGCATGATTAGATAAAGTCTTAATCAATAATTAATCAATCTTTGAGTGATCTTTTAACACCTATTCATGTGCATATACGAGATGTGAATGCAATGCCACAACATGCTTTCTTCTAACATCTCTACATTAGTGTGAGTAAGTAATTATCAATTCATGTCAAATAACTCCCACATTATTATGACATTTTTTCACACATGCACACATTCGTACCAGACAAATCACTATATCTGTTCGGAAATTCCTTTAATGGAAAATGACACAATGTGCATTTGCTTTACTTAAACTTTTACAAAAGAACCACCACTTCAGCTTTTGCCTTTGGAGCATGCAAATATATTAAAGCTAACACATTGACTGTTGTTCCTATGCATACAATGCATAAAGATTAATTTCCCAACATAGTACTTAACATAATCGAGCAGACAAAATCATGATTCCTCTTCGAGGACACATAACATAATAGGCATGCAAAACATGGTTTTCTTTTCGATAAAACTATTGGAATAAAACATAAGAATACATACCTTATTCTTGAAATATTCTACCCACATTAGCCATGTATATATTTCAAGGAAACCAAAACATTACTTTAGTTTTTGTACATGTAATTCATCTTCTTTGCCAAAGAATCTTTTCTAAAGTATGATAACAAACATGTTATCACTTTCACATATAGACTTATGTTCTTTCCGATGAAATATAATACAACTATTGCATGCAAAGAACCTTGTTCCTCTATGATTCTACATGCAAGTTTCTTATGCTTTGCTTCCAATAATTTATCATAGATTTCCTCTTTTATGCATAAAAAATACACAATATTAACAAGGTTAACTTAACCTTTAATATCCCTAAATCAAGAAGTTGACATAATCCATCTAGCAATGTATTATATTCAAGAGGTTATTCTCTTTAGCCTATATTTAATTTCAAGAAAGAACTTGGATTTCTTTTCACTTAACACACAAGTACGTAGTCCCTTTTAAAAAACAAGCTTCCCATCTTTTCTTAAACAATATATATATAAAGGCAAGCAAGTTTACTTATTTATGTTTTACTACTGCTCACACCTTCTTCTTTTTTCTCGTTTAGACTAATCCTAATCTTCCCATTTTTTCTCCTCCCATCCCACCCACGGGTTTCGAACCGGTGACCTTGCAGAACGGAGTGCCTTAAGAGTGCACCCCATCACCAACTGCTCTACACCACGTGGGAACTACTGCTCACACCTTTCAACATAGGTACTAGTAATCTTTGCAAGAACTCACATGGGTTATTCTCAGCAAAAATAGCATAGTAGTTTGGTATTTTACCATGGTATATCTTTCCAAAAGATTATTATATTAGCAATTCTTTATTACTTTCCAGAAGAACTAGCACAATCTTGCATATTAAGTAAAACCACATTTTACTCTATATTTGTCTCTTTCAGTTGCAAAATTTACATGCAAGATTTATTTTCAAAATATACATATTTCTCTCATGAAGAATCAAATGTATATTAGTTAAATTTTCAAGCACACACATGTTTCTTTTTCAAGAAACCAAATTCCCAACTCCTTTCAAGGAAACTTCAACACAACAATAGAATTTTTACGTACATGGAAAGTACATATTTTTTTTAAAGAAATGCTAACTTAAGAGTTATTTACTTTGTAAGCAGTGTATTTTCCATAAATGCAATAACTATTGTTTTCAAGACAAGAAGGATAGTAATACTTATCTCTTGAACTCATTGTTCAACCTAGATTAGAGATGCGATGCCTTCCTTCACATATGCGCATTTCATCTCGGATCTCTCAATTTCTTTCGCTAAATCCCAAAGGTGCCAGTTTTTGAACCTTTAGCTTTGATACCACTTGTAACATACACCATTAACTTCACAGGGAAATGTAAGGAGTTCAAAAATTTTACACAAGTTACTCATCATTACATATAATGTTTAATAGTTCACAGTGTAATTTTATAAATAGGAATAGTAAACTCCTTACCCCTTAACAACCTCCATTACAGTATATTAACTTAATACTATATGGTGTAACCATCCATTCATCTCATTACTCATATAGTCATCACATAATTGTCATTATGAACATCATAACAAGAAATGAATCAACCTCATCATCTGAACACAATAATCAATCACATCATTCAACACCAATATACCTTGGAAACCCCGTAGGGTGAAAACCAGTAAACATTTAATTTTATTATTAAACGCTTGTGAGGGTGTTCAGCCCATCACTCAATGGCTTATAAGGGACACCATCCCTTAACCATCGTTTATATAATATTACAAGCAAATATGCAAATACCTAGCTTAAAGCCATTACAATAAATATGATACCATTTACCCTCTGGTCTTCATATCTTCGGATCTTCACATCTTGGTGGCATGGATGTACCTACAATGTACCATCGCACATTGGACCTTCCTACAACTCGCACTCATCTACATGAACATTAGTCATTTACCTGCCACCAGCACAAGCATAATTTTTCCTTTGTACATGACAAGAATAATATTCCTTTGTACATGTCGCCATCATTCCCTGCTATGATTCCTTCAACATAAAATGATGTCGAGATTCATAAAGTATAAATCAATCACTATAGTAGTTTCTCCATCTACTCTTATGTAATCATGACAAGTAAGTAAAGTGCCTTGTCATTCTCTCTTTAATAACACATACCTCATATGTACTGGTTATAGGTCATCACAATAACTAATGCTTACGTCACATAAGCACACATTCCTGCAAGACAATGGCTACATCTCCCAAACTTTCTTTAAAATAAACTGATACATCAGCTAAGATATTTATGCATGTGATTTACATACTTTTAATAAAAATAGCTAACCCTAAAGCTATTACCTTTAGTGCATGGTATGCAAGTTAACATAACAATTGTTTCTTCCATGCATGTGAATGCATACTGATTCCAAGAGACTCTCCCTAAAGGAGTGCCTTCACAACTAAACAGATAAATCATATTCAACATAGTTTAATACTACACATACCCAAAAATGTATATTATTTTTCAATAAAAGCTAATACATATGTTGCATGCTTATGCATGATCTTCCTCCCAAAAGGAAATCATAATCATGACAATATAAAAGTAATCACTTAGTCTGTTCATCTAAGGAATATAACTAATTAGTTCCTTTAACCATGAATTTATTAAATAACTTAACTTTACCAACAGTGTGGTAAACAATCCATGGATTTATTAAATAACTAATATTTGCAAACACCATGGTAATATACCCATGGTTTTATGAAACAATTAATCTCCATCAACACCATGGAAAAACTACCCATGGTTTTATGAAACTATCCATGGATTTACTAATTAATCTTTACCATTACCATGGTAAACTATCCATGGATTTATTAAATAATTACTATTTACAACATGGATTCTCTTTACGAAAAATTCATAGTATACTACCACTCTTTAAGTATTATGTAAAAGATTGGCATAATAGCAAAGAATAACATAATAGAAATCTTGGCCAATAAGTTTCCTTTCACCATTCCATATTTCTAATAACATTATCTTTCTAAAATATTAAAGTATGAGTCTTTTCAAGAAAAGACAACAAGGATTCTTTTTAGGAAATAAATAACCACCAAAATCACGTGGTTAATCATCTTTTAATTAAAAATTCCTATCTAAATGCATTAAATACAATGCATAGAGAATATGAAAATATGCATATTTATCCAAACATGCATGAAATAAATTCACGCAATAGACACATGCCTTTTTAAATATGCGTGCATTTTAAACATCTCCATATAAGGTTACCAAAACCTTAATCTCAATATGTCCACAAAAACATATTTTCACCTTAAGGAAAATCTCAACTTATTTCCCTTGAATTATTTTCTCATATATTTACCCATATTGATATGAGAATAAATTGTAAAATAAGAAAACTATTTATTTCAACTCACAAGTGAACTATATATTTCAACTCTCAAGAAAGAGATTATATGATAAATAAATTTAGCCAAAATTATTATCTTGGCAATCATATATATATATATATAATCTTTTCTTTATCTTTTAACTCACCAAGATAAAGACTATCTAATAAATAAAGTAAGCCAAAAATCATTTTTCTTGGCAGTCCACTCTCTCGTTCAAGTCGACTCTTATCAAGGAAAAAAAATTAATACCATTTATATATAATCTTTTCTTATATATTTCTTTTCACCAAAAGATTATATAATAACACTTAGCAAATATTCTAATCACTTATTATCTCAAATACCCACTTTCCATAAGCAAGTAATCATGCATTTGCTAACATGATGGTATTCAAAATGAAAAAAGAACGATGCATAAACTATGCAAAGATTGCAAGCGAAAATTGATAAACCATACCCTTGAGCAGAAAATGTCGAGAATAGAGGCAGATTCACGCAGGTCTGGAGCAGATCCAAAAGAGGGTTGAATCTGATGATTACTCAACCATTTTCTTCAAATCTCAGGTCGCAACAGGTCACAACAATCGAATTACGACCCTTCGTTCGTTCTCCGCATGCATTCTGGCCTTGTATAAATATATGGCCGAGTTCCCGGAATGTTCTCATTCCATTTATCCTTAAACTATTGAATTGTAATGAGTGGATCTAACACTTGTATTGCAACCACCGAAGGGCTTTATGTCTGCAGATGCCAACAACGCTAATCTCATTCCTAGCATGAAAAGGGTTTACGAGCAGCTCCACGAACTGCAAAGCGACAGAGAAAAGTAAGAATGAACAAGGGTGTGATCATTCTTTAAATCCACAGTTTCCAGCAAAGAATCGAACCCCCTCCCATTTGACAGGCTTGCCACCCTTTAATACGCAACACCATTATTCATTTGACAATCCTCAACCCTGCACACTGAGTTGAGAGAGAAAATACTCTTGTAGATAATGAATACCAAATTAGGAATTCGTTTACATCAACAGTTTCTTGATTTTCTTGATACAACAGTTTTTGTAAAACATGGTAAAAACTAAGTTTACGTGGGTATTACATCACCCCATTCTGATAAAAGAATTGAGCCATTTAAAGAAAAGCTCACAAACAATTAAAAATGAATACTTATTTGCACTTATATAATCACTTCTTTTTTAAAAAACTTCATTTTAATATTTTAAAAATTGTGTAATAATATAAAAAAAAAAAATCAACGAGGTTTTAAAAGCTTGCCTTCTCAAATTCTAGTTAATGAGTATATTATTTTTTAATATTTGGTTTTAGTTTAAAAATAAATAAGAGCAATAAAATTTACATAATAATTTTTTTTATTTTTTTAATGTATTTTTGCAAAAGAGTGAATTCGTACACGTTAGTTGACTAAAACAATAAGAATTGGAAAAATATTTGTTAAAAATCAAATAAGAGGTTTTTCAAATTTTTATTATTTAAAATTTATTTTTAGTTGTAATTTCACTTGAACTAATAAAACATAACGTTTTTTACTAAAATATTTCAAATCGTAAAATTTACAATATTGAAAAAACATCCCACAGCGTCAAATGCTCACCGTTGCGAAGACTCGCCCATTCCATAGGCACGTACGTAATGAGCTGCTTTTCAATATTTGGATTTAAGACGAGAAAAATGGTCTCGAGTTACCATGGCGGGCTCGAAACCCTCTTTCCGCTTTCACATTGGACCACGCATTCCTCCTAACGTTGGTCAACATGGCGTCATCAAACGGAGCTGGCCATCCTCACTCTGAGTTAAAATTTCGTTAGGTTTTTTCGTCAGAAGGAAAATTGTGATTTTATTAAGATTAATTCTATAAATGGTAGAAAAAATATGTCTACTAATTTGATTTGATTGACCAAATTTGTATTATGTTAAATAATATTTTGATCCTAGTACGAAAATGAAGAAAGAAAATGAAGAAATTATGAATGAGTAAGGAAATCTAAGAAAGATCACAGAAATGAACCAAGTTTTAAATATAAGTTAGTAAGTAAAATGAAAAATGGTTTATGATTGCCTAGAATTGAAGAGTTGTAAGGTTATGTATAATTGCCTGAGTATAGAAGAGGTATAAAGTTATGTTATGTAAATTTTTGACTCAGTAAAATTATATAACAATAAAAATAAAATAAAATATAAATTAAAAGAATTAATAAAATATATAAATAAAATTAATAAATTTAGTTATTAAGAAAAATATTTTGATTAAATCAAATTATATAAAAATAAAAATAAATTAAATTAAATTAAATTAATAATTATAATTATCAAATATTATTAATTAAAGCATTCTAGATTTATCTTAATTTTGGATTTACTGAGCATCTATAAGGATCAAATCTCTTAAGGTGCAAATCTCTTTTAGAATGAAAAGGGATGGGATCTCTTTAGGATCTTGTTAAATCCAGAGTTAAGATGGATCTAGGTTGGTTTAAATTTACGTACATTATATGGAAACTACATGACAAAAATGACTATATTTCTTTGTATCTAGGCTGGTTTAAATTTATGTACATTATATGGAAACTACATGACAAAAATGACTATATTTTTTTGTATCTTCTAGCTGAATTGACTTTTTAATGTGTGTGAGGAAGAAGTGTTGTGTAGAGTGATGAACGTAAAAAAATTCAGTGAATGTTCCATACCTCCACATACTTCTTCCGCATATATCCCTCTCACACAATAGTATTGATTAACAAATCATGTTTTATTTTATATCGAGATGCGAAGGATTTATATCAAAGTAGAAACAATGAATCTTGGTCCCAATAATACTTTCTTCTACAATGTTAAGTATTTATGCATACATGTCTACACACTACATATTAATCTATTAATTAGTGGTTTTGTGTTAATAAATTTTTGGGTATGAAAATTTTCAGTAACATGTTTAGAGGGCACAAAATAAGGGTGGATGATTAACTATTCCCACTAGTTTGTTGACGTGGGCCTATCTTATTTGAGCTCATCGAATACTAAGTGCATTTGTGAATTAACATTTTACAATTAAATAGTTATTATCGAATATTAAATTAAGTGTATGTGTAATGTATCTGAGAAAGAAATGTTGTGTGGGAGAATGAGTGACCGGAACAAGGAACAGAAACTCCGCCCCCCTGCACCCCCCCTCTCTACATACTTCTACCACACACGTCTCTCTCATATAACATTACGTATTCACTAATTAATTAGTGATTTTGACTTATTAATGTGTGTGAGGAAGGAGTGTTGTGCAGGAGAATGGGTGTGCGAAGCATGGATCGAAAATGTTCTTTTGCAATGTTTTGTACCTTTGCGTAGATTTTCGCACAATGTCACCACCACAATGTCCACACTATGTCATTGTATTTGAGTTTGCCGAATACTAAGTGCATTTTTTATTTCATATTTTTTAGTAAAATAGAACAAGGAACAGAATCTTTCATTAATAATGTTTGTATCTCCGCATACATTTCAGATATGTACATTTTTTTTTTTGACAATAACGAATATTTTTATTTAGGCGGCAAAGCTGCCACAAGCTCTTACATTCCAGCTCTGACAGAGATAGTTTCTCGTGAATAGCTGTTTGGGATTGCTGTCAAAGAAACCGGAGGACAGATCACCAGGCATGGTTCGCCTCTCTTTAGGGATAAGAATGATATTACCAGGCAGACATTTGTTCAGTTTCATAGCGTTGTTCACTTCGCCTTCTTTGAACAGAGCTTGTTCCTCAAATCTGATGCAAAAGGGCATCGGCCGATGCATCGCACCAAGGCCAGGATACTTCCCTGGGCGATTCATGATAATGACGGTCTCCTTCATGCAGAGAATTAAGACAGCGATGCTTATGTTTGGATGAGAGAAATGATAATCCGTTACTGCTTTGTATATGCTGCATCTGTAATGGAAATGCTCCAGCGCAGGGTCCATTTTTTGCAGCGCCCTGATGTATGAGTCGACATCATCGCCTGTCGGAGTTGAGAAACTTTGATAATGGTGAAAATGAGCTTCAGATTTGAGATCAGAGAGACCATCTATACTGGATCTGGGATGGCAAGTTGAAAATCCTATTTGAACTCTTGAAACAGAGGGATCCAACAGGAAACAGAGGCTCTTGAAAGGAAGGCTAACAGGGGAAAAGAACAGGCCTGAGACCACGGATTTAATTTGGTTGATAATCCAGAGAGATGAGGTCCCCAAGAGCAGGGTACTGAGAAGTAGAGAGATAGTCATAGGGTCGATTAGGATAGGAGGTCCGAACAGCAGAAACATTAAGGAATGGAACAGGAAGATTCAGACGAATTGACCACCAGCGATCTCCGATTACAGAGGGAGCCAAGGTTGGCCTCCAAATCAGCTTGGGAGTTGAGATTCCTAAGTATATGAAAGAAGGAGATTTTACTGAACTTGGGCAATAAGAGCCGGATTTTTTTGATTATTGAGGCTAAGTGAACCTGATGGGGGGCCTTGTGTGAGGTCAACGCCTGGATGATAATTCTGGAATCTCCAAATACAGAGAGAGAGAGGATATTTCTATTAATCGCCAGATTCAGACCCTGCCACAATGCAAGAGCCTCCGCTCTGTTATTGGATTCGATACCCAGACCCCAGTGGAATCTCAATTTAGAAGAGCCTCCAGGACGCAGAATAACTCCACCGCTGCCAGCAACCCCAGGGTTACCCTTAGAGGCCCCATCGAAGAATAAACAGTGTTCATCCAAGGCCGATCTCCATTTGATAAACTCCAGTTCCTCCAATCTAATCTCCCAGTTGGCATGGACAATTGCAGGAGGAATGGACCTTTCCTTCAGATTTGGAACCAGATCTTTAAGCCATAGCTCCTCTGCTTGGTCCAGACTCATTTCATTCCTTGAGGATGTATTGGCTTCCAAAGCCTCGCCCAGCAAAGCTTTGATTTTAGAAATAACTCTGGTAGTAGTGCAGCTTTCTCCTCTGAAAATTCTATTATTCCTTTCCAACCACAGCTTCCAGCAGATGAGTTTAGGGATCCACATCCAACTTGTTTTAAGAAGACTTTTTTTTGTGAAGCAAAAGGGAGATAATCTGGCCCAATTTTGGAACAGTGCAGGAATGTTATCAGGAAGGTCAAGATTAGCTGGGCCAAGCATCAGAACTCCCCTCCAGATTACTAGAGCAAAGGGGCAGAGCAACAACAGGTGATTGGCAGTTTCTTCGTCAGACAAGCACAAGGGGCACCTGGAAGGCCCTTCCATCCCTCGCCTCCGCAAATTATCTCTGGTAAGAATGCTTTGGTGCGCCACAGTCCAACAGAAGAAGTCAATTTTGGGGAGTGAGGGGAAATTCCATATGAATTTCCATTGAGCTGGGTCAGGAGGAGCATAAGGAACATCCATAATTCTTTTATAACCTTCAGCAACAGTATAGGAGCCAGAAAGGGAACCCCAGCCTCTTTTGTCCTTAGAAGTGGCCTTTGAAGGAGATTTGCCTTGAAGCAGATCTAACAGTAAAGAAGCTTCCCCCTGCAACCTAAGGGGAACCTCCCCCAGATTCCATCCATCCCAGAGTGTACCTGGATCATCCTTCCAGTTAGATATATCCCACAGGGTGTTCAAGTTGCAGGATTGAAGCCAATCTTTGATATTTGCTAGGCCTTCCACTTGATTCAAAGGATGATCACCCATTATCGAGTCTTCCCAGATTTTGATTTTTCTCCCATTACCAGGGATCCAGTAGAGATAGTGGCTGAATTGCTCTAAAGCTGAATTGCACAGATTAAAGATCGGAGATCCTTTTATCGATCTTGGGGGCTTATCCAAGCATCTCAAGCGTTGCCCATGGAAGTATTTCTTCCAAATGACTCTTTTACTCCAGCTAGAGTTTCCAGAGACTAAATTCCACAGGATCTTGGAACCCAAAGCAAGGTTTTGAGCAGCCAAATTTTGCAGATGGAGGCCTCCTTCCAGATGAGGTCTCTTGAGAGTCTCCCAATTCACTAAGTGGAGCCTTCTATCGTTGTTGTTCCCACCTTCCCACATAAATATTCTCAACATACTGTCCATTTTACTGAGAAAAGTTTTAGGGGCAAGGAGTATGGTATGTTGATATAGAGGCATACTTATGAGGACTGATTTCATAAGGATGACTTTCCCTGCGTTATTCAGCCAAGAGGTGCCCCAGGCTTGGATTCTGATCTTTAGCTTGTCGAGCAGAGGTAGCCAGTGAGCAACTTTAGGCTTGGATCTGAAGATTGGGATCCCGAGGTATTTGAATGACTCCCAATTTCGAATTCCATCCATTTCTAAGAGCCTTGCAATATCTGACAGCTCCTTGGACGAGCAGTTCCAGCCATAGATAGAGCATTTTCGATAGTTAATCATGCTGCCCGAGAACAACCTGTAAATGTCCAGCTCCTTCTTGAAGGATCTGGCAGAGATAATGCTGGCTCCTCCAAGCAGCAAGGTGTCATCGGCGAACTGGGCGTGATTAATGTCTTTCACCTTGCGAGACGTTCTGAGGCCAGGCAGGGTTTGAATCTTCTGGTTGTGATCGAGTTGGAAGCTGAGCACCGAGGCCTGAACAGCATAGAGGAGCGGAGACAAAGGACAGCCTTGTCTAAGGCCCCTAGAGGCTTGGAAGAAGTCAGTAGAATGACCATTGACCAGAGGTGCGATCCATGGCGAGGCTATACAGGCTTTCACCCAGTTTATGAACGCTGTTGAGAAGCCTAACTTCTTCATTACAATGAACAAAAACTCATGTCTCACTCTATCAAATGCGTTAGCCAGATCGAGCTTAATCACCATTCCTTTCTCATTTCTTTGGCAGCTAGAGTGGACTGCTTCTTGCACCAGCACAATGTTGTCCAATATTTTTCTTCCTTTTATGAATCCGCCTTGATTTTCGGGGATGATGGCTGGCAATATATTCTTAAGTCTGCTGGCAATTATTTTGGAGACCAGCTTATAACTGGAATTGCACAAGGAAATGGGCCTAAATCTGCTGAAGTCGGAGGCACCTTTCTCTTTTGGGATTAAGGCGAGAAAGGCCGAATTAATGCCACCTCCCATCTTTGCACAGTTCTGGGATTTTATGACCATTCTCAATAGATCTTTTTTTATTGTTGACCAGCAAGTCAAGAGGAACCTGACAGAGAACCCATCAGGGCCTGGGGCTTTGTCAGGCTCCATGCATTCCAGAACTTGCTGAAGCTCGTCCATACTGATCGGAGCTGTCAACATGGTATTATCCGATTCCTTAACGCATTTTGGAATTAAGTCGATCGGGTAGTCATGAGGGTCAATAGGGGGTTGTTCAGGAGCCGAATAGAGATCTTTGAAGTAGGAGTAAGCAACTCTCTTTATGTCATCAAAATCCTTAACCACAGTGTTTTGGAAGTGTATCTCAGAAACTGTTTTGAACTGCTTTCGAGCTTCGGCTTGTTTATGAAAGAAGCTGGTGTTTTTATCTCCGGATTGTAACCAAAGGTTCCTAGACTTCTGTCTCCAAAATTCTTCCTCCTCCCTGCTAGATCTGTGTACCTCTTTTTGCAAATCGACTTCTTTTTGGAGCAGACTTTGTGTTACAGGACTGTGCTCCATAGCTAATTGATGAACAACAAGTCTATTAAGAGATTCATTCCTTTTGGCAGAAGGGGTTTTCAGTCTTTTGGCCCACTCCTTAAGACTTCTTTTCAGGCCCCTGATTTTCTCTTCCCATACATAAAATGGAGAACCATGGACAGTCCTATTCCAGGCCTCAGAAACTACCTCTTGGAATCCTTCTTGCCTAATCCACAGAGGACTGAAACGAAAAGGTATGGGGCCCAAATTACCATCCATGGAGAGCTCGAGGAGGATGGGCTTATGATCAGAAGTAAGGTTTGGAAGAATTTTAGAAGTGGCCATAAGACCGCATGTCAGAAAAGAAGAATGGACAAGGAATCTGTCCAAACGGGCAGCTATGTGATTTGGGCCTAGTCTTTTATTGGACCAGGTGAAATTCCCTGAAGAAGGTTTAATATCCTCCAGATCCCAGCCTAGAATAATATCTTCAACCCATTCTCTGGCAGGGTCCCTGACAATGGAGCCGCCCTTTTTCTCATCAACAACAAGGGTAACATTCAGGTCACCTGCTATAATAATATTTCCTGGGTTTTGCTCTAAAAGAAAGGATTGAAGCGAATTCCAACAATTTTTTTTCTCGCCTGGTAATACCGGAGCATAAAGATTAAACATACTTACTTGTTGACCCGAGTCTTTGTGGAGGAGCTGAGTGAAAAGCCAATGGGGGCTACTGTTTTCTTGAATAAGGTCGTATTTGGTGCTGTTCCAAAAGGTTGCTATTCCACCAGAAGCGCCTCTAGCACTTACCGCTCTTCCATGACCTTTTTGCCAAAAAAATTTACTATTTTGGAGGAGAAGATGATCCTCCAGCTTTGTCTCCTGGATGAGGAGGATTTCAGGCGAATATATTCTCACTATGTCTTTCAAGGCTTCCTCTTTTAACCTGCTACCTAAACCTCTGCAATTCCAGGAGACGTATTTCATTATTTACTGACTTGGGGGCTTGTGGCTCCTTTTGGAGCCCTGTTACTCTTGCGCCCAGATCTGGTATTCATCATTCCTTTGAGGGTTTTTTGGGAACCTTGAAGGACATCTAGATAAGTTTTTTCCTCTCTTTGTTTCTTCTTGGATTTCCGACCCCGAGTCGTCTTGGTAGGAGTGACATGCGAATCAGATTTGGAATCTCGCTCTTCTGTTTCTCCCTCAGAGTCGGAGGCAAGACTGATGTGCTCTTCGATGCCTTCGTTACCCCTCTGACCATCATCAACTGGAGAAACAGTTGGTTCGACTTCAGGTTCTTTCACTTGCTTCAACTTATTTTCTGTATCCTCTTGGGTCTCCGTGACATCCACCTTTTGTCCTGAGGTGGAGCCATCTTTAGCAGCAGCAGTGGCCTTTGTATTGGATTGTGGCTTCCCTAATGGCACGGAGTTATTCTGCCCCGAGGACCTTGGAATAGCCTTTCCCTTTTTAATTTCTTTCCATCCTTCTTCTTCTACCTTGTTCCCTGTTGGAGCTTTTGGGCAATTTCGCTGGAAGTGTCCATGCTCATGACAGGTTCGACATTTGAAAGGCAACTGCTCGTAGTCCAGCTTCTGGTAATGCTGCCATTCTCCAACTGTCAGTTTGACCGCTTCTGGCAGCCCGGCTTCCAGATCGACTTCCACACAGATTCTAGCGCAGGTATATTGGCCTTTGTGATCAGCTTTGTCAATGAAGCGACCCATCCCATTACCAATCTTCTGCAGGGCTTGATAGCTCCAGCAGTGAATCGGGAGGTTTGGGAGACGAACCCAGACCGGCACCTCCTTAGGGACGTCGACAGAGGGATCGAAATCAGGGCTCCATTTGTTAAGATACAGTCCCTGATTCCCCATAAAATACGGTCCATTTCTGAACACCAGGTCACGATCTTCTTTGGAGTTAAATTCAAAAATGAAATAGCCTCTTCCCACAGCATAACAAATCACGTTGTGTTTCAGCTGAGGTCTCCAGTTTCGCTGAATCCAATCGTCCGTGGTTTTTGTGGAAGGCCAGCGGCCCATGAACTGCCCTACCAAGCCTCTGTCAACCAGAGCAAGGGCGATTTTGATCGATTGTTCCTCAGGAAGAGCAATCTCTGGTATCTCATCGAGCTTTTTAATGAATTTTGGCACTTCAGAAATCTGTCTTTTTGTCCCTTTCTGCGATAAGAGGCAACGGAATGCATCTTCAGAAGTTGTTGGAGGGGTGGGAGAGGACTCCCCGCCCCCAGGGCCGCTCATGGCGACGGCAAAGCTTGAAGGCGGCTGCAAACCTAATCAGAACGCCTCAGAACAGAGCAGCGCGCGCGGTAACTTACTCTCCTCCGGATATGTACATTTTTACCACACGCATCCCTTCCATATATTGATCAACAATTAATTATTGGTTTTGGGTTATTAAAATTCGTGTGATGAAGTGTTGTACAAGAAAACAGGTGTGCGAAGAAAGGAAAAAAAATATTCTTTGGAAATGTTTCATACCTTTGGATGTATTTCCACATACTATATATTAATCAATTAATAATTAATGTCCGTACGTTTTTATATATTCCCCCTCTACACACTTATTTCACACACATTCATTGTGCATAAGAGTAAATATTAATCAATTAATACTTACCAGTTTTTTCTTGTTAAATTTTGGGGCATCAAGAGTTTAGTGTACACGTATTCCGTGTTATTATTATTATTATTATTATTATTATTATTATTATTAGTAGTAGTAGTAGTAGTAGTATATAACATATTTTATAACTACTAATTCTATTTATTTTGTGCGCAAGTGCATTGGTAAGGTATTCAAAATAAGATATCGTGGATAACATGTGATCACTACTTAGTATCTAATACATACCTTGAAATTTTAAAATCTAATGTGGAAATTTTAACCACTAGTTCGATTTATTATGTCCGTAGGTGCATTGTCCAAATGATTATCGTGCATTTTTTAGCATACATGTTGTCATTGCATGTTTGATTACTTTTCTGAGGAGATGGTTACAAAAATATTTACTCTCTAGGATGTATGGTGGTTGTTCTAGTAGTTGCATTATGTGAAGTATTTTCTCTCGAAGCTCATTTTGAATGCAGATGCAAAATGTGTAGCATTTTTGGTAGGTAAGTGGTGTGTTCTTAATTTTTATGAGCCAATCGAATGCTCTGTGGTTGTGCTGGGTGTTCAATTTATGCTTGATGAGAGTGAAGGCTAGCATAAGATTAGAATCACGAAAATGGTTAGGGAATGAAATATCTGCTTCTCTTCTCTGAATTTTGATCCTTGTTTTCGTTTTTGTGGTGTAGATTTAGAGATGCATATCCACAGTCTTCATTTTTACTCGACGTTTCGAGTCTAAATCAAGACTCATCATCAAGAAAAACCTGCTAAGAAGTGAAGAGATTAGGGAAATAAATAGAGGAAAAGAAGAGATGAGAGAGCCAATTGATTCTTAATTTTTATGAGCCGATCGAATTCTCTTTGGTTGTTAAACATTGTGATAAATTTTTTAAAAGGTGGATTTGTGTTCAATTTAACATCGTTTTATTATTACTCCATGCCCCACCAGGGACTATAACACTCACATCGCTTCCAAAGTCCTTTGTTACATTATAGAACTCTATCTTATTTTTCTATTTCTGTTATATAAAAATGCCCCTTTTCAATTTTTCAAGAAAAATATAATACTTAAGACATTCATATTCAGGAGAATAACTATAAGGTAAAATGTATTATGAAAATTTCCATAAAACATTTGTACATTGTAAATTTTTCATTTTTTAATCTAATATATCTAACAAGGAACTATAAATCAAAATTTGTCGAAGCTAAAATATATTTGGTATTTTACCTATATGCATAGAAATTAGTCTTTATATGGAAACTATGAACTTGATATTAGAATATACATTAGAAATGAATTTGCGATATATGTTTTTGTCTTGAAAACGCAATCGTTACCTAGTATCAATTATAATGTCATTTTAAGCAATGATTTGAGTGCAATATTTGTGAACTCTAAAAAATTATTAGATTCAAATAAAAATTTTACAATGATGTGGTGATGTACGTGGAAGAAGAAGTAGAGATGAAAATGAGCAAAATTATAGAAGCAAATATCATAGGAAACATGATGAAAGGAGCATAAAGAAAAGAAGAAATAGAGAGAGAAAGGTAGTTATGTCGAATTTTAGATAATTTTCTTTTTATTTCTTATTCTTTTCTTGAATTAATTTGAATTGAATGCTCATGACTAGGCAGAAAAATATCGTTTATATGACATTATTAATCAAAGATATCAGTAACAGCATAGTGTGAATAATTTTCCATGGTGTTGTGGTTGTTATATGTTATGAAACCAACTCACAAAATAGAACAAAAGATAGATCAACGACTTATAAATCAGCCTCTTTGAAGGGGTAACCTCCTTTACATTTCACAATTGAACAATTATTGGATGATACAAATGAAAAAACCTTTTTTCTATATATAGAAGTCCAATGGGTCATAATACAATCATAGTATACATAACAAAAACAATATAAGGGCACAACAATAATAATAATGAGATTCTATGGGGCACAATAATAACAATATGGAGTCTACATGGGCATAACAATAACAATAAGCGGATACACTAGTATTATAGGGGCCTAACATGCCCCTTTCCTTCAAACAAATGTTGTCCTCAATGATTGATTATTTATGTATACTTCTATATAAAATTATCACCCTCCCATGTGGAATCTTTGTAACACCCCCAGTTTTATGTTTTTCAAGTTAGACATTTGAACTTAAGTCCAAAGGGGAGTGGACCGTAATGGATAGTTATTGTGTGGATGTAGTTAATTATTTATTTATTAAAAATAAATAAAATGTTTTGTGTGCAATATGACCAATTGAGATTTTTGAGATCAGTTGTCTAATCCATGAGGTTATGGAAAGAGGGTAAGACTTTCCCTAGAATATTTCAAAAATCCTTGAAAGAATTTCTTTCTAATTTATATTTTTGAGGAAAAATCTAAATTTCCCCAATGATGAGGAAAGTAGTTGGGAAGAGGTAAAAAGTTGGAAAAGTAGAAATCAACTTTAAAGTCCCTAACTAAGGGAAGCCTAGGCAAACAGGAATAAAAGCATCCTGAAATTATGAACACAGAATTAGAAAGAGGCTTTGGGGAGAGCATAGCTTAAATAAGCTACTCCAAAACAGATTAGGTTTGGTTTGTTCTGGGAGAGGATCTCAGCTCAGGGTGAGTTCTGGAGACAGACGAACTGTAAGGTTGGGAGGACTGGTCATAAGAAGAAGAGGTACGCACACTAATTTTATGAATGATTAAGATAAATGATGTGGTACAGTATGGCTAGATGTTGTAGCTGTTATTTTGAATTTAGTTTCTGAGATTTTTGAATTCTTACATTTAACAAATTTCATTAGGAGAAATTAATCTCTAAAATAAGTATAGTTGTAGGAATAGTAATTATGGGAAATTATCAACCAAAATCTCTAAACCAGAATATGGTTTAAATCTGGAGATATATTTATTATTCCCATAACCAAATTAACTATGGTAACTTAAATCTGCTGCTAGTATGAACAATTACATGAACAAAAATATATGTATAAACTTTAAATCTAAAGTTAATATTTGAAATTAATGGATCTGGTTTACTAAAATTTGTATAAACATACAATGAAAACATTATTTCTAATACTAAGGAAGTAATAATAGGTAGTAAATCAGAAATTATATTCTAGAGTACTATGAGATCATTATAATTGTACAAGGAAAATAAATTCTACTATATAGTAATGACATTATTGTATTACAATTTCAAAGAAAACAAAACCAGAACCAATTTCTATACTTCATGGAATGATTAGAAATTGTATAACAAAAAGATAGATGTCATTGATATATTATAGTGAATTTAGTCTATGTTTATATTAATTTCCAAAAGAAATTTTATAGTTATCTGCTCTTATGACTTACTGTGGTGATATAATACCAGTCTCATCTAAACTATTTCACTGGAAGGAAAGTACATGCAGGATGGGTACAAATCCAAACAAAGGCATAGAAAAATTCTATTTATATAATATAAGTCTCGATAACACCTAATATGGAGGAAATATTATTTTTTATTATAGAAAATCACTGTAGAAACTGATATAAATTTTCCTAGACATTAATTGTCACAGAATTTTAACAAGTATTCAAAATCGAATTAAACTCAAAGTAGAAGAATGATTTACTACTAATAAATAGAAGAGTTGGATTTATCTGAACTGTAAAAACCACAAAATATTATGCAGCAGAAATTTAATATTAATGGACGAAGACATTTATGTGAATATTTAATTCACAAGAAAAGCGTTACTTATTCTAAACTATAGATATATATGGTTAAATTACAGTTGAAACAAAATTAAATGAACAGACGTAAACCCAATCTTATATATAGAACATCATTAAATATCCATAGAAGAACACCGGAAATGTAAATCTGGTTCGAAGAATGTTTGGACTTCAAAAATATTACAAGGCCACACAAATAGACCAATGGTAGTATTGACAGAAATATACATTTCTTTTCGAAAAAAAAAATTGTATTTCACAGTACGCTGAGATAATAAAATCCTATGGAAAAAGCTATGTGAAGATGAGGGAAACATTCTGAGAGTTTCCAAATATTGATATACCAACCTGAAAAAAATCAAAATGAAAACGATTTACTATCGCTCTGAGCTCTCACGAATTGAATCGATTTCATAAACGTATGATGGGATGAACCGTATAAACCAAAAGTTTGTACCTGCAACAAAATAAGAGAGCCAAGTTAATCTACTGAAGAGATAAGACATGATGATATTCATATTAAACCAAAATAGAATGAATCGAATGGTAAAAATAGGAGCTATCATACCTAAGGTATTTTTAAATATCGCTTTAAGCCTATATCCTGAAAGGAAATAAATGGAAGCAAAAATTATATATATAATTTTAAAAAAGTGAATGCCTTAGAGGCATCAATAATTTCATAAAAACACTAAGAATTGACACAATGAATTCAATACAAGTTATAATCTCAGCATAGAAAGGGTTGGGAAATTTAAGATATAGAAGTGTGTTTCCGAGGAAATCATCGAGCTACTAGTTCAAGGACGAAGGATGGTTGCGAAATATCCTTACAAAAGGAACAAGAAAATCATATAAGAGGAGGTGAAAAAAATCAAAGTGACTAGAAAAATGCTCTATTCAAGAAAACGGGGATTTAAACCTCTGAGATTATAACCAGAAATAAAAAATTTAATTCTCAGAGTTAGTAGTAAATCCTACAAAAAGGACAAATCAACTAGTAAATTTAACAAGCAAGAGAACTACGTCTAAGAGAGACATACACGCAAAAATCCATAAGAAATTGTGTTAAATAAAAACATTCACAGTGTAAATACCATTTGAACCAAGGTTAACAACCTAAAGAATGAAGGTTATAACCAAACAACCATTATAATAGAGGGCATGAGAGAAATCTCAACATACCTGGGTTCTCAACTACTCTGTGGGAAATTTTACGCCATGAGAAGAAGACAAACTCGCTCCAAAAATAATGAGAACATGCCTTAGGAGAAAGGTCAAGAGCTCTGGAAGTTCAAAGCTAAAAATGAACTTGCTCTTAGAAGAAATCGAACCATATATACCTCAGGAAAACCCTAATTTCCTATGCAGATTGACCATACACGTGTAAAGCTATGGAGCCTGCATCGTAAATGTGCACCGAGTATTCTCGAACACGTAAACACTGTAAAAGTAAAATAAGTCGAATAAATCTATACTCAGATATGAAATCCCTTACATAAGTGCGAATGTACCAAGAAATCCGTTTCGGATAGTTAAAAGAGAAAAAAAATTATGAATAGGACTCCAAACCAATCCCAACGTTATGGAAAGTTGGCCATACAATCCTCGAAACTAGAAACGAGGTGAATAATGAGTCAGAACAATAAATGATACTTACAAAACCACCAATTCGCAGGTATGATGTGAGGTTTTACAACTAGAGATGGGTACAAAATAATTTAATGCCATCATAACGTTTAGTACATAAATAAAATTTAAATCCAACTCTATGAAAGTCGTTTAAAGTCATTCAATGTTGAACTAAAAACACATACGTATAGTTATACTCTAACTTCATGCTAAGACGTAGAGTTAGTTTCGAATGGTGATCCTATACGACTAAAAAAATTTACAAGGATTGACGAATTTAGTTAAAGAGATATGTGTAACAAAAATTAAATTCTAGTCCGAATATGTGTGTGTGTGTGTGTGTGTGTGTGTGTGTGTGTGTGTGTGTGTGATTGTAATACATATATAAACAAGAAATATAGTATATTCTATCAAAGGAGACATATGCACAATTATACCCAAATTATAATAGAGATGAAGGGGTATGTACTCAAGGGTAAGATGGAAAGATAAAAAATAAAATTTTAGAGAAATTATATTGTTATTTAACTACATAAATAGATGAATAAGTAATGACATAAATTATATTTAATAGAGGTATATTAAATATAATTTTAATTCGGAATAATTATTAAGTAGTTAAATGAAAAAAATAAAAAAAATAAAAAAAAAAATTGTTGGTAAGTAGAGACATTACAAATGGTATCAAAGCCCATGTTAGAAAAACTAGGTTTTTGTTGTGCTCACTACATAAAATAAAATTTTTGGGAAAAAAAATTATATTTTTACTAATGTTGTTTTGTTTGGTGTACAAAGGTATTGAACTTAAAATTCAATGGCAGAAGAAAGTGAATTCTATGTCGATCTGGGCGGTAGAGATAATACACTAGATCCCAATGCTTCTTTTAATGGCTATGTTGCACAGGTCACAATGGGATATGGCCGAGCTAAGAAGCCAGAATGACAGGCTATCATTAGCCAGTGAGCAGCAGGAAAGTCTGATAAGAGAACTGACTTCGCGGAACAGCCAAGAAGGTGAACGTTACGAAAGGAGGAAGAAAGGTAGGTTTTTAAATGATTTTGAGGAAGATGACACTACTAGGCATCAGTCTAAACAAAAAAAAGGAATTACAAGGTGAATTCTGAAAAATTAAACCTCCCTCCTATGATGGAGAGAAGGAGGAAGATGTTGAGGCATGGCTGTTAAATATGATTAAGTATTTTCAGGTCTACGAATATGAAAGCAATCTAAAGGCCAGATTAGCTATATACCAGTAGCAAGGTAATGCAACCTTGTGGTGGAAGGAGACAAAAATGGTTCATGCCATTGATGAAAAAGCAATGACTTGGGAAGATTTCCAAGTCAAGTTTAAAAACTGATATTTGAACGAACACTATTACGATGATAAAGAAAAGGAGTTTCATGAACTCAAGATGGGACAACTCACCATAGATGAGTTGGTTACCAAGTTTACAAATTTGTTAAGGTATGTTCCTTATATTCGTGAAGAGAAAGCAAAGGTGCAAAGGTTTTTGAATTGTTTGCCCACTGTGTACAAGGACAAAATAGAGTTCAATAATCCAAAAACTATGGACGAAGTGGTGAGGAAAGCTAGACTATGTTACCAATAGTTTAAAGGGAAGAGTGAACAAGGGAAAATATGGATAAACAAGGGATAATTCAAAGGAAAGATACAAAAACCAGCCTACTTGAAGAACTTTGGTAAGGATCATCAGCGGAAGAAATTTAACAAAACAAGGGAAAGTCAAACTGCTATCCCAAGTTGGTTCAAATCAAATAGATGGGGAGAATAAGAAAGAAGGGACAGTTAAAATGCAGGAGCCATTGAAATGTTGGGTTTGCAGAGAACCTCATTTGTTGAGGGACTGTCCACACAGAAATATTCAAATGGTTCTGAGAGATAGAGAGGCTACCACAATGAATGATATAGCCAGGAACATACCCACTATTAGTGTAGCCTTGGAGAACCAACAAGCAGAGCATCAGTCTACTATGGTCGAGATGGAAGGTAAAATCTCTAATCAATCTATTATTATCTTAATTGATTCGAGTGCTTCTTTGAGTTATATTAGTCCACAAGTTGTAGAAAAATGTAAAATCAAAACATAAAAGTTTCAGTAGCCTTGGTTGGTACAATTAGCTACAGGAACTAAACGCAAATTAACTCATAAGCTACCTAAAACAACTATTAAATTGAATGAATATCAAACAGAAGTTGATTTAAACATTCTGCCATTAGGTTCTTATGATTTATTGATAGGAATGGATTGGCTAGAAAAGAAAAAGACCATGTTGAATTGTTGGGACAAAACTCTGCACTGCATAGATGATGTAGGAAAACCATTCATACTAAAAGGGAAACTGAAACCTATTTCTGTAAGGCAAATATCTACCCTTCAGCTAAAAATAAGAGCTAGAAAAGGATATCAATTATATGCTATACATATTGAAGAATTAGGACAAAAATTTGAAGGAAACTTAGTAGACACTTTACCAGTGATAAGAGAATTTAAGGAATTTTTTCCAGATGATATTCCTCATCTTCCGCCCAAAAGAGAGATTGATTTTTCAATCGACTTGGTGCCAGGAGCAAGACCAGTGTCTAGAGCTCCTTACTGGATGAGCCTCCTGAACTCATGGAGTTAAAAATACAATTACAAGAATTGCTCGATAAGGGTTACATCAGACCAAGTGTATCCCCTTGCGGAGCATCGGTGTTGTTCATCAAAAAGAAGGATGGAAACTTTAGAATGTGCATTGACTACCCTCAATTGAATAAGTTGAAAATAAAAAACAAGTACCCTTTGCCCATAATAGATGACCTTTTTTATCAGGTGAGAGGGGCTTCAGTATTCTCTAAGATTGACTTGAGGACTGGTTATCACCAACTTAGTATTAAGGAGGAAGATATTAGTAAAACAACTTTTTGAACCAAGTATGGTCACCACGAAATTGTAGTCCTACCTTTTGGTTTGACAAATGCCCCTGCCACTTTTATTTTCTTAATGAACAGTGTTTTTAACAAGTACTTAGATAAATCCGTACTAGTGTTCATAGACGATATTCTAGTTTATTCAAAGAGTGAGGTAGAACATATGTAACACCTTAGAATGGTGTTACAGACTCTTAAGGAGAATAAATTATATGCCAAGTTTAGCAAATGTGAATTTTATAAGGATAAAATTCAATATCTGGGCCATATCATTTTTGAAAAAGGATTGGTTGTTGATCTTGAAAAGATAAAAGCCATAAGAGAGTGGCCTATGCCCACTGATGTAACAACAGTAAGGTCATTTATGGGGATTGCAGGATATTGTCGAAGGTTTGTGGAAAGATTTTCTTCAATAGCATATCACAAAATGTTATTACAGAGGAAAGGTACCAAATTTGAGTGGACTGAAAAATGTCAACATAGCTTTGAACAACTGATATTAAAACTTACCACAACACCTATACTGAAGATTGTTGATCCTAATAAATAGTTTTTTGTGTGTACGGATGCATGTAGAGAGGGGTTGGGAGGAGTTCTACTGCAAGAGAATTCCGTCATTGAATATGAATCTAGAAAACTTAAGAAACATAAACAGAATTACAGTGTACATGATTTGGAATTGGCTGCTGTAATTCATGCCTTAAAGATGTGGCTACACTATCTTCTTAGGAAAAAAATTACATTGATGATAGATCATATCAGTCTCAAGTATTTTTTTTCTCAAATAGATTTGAATGCTCGACAAGCTAGATGGCTGTATTTTCTGAGTGAATTTGATATGGACATAAAACATATAAAAGGGATAGAGAAAAAAATTGTTGATGCTCTAAGAAGAAATGCTTTCCAAAACATAAGCAGCATTGGGAGTGGTGCTAGTTTTGACTTAGAAGAATTAGTTAAAAAGGCAGCAAATCAAGATCCCAACTATGAGAAAATACAAGTGAAAATGCTTAAAAAAGAAAACGTTGAATACACCCAAAATAAAAAAGGGTTGATCTGCTATAGAAATAGATTGTACATCCCCAATGTGGATTCCTTTAAAAGAGAAATCCTAGATGAATATCATAAACAGCCATATTCAAGACATCCTGGATATCAGAAAATGCTTACAGCCTTGAAAAAGAAACTGTTTTGGCCAGGAATGAAAAAGGATGTAGCAAACTATTTAGCTGGATGCATGGAATGTCAACTAGTCAAAGTTGAACATGAGCATCCAGCTGGTCTTTTAAATCTTTTTCCAATTGTAGAATGGAAATGGAACACTGTTTCTATAGATTTTATAACCGGATTACCCAGAACAAAGTACCAGCATGACTCAGCGATGGTAGTGGTAGATACCTTAACAAAGACTACACATTTCATACCTATACAATCCACTTTTGGGACAGCCCAAGTAGAAAATGTGTTCCTAAAATAAATAGTAAGGCTACACGGGGTTCCAAAGATGATTATTTTAGATAAAGACGCTAAGTTCACAACAGCCTTCTGGAAATGGTTGTTTGGGGGTCTGGGCACTAAATTGAATTTTAGCATTCCTTATCACCCTCAGACAGATGGTCAAATAGAGAAAACCAATCAAATTTTGGAGGATATGTTAAGAATGTATATGATGGATAGGGCATCAAAATGGGAAGACTACCTACACTTAATCGAATTTGATTATAACAAAATCTACCAATCCTCCATCAAAATGAGTCCATTTGAAGCACTCTATGGAAGAAAGTGTCATGCTCATTTAAGTTGGAGCCAACCTGAAGATAAGCTAGTACTTGGGCTAGATACTCTACAAGAAATGGAAAGGATTGTATAAAAGATACAGAGAAACATCAAGACAGCACAATATTGACATAAAATCTATGTTGATAAGAAGAGAGTACACTGAGAATTCAAAGTGGGTGATCATGTATATCTACGTATTAAACCAAAAAAGAGCACACTTTATGCTGGAAGATGTGCAAAATTGCCTCCTAGATACTGTGGACCTTTAAAGGTGTTAGAAAGGGTCGGACCAGTGGCTCATAAACTGGCCTTACCTCCCCATGTTAAACTTCATGTTTCCTTATTAAAAAGATATGTACATGATGCTTCTCATATTTTTGATTGGAATGTGATATAGGTGGAACCAGAAGGGGAGTTCCTTCTAGAGCCACTTCAAATATTAGAGCGAGAAGAAATTGAATTGCGAAATCGAACAGTAGCCATAGTAAAGGTGAAATGGAAGCACTTTACTGCTGAAGAAACTATGTGGGAGAGAGAAGCTGAGATGATGGAAAAATATCCAAATTTATTTTCAAAATAAACTTTAGTAGTTAGATGTGAACACCGAGGGCGGTGTTTGTTTTCAGAGGGGGAATATGTAACACCCCTAGTTTTATGTTTTTCAAGTTAGACATTCGAACTTAAGTCCAAAGGGTAGTGGACCCCAATGGATGATTATTGTGTGTATGTAGTTAATTATTTATTTATGAAAAATAAATAAAATGTTTTGTGTGCAATATGACCAATTGAGATTTTTGAGATCACTTGCCTAATCCATGAGGTTATGGAAAGAGGGTAAGAATTTCCCCAGAATCTTTCAAAAATCCTTGAAAGAATTTATTTCTAATTTAGATTTTTGAGGAAAAATCTAAATTTCCCCAATGATGAGGAAAGTAGTTGGGAAGAGGTAAAAATCTAGAAAAGCAGAAAGCAGCTTTAAAGTCCCTAACTAAAGGAAGCATAGGAAAACAGGAATAAAATCATCCTGAAATTCTGGACGTAGAATTAGAAACAAGATTTGGGGAGAGCATAGCTTAAATAAGCTACTCCAGAATAGATTGGGGTTGGTCTGTTCTGGGAGAGGATCTCAACTTGGGGGTGAGTTCTGGAGACAGACGAACTCTAAGGTTGGGAGGACTGGTCATAAGAAGAAGAGGTATGCAAACTAATTTTATGAATGATTAAGATAGATTCTCTGGTACGGTATGGCTAGATGTTGTAGCTGTTATTTTGAATTTAGATTCTAAGATTTGTGAATTCTTACATTTAATAGATTTCATTAGGAGAAATAAATCTCTAAAATTTGTATAGTTGTAGGAACAATAATTATGGGAAATTATCAACCAGAATCTCTAAACCAGAATATGGTTTAAATCTGGAGATATATTTATTATTCCCATAACCAAATTAACTATGGTAACTTGAATCTGCTGCTAGTATGAACAGTTACATGAACATAAACATATGTATAAACTTTAAATCTACATTTAATATTTGAAATTAATGAATCAGTTTACTAAAATTTGTATAAACATACAATGAAATATTCTAGAGTACTGTGAGATCATTATAATTGTACAAGGAAAATAAATTCTACTGTATAGTAATGACATTATTGTATTACAATTTCAAAGAAAATATAACCAGAACCAATTTCTATACTTCATGGAATGATTAGAAATTCTATAACGAAAAGATAGATGTCATTGATATATTATAGTGAATTTAGTCTATGTCTATATTAATTTCTGAAAGAAATTTTATAGTTATATGCTCTTGTGAATTAGTGTGGTGATATAATAGCAGTCTGATCTGAACTATTTCACTGGAAGGAAAGTACATGCATGATGGGTACAGATCCAAAAAAAGGCATAGAAAAATTATATTTATATAATATAACTCTAGATAACACCTAATATGGAGGAAATATTATTTTTCGTTATATAAAATCCAAACTGTAGAAACTGATATAAATTTTCCCAGACATTAATTGTCACAGAATTTTAACATGTATTGAAAATCAAATTAAACTCAAAGTAGCAGAATGATTTACTGCTAATAAATTGAACAGTTGGATTTATATGAATTGTAAAAACCACAAAATATTATGCAGCATAAATTTAATATTAATGGACGAAGACATATATGTGAATATTTAATTCACAAGAAAAGCATTACTTATTATAAACTATAGATATATATGCTTAAATTACAGTTGAAACAAAATTAAATGAATAGACTTAAGCCCAGTCTTATATATAGAACATCATTAAATATCCATAGAAGAACACTGACAATGTAAATCCGGTCCGAAGAATGTTCGGACTTCAAAAATATTACAAGGCCACGCAAATAGACCAATGGCTGTACTAACAGAAATATACATTTCTTTTCGAAAAAAAAAAATTATATTTCACAGTACGCTAAGATAATAAAAGCCTATGGAAAAAGCTATATGAAGATGAGGCCAATGTTCTGAGAGTTGCCAAAAATTGATATACCAACCTGAAACAAATCAAAATTAAAACGATTTACTATCGCTTTGAGCTCTCACGAATTGAATTGATTTCATAAACGTACGATGGGATGAACCGTATAAACCAAAAATTTGTACCCACAACAAAATAAGAGAGCCAAGTTAATCTACTTAAGAGATAAGACCCGATTATATTCATAGTAAACCAAAATAGAATGAATCGAATGGTAAAAATAGGAGCTATCATACCTAGGGTATTTGGAAAACTCGCTTTAAACTTATATCCTGAAAGGAAATAAATGGAAGCGAAAATTATATATATAATTTTCGAAAAGCGAATGCCTTAGAGGCATCAACAATTTCATAAAAACATTAAGAATTGACACAACGAATTCAATACAAGTTACAGTCTCACCATAGAAAGGGTTGGGCAGTTTAAGATATAGAAGTGCGTTTTCGAAGAAATCATCGAGCTACTAGTACGAGGACGAAGGAGGGTTGTGCAATATCCTTAAACAAGGAACAAGAAAATCATATAAGAGGAGGTGAAAAAAAATCAAAGCGACTAGAACAATGCTCTATTCAAGAAAACGGGGATTCAAACCTCTGAGATTATAACCAGAATTAAAAAATTTAATTCTCAGAGTTAGTAGTAAATCCTACAGAAAGGACAAATCAACTAGTAAATTTAACAAGCAAGAGAACTGCGTCTAAGAGATACATACACGCAAAAATCCATAAGAACATGCGTTAAATAAAAACCTTCACGGTGTAAATACCATTCGAACCAAGGTTAACAAACTATAGAACAAAGGTTAGAACCTGTTGTAGCAGCTACAACAACACCCAAAATTTTGGGTATATTTAAAATTTCGGGTTTCCCCTTCTTCTCACTTAGGCATTAAAGTCTTTCATCTGACCTGCAGTCAGTGACATCCTACCGACCTATTTCTAACCCCTCATGAGCTTTCTCACCATCATGATCAAATGTTGTTGCTGCAATCACGCCATGTGAGGGAGGGATCACCCAGCATATGTTCGAATAAGAACTTTCAGTGCACTCAGGATGTACATTAATAACTCCCTCGCCATGGGTCATTGAGCGCGATTGTTTGAATACTTCTCTTATGTTCATTGGTCTCATATATTTTCTCTAGGGGCACCTTTCGCAAAGAATAACTGTGAACTAATTAACTTTATGTTGTTTATACAAGTCAATCTCGGACTAATAAACTCATCAATGATTGTCATGACACTGATGGAATAACATTAAGCTCAATGACAAGGTCACAGCTGCGAAACATGACACATTCATCCACATGTCCCGCTTAGGTGGATATGAGACATAAGGCCACCTTTTGAAGACCAAGATTAAGGTGGATGACAAGGATGCACCCACAAGTGAGGTGGAAGAGCAAGTTAACATTATTTTCAGATAGAGGATGATGTGGTGTGTGTTCATTCACTCAAAGGAACAAGGAAGCACTAGGCACCAGAAGAATCTTATGATAATGCCGCTGATATCAAAAGACAAACGTTTCTCATGTTATTAACAGAGATGCCATATTAAGAGTGCACATGTTGATGTTAGCCAGACAATGGCACATCAATAAGGGGTTTCTTCTATTTTCCACATTTGGATGAAATGGTTTGCAGGTTCAACATACGTCAAGAATAAGTATTTTGAAAGGTCATCACTGTCAATTTGGTGATTAAGTGCGGATTTGCTCCTTTCAGTGCCTCATCATCCATCAAAGTACAGGTGTAGGTTTGTTGGTGAGATTTAGGCTTGATTGTTCAGGCACTTGGTGCATTACAGTTTTAGCACAATATATAAATGCACCTTTGAGAAGAAATCTTTTTTAAACCTAAGCTACACAGTGGATGCACATTCGATGGACCAAGGTTGTGGTTTTGACATTATATAATTAAAATAAGGAAAATAAAAACCATATGGTGTCGAAATAATAGGAGATTGTTGAGTGAAACAATGTGAAACCATTGCAAGTAGGTGCACATTTGATGGGCCAAGGTTACATTGCAAGTTTAAAACCAAGGCGCAAGTCCATGTGGTTTCCAAACCATATAAAATGGCAAGTTAAGACTATATGGAAAACATTACAAACGAGCTTAATTTTTCTATGGTGGATATAATGATCCAAGCTTATGGGTAAAACATGGGGCAGAGTGCATGACTTGTTATAATAACCATGGCATGTTGCATGGGCACAAATGTTTGATGGTTTTGAGTAAATACATACATCGGGTGATCCAAAGTCATGGTACGAATTACAATATTCTTAACCATGTTTCAAGGGGTGCGAAACAACATGTTTTTTTTTCAGACCAAATGATTACAAATGGGCGCCGAGCAGACACATATGAATGTTGTGTTACCATGGGTGCAAACAGTTTAATAGTGCATTTTCAATCCACATGGGGCAGGCAATTCGGCGGTAAACCTTACGTTTGGCACAGACAATGAGTGGACATGTTACATGGAGGCGAACGTAGATGGCAGGGTTCCAACTTACAATAAAAAATTTCAGGAAGATATATAAAGTGATCTACTTTACGATTATAACGCATGAAAATATATTACATTTCGACTTAAACGCTTCTGTGGCAAAGTCTATCCTTTGGAGCAGTCGTATTATATTAACCAAAGCTTCTGTTTAAAGACAAAGTTTGAAGGTGTTTTTTCAACCTACGGTAAATGCTCAGAATAGATAAACATTATAAAGCGGTCAACCTTTCAACGTGGATCATAACTACATCAACACGTGCAAATGGTTGCAAGTTTTACGGTGATAGGGTTCCGAACTACTGTGTAACATTTTAAATGGAAACAATACTGGCCAATTCGTAAAGTGCAACCTTATAACAAGACCAATGACGGCGATGGTATAACAATCATCGAGTAGTTAGAATCAAGAGAAGCGCAGTAACAAATGAAGACATCTCAAGTGAACGCAGTTTTCAACCTTTGGTAAAACGTTTGGGATAGATATGAATAGGGTGGTCAAAATGTTGTGTTTAAAACGTGGATCGCGCAACTGCTATAATGCTATGGTGTTTCTTACGGTCAAAACACAACGGAGTTGTGAGAGTTCAACAATCTACAACCATATGTTGTCAAAGTTGCAATACGAACATTTGCAAAATCAAAGAATGCAGATTTAGGGCGATTCTCATGGCATGGGGTCCTTAAATAACGCAGCCATCAGTGCCATTGAAGCAATGTTTTCGTTCGTTACTGCCAGCAATAATGATATTCCTGTATCTCGTATATAGTTTCCCATGGTGACTGGTAAAACAAAATCCCATTGTCAGCAGAAATAACACCGATAAAGATTGCATGCATTGGATAGGTTTTCCATGGATTGAAGAATAGCTGGACACTAGAATGCTCATAACAGGTGAGACATGCTAAGATAATGCATGTCTTTCTGCATTGAGCCGATCGCTGAGTGGCATGGATGATAGAGCGACTGAAGATGCTACTTGCGACCCCGCAACCTTTGCAAAAGCAATCGCACGACCCCTCTAGGTCGCTGAGTCGCGATGAACGTTGCTGGGCCAAAAACGCGATCGCGCGACTGTGCAACCCCTCTAGGCTGCTGGGTCGCGATGTATGCTATTGGGCAAGGAATGCGACCGCACGACCGTGCGACCCCTCCAGGTCGCTGAGTCGAGATGTATGCTGCTGGGCAAGGAACGCGACCGCGTGACCATGCGACCCCTCCAGGTCGCTGAGTCGCAGAAAGGTATGCCCAAGGAGAGCTCCGACCCAAGGAGAGCTACTAAGTGTTTTGAAGAGGGAGAGAAAGGATATTATGAGTTGCGCATGGAAGCATCAATCTTGCATGGAAATGGATAATCGAATAGTGGGTAGGAGACCATATGATCACATTGCTTATAGAGCACTAGCCATATGTCATGAAAATGTGAGCATACAAATATATCAGCCTCGTCAAAATATAATTATGCACCACATTTTAGCTATGGGTGGAGTATGCAAGGAAGTGAAGGAAAGCTTGCATGTGTTGGCAGTAAAAGAGAAAATGCATGTGTGTCTGCATTGTACATTTAAAATGTATGTACTCCCACATGCCTATTAATAAGAACAACACAACCCTTTATGCTTCGATAGTGACTGGTACCCTTTGCTTTCGGCAGAGTGGTATTGTAATTGCAAATGGGTTGATTCAAAGATACATCAAGGGTATAGGCTCGTTGTTTCAGGGATGCTATTTGTTTGAGCATATGGAAAAGATGTCGTTTGTCTACGCATGCAAAAACCTCCTTTATTTGCCAAAAAATTGCTTGAGCCAGCACTACATAAACACTATGGGGCAAGTGATGCGAAGGCCCATCCAAAGTCTCATGTTAAACTTTTCACATTCCACATGGGTGGCACCAGCACAAGATCGTTGATCTTATTAATTGTTTCCGCTGCAAACATTCAGAGCTTAGTAAAGACCATGCTGCAGCACAACACCTGACCACACAGGGGTCTACGTTATTATTTTCATTCTTGCAGTTAATTAAATAGGCCACTAACTTTACGATTTCTAAATGACGACATGTAACCTTAGTTATGTGACTGTAGGTGGAAGCTGTCGTTGTGTGCAATGAACTAGGGTTTTCCTAGCAAGCAAGAGGGCCAGTTTTCAAGGCATGGAATGTGAGATGAGGAATACTGCTACAAAATCCGCTGATGGATGGAGGTCGCAAGTTGCCCAGGCCACCAGGTCGCATAGTCGCACTCCCTGTTGAAAGCCCAACGGCGCGACCCAGCAACCCAATGACTAGGTTGCAAGGTCGCATAACTAGAACATGTCACAGGTCGCACATTTACTGAGGTCGAGAGGTCGCAAATCCCAGGAGGTCGCAGGTCACATGTCTGCCGAGGTCGTAAGGTCGCAAATCCTAGCAAGTCGCAAGGTCGCATTTTCATTTTTTTTCACGATCCGCGACCCCGCAACCCTGCGACCCAGTCGCAAAGTCGCAAGGTCACCCTTTGGCCATTTTCTTACAACCTGGGACCCCGTGACCCAGTCAGGTCACAAGTCACAACAATAGCTCAGGTCGCAGGTCGCAGAAAAGATTGAGTCACAAGGCAGCCCAATGGTCCAGAAGATGAAAAGTCAAGGAAGCCCAAAGGGCAGGTTCTGCATTATAAATACTCCTTTGGGAGCTTGTAAAAGGGATCTTTGGTTTGGGACTCGAGTTGAATATATTGTATTGCCAGAGGATTACACATTGAAACATGAATACAAGAATTTTGAAAAACCCCTTTGTTGGATCTGATGTGTTTTGCTGCGCGAACACTATGTTTATTTCTTATACAGTTTCAAATATCCTTTGATTAATGAAGCTGCACTCTTAATGGCATCATTTATGCATCACAACTATCTGTGATTCTGTTA
Source organism: Pinus albicaulis (assembly GCA_034641835.2). Classification (NCBI taxonomy): domain Eukaryota; kingdom Viridiplantae; phylum Streptophyta; class Pinopsida; order Pinales; family Pinaceae; genus Pinus; species Pinus albicaulis. The sequence goes on from CM076573.1 coordinate 455,789,580, forward strand.
ATGATGTTCAGTTTTTCATTGCTCTCTTAATGGATGTTAATGACTTTGTTTATTAGCATTTTGTTTTATCTCTCAGGAAGTAAAGTGGCATCTCGCCATAAAGAAATATTTCTTTTGTGGTCAGAATACCTCACAACCATAACCCGAAAGATGTGTTGCTAACGACACCTCCTTCAGCGTGTATGCTTTATTAATTTTCTCGCTACGCATAGTGTTATCTACGTGTTTAATGCATCAATCATATGTCTTGTATCAGTTGATTAGGTGTGTATCCATTGTTTTATAGAGTTTAAGCGAGACCCAAAGCAAAGGAGAAATCAGTGGTAGCCGGACCCACACCTCAGATGGGATCCCTATTCCAAACGGTTCAAGGTCTAATTGGGACCTTTTACCAGGGAGATCCCCTACTGTTAGCCTGACATATTTTCCCGTCAATAGAATTGGCACTAGAAGGAGGGCTAGATGACAAGCTGAGCCCTGAGAACCTGCAGTTAATCTCATATCTGTAATGGCTCATTCCCAAATCATTCTCCCGAGATGTTTGTCAGAGTTTTATGAGCCTCGATACTTCATCCCCGATGAACTTATGTATCACTTGTCCCAGTTAAAATTTGATGGTGAAAATGGGGTGTCCATAACCCAACACATTTTATATTTCTATGACTTTGGTGAGTGTTACAAAATTGAAAATGAAGGTTTGATATGTTTGCTTTTCTTCCTCATCCTCGAGGGTTGCGCTAAGAAATGGTGTCGCACATTGCCGAAAGCTTCCATCCATTCGTTTGAACAACTCGCCAATAAATTACAACAAGTTTTTCACAGGTATTATCTTCATAACATTTTAATAAAGTTAAATGACATCAGAATGGAACCTCAGGAATCGTTAGATGAGTTCTCTATCAGATTCGTTCATTATTGTTTTGAGTTCCCTGAAAGGGATATCGATTGGAAATGTTTAAGTGAACAGTTCAAGTATGTGATTCTCATTTCCCTTGAACAATTTCAGCTAGATCCTAGTGTTCCCTATGATGACCCACAAGTTACAAATTGTTCAGATTTTGTCCCTAATGCTTCGTTGTCCATCTCCCCGAGTCCAGACCACATTCAGGCCTCCAAGGAGAGTGTTTCTATTTCTAATATTCTCACCCCTCCCCCTGAGTTGTCGGGTAGTGGAGTTGTGACCTCGAAAGTCCTGAGCAAGGATAGACACTGGCAAGAGGATAAAGCCTACTGCACTACCTTTGAATCTTTCATGCACCATGTTGAATCAGAGTTTGAAAACCCTAGTGGCTCATTATCCCTCTCGGTTCATGAAACCTACCTCAAGCCCACTAGATGTTTCCCTAGACACAGTCCTAAATCTGATTCACATACGGATTATGAATCGACTCCTATCCCGGATGCAGTCATTTCCCTTGAAGGGCCTTCCAGATCATTGTTTCCTCAGAATGACACAGATGCGCATGTTGAAAAGCCTTGTATGATTAATGCCCCTGCGACTCAATCAATTCGTTCATTATTCCCCGATTTGTTTCTCGATCTTGCCATACCAGTAATTTCTTCGAGACGTCCAAAATTTCATTATACTAGTATTGGCGACAATCAAAGGCATGCAGATGGTGTTTCACAATCACAGTTCAAAATCGATAAATCTTTCAGATCTGATCATTCTCACTCGGAATATTTGGACAACCATAGGAGCGATTTCTGGTCTGGGCAACCTCAAGATGTCCTCTTTAATGATCCATCCCAGTTGGTAACTCCCGGGGAGCCTGACATGCCAGGTACCCAACTTGACCAAATCAATGGTTGCAGTGGTCACTCCATATCTGAAGACATATTCAATCATACCACTAACGACCGTCACTCAGATCTCTTTGCTAACCATATGAAGACACCTGAATTCGATAATCCAATTTGGGAATATTCGAGTACCCATCAAAAAATCGAAACACTTCTGCTTCTGCCAACCATTTCTGAAATGACGATCCCCAAGTACCATGCTCCTCCCAGCATAACTGCATCGAATTCACCCCACCCTGGCAAATCTAGAGAATCTGATACTCTGGATTATCAATCTGTCAGTGTGCAAACATTTGACGGAATTGATACAAAGCCCACTAACATTTTGCAACCCACCACAATCCATGATCACATCCATTCGCCTATTGATCTCGCCCAACCATCAAAGTTGGGCAACCCCCCACTCGCAGGTCCGGGGTTTGATCCTCACACCCTTGACCAAACCCAGGAGCAACCCCCAACTAGGGTTTTCAAAACCAAGTTTTCCGCACTTGGAAGTGCAAGCATCTATAATTCACCTGGCACCTGCTTGTTGCTTCCACCCCATAAAATCAATCATCCTCACCACCACAATGATGTTGTTGGTTGGCTCGACCAACCTTATCCGGTTGATGTGCCTGAAAATAGGAATTGGCTTACCCATCACCCGTCAGATCTAGGATCATGCATGAATGATTTTGTGTCGCTTATCAATAATGTTGAGTTTCAAGAACATATTGATGTGTATCGATATGAGAGTCGGATTCGGCTTGCACCATCTATTATGGCATGTTCTTTGGTAAGCAGCTATGATCATCTTGCCATTGCACCTGCTCCTCAGGTAATTTTTGTTGTTGTTGCACTTTTTTGGATACTAGCTCTGATCCTAATCATTATTGTTCTTGCAGGTCAGGAACTAATGCGGTGGCTACACTGGAAAGCTGATTTTACATAACCCAACTGCATCATTGGTTAAACTAGGGTTTAGGTGTAGGCTAGCTAGGACCTGCAATAAATTTTTTTTTTTTTTTAGTTCAAAGTTAATTAGGTTTACTTGCCAAATTTTTACTTCATAATTTAAAAGTGTTTTACTATTCTTGTTTACTATTAATATCCTAGGCGTCATCATGTTACAATTATTTTGCACTCATTTCTTTTCAGTTTTCTTGTTGCTGCATAAATAATTATTACTTGTATTGCGCCTCTTTCCCACCTACAACTGGTTAATCATTTTCCCACATGGCGTTGCATTGCATCTTGAGCCGCGCCTATTACATCGCGTCGTATGCTCTCTCCCTCACATCATTTTTTCATATCACCTGCCACTTCATGAGCCCTCATTGAAACCCTATCACCTTGCAGTCTATTTTTGCCCCGATTGTTGAAACAATAACCCCATTATTTTGCGTGAGGTTGCGGTGGCTATCTCAAGAGGCAGCTTTCTCTTAGGACCAGTCATCAAAGTCGCTTTCTCAACAATATGCCTATGAGTCTAAACTTATTATTTGGGGAGATACGAGCCGGTTGTTTGTGGGAGACCTAATGAGTTTGAAATGGCCCATACCCGTAAGCCTAAGCCTTGTGCCCAACATAGTCTTAGACGTTTTAATGATTTGTTTTTCCCGCTTCGCCTATTGTGGTGAATGGGATGTGTAGGTTTGGCACAAAGGTAAACCCAAATCAGGATATCTTTCAGTTTTTGTAAAACAAGAAACAACCTCTCTTGCTCGTAAAATAAGTCGGGATCCCTCATCCGCCCATGAAAAATAAGTGCCACGAGCACATGAAAATAAGTGTTACAAGCACATGAAACAAATAAGGCTAAAGGATCGAGAAAGGCTTCCTGCGCAGAGAGTTAATGCAACGACTCTGCCGAGGTACTAACCAGGCTCACTGGCAGTGGAGCAACATTTGTGATTTCTTGAAGTGACTCCGCCGGGGTACTGTCCAGGCCTGCTGGCAGCTGAGCAACACCAGAAACTTACTTTAAAAAATCCTGAAAATAATAAACCCACTGCCTTGCTCTACACATCATCAACAAGCTACGGGCGTCTGTGAGCTTTCTCTTTGATGTGTTCTGATTAGCTAGACCTAGCTGAGGCACAAGGCTTAGGCATACTTGTAAAGGGCCAAAGTAATACAAAGGGTACCCGCGGAACTTGTTCAATATTCCCTTGCATCACTATCTTGGCCCAGACTTTTTTTGTGATCTCGACAGAGATGATTGATTCTACCAGTGGTTCGCCATTTTTTGTAGCCGCTACAACAACACCCAAAATTCTGGGTATATTTAAAATTTCAGGTTCCCCCTTCTGCTCGCCTAGGCGTTAAATTCTTTCACCTGACCTGTAGTTAGTGACATCCTACCGACCTATCGCTAACCCCTCATGAGCTTTCTCACCATCATGATCAGATGCTATTGCTACAATCACGCCATGTGAGGGAGGGATCACCCAGCATACGTTCGAATAAGAACTTTTTGTGCACTCAGGATGTACATTAATAAGTCCCTCGCCATGGGTCATTGAGCACGATTGTTTGAATACTTCTCTTATGTTCATTGGTCTCATATATTTTATCTAGGGGAACCTTTCACAAAGAATAACTTTGAACTAATTAATGTCATGTTGTTTATACAGGTCAATCCCCGACTGATAAACTCATCAATGATTGTCATGGCACCGAGGGAATAAGATTAAGCTCAATGACAAGGTCACAGCTGTGAAACATGACACATTAATCCACATGTCACGCTTAGGTGGATATGAGACATAAGGCCACCTTTTGAACACCAGGATTAAGGTGGATGACAAGGATGCACCCACAAGTGAGGTGGAAGAGCAAGTTAACATTATTTTCAGATGGAGGATGATGTGGTGTGTGTTCATTCACTCAAAGGAACAAGGAAGCACTAGGCACCAGAAGAATCTTATGATAATGCCGCTGATATCAAAAGACAAAGGTTTCTCACGTTATTAACGGAGATGCCATATTAAGAGTGCACATTTTGATGTTAGCCAGACAATGGCACAACAATAAGGGGTTTCTTCTATTTTCCACAGTTGGATGAAATGGTTCGCAGGTTCAACATACGTCAATAATAATTATTTTGAAAGGTCATCAGTGTCAATTTGGTGATTAAGTGCGGATTTGCTCCTTTCAGTGCCTCATCATCCATCAAAGTACAGGTGTAGGTTTGTTGGTGAGATTTAGGCTTGATTTTTCAGGAAATTGGTGCTTTACAGTTTTGGCAGAATATCTAAACACACCTTTGAGAAGAAATCTTTGTTGAACCTAAGCTACACAGTGGATGCAAATTCGATGGACCAAGGTTGTGGTTTTGACATTATATAATTAAAATAAGGAAAATAAAAACCATATGGTGTTGAAATCATAGGATATCGTGGAGCAGAACTATGTGAAACCATTGCAAGTAGGCGCACATTTGATGGGCCAAGGTTACATTGCAAGTTTAAAACCAAGGTGCAAGTCCATGTGGTTTCCAAACCATATAAAATGGCAAGTTAAGACTATATGGAAAACATTACAAACGAGCTTAATTTTTCTATGGCGGATATAATGATCCAAGCTTATGGGTAAAACATTGGGTGGAGTGCATGACATGTTATAATGACCATGGCACATTGCATGGGCACAAATGTTCGATGGTTTTGAGTAAATACATACATCGGCTGATCCAAAGTCGTGGTGCGAATTACAATATTATTAACCATGTTTTAAGGGGTGCGAAACAACATTTTTTTTCTTCAGACCAAACGATTACAAATGGGCGCCGAGCAGACACATATGAATGTTGTGTTACCATGGGTGCAAACAGTTTAATAGTGCAGTTTCAATCCACGTGGGGCAGGAAATTCAACGGTCAACCTTACGTTTGGCGCAGACAATGAGTGGACACGTTACATGGAGGCGAACGTAGATGGCAGGGTTCCAACTTACAAAAAAACATTTCTGGTAGATATATAAAGTGATCTACTTTACGATTATAACGCATGAAAATATATTACGTTTCGACTTAAAAAATTCTATGAAAGAGTCTATCCTTTGGAGCAGTCGTATTATATTAACCAAAACTTATGTTTAAAGAAAAATTTCAAAGTCATTTTTTCAACCTACGGTAAATGCTTGGAACAGATAAACATTATAAAGTGGTCAACCTTTCAACGAGGATCATAACTACATCAACACGTGCAAATGGTTGCAAGTTTTATGGCGATAGGGTTCCGAACTACTGTGTAACGTTTGGAATGGAAACAATACTAGCCAATTCGTAAAGTGCAACCTTATAACAAGACCAACGACGGCGATGGTATAACAATCATCGAGCAGTTAGAATCAAGAGAAGCGCAGTAAAAAATGAAGACATCTCAGGTGAATGCAGTTTTCAACCTTTGGTAAAACTTTTGGGATAGATATGAATAGTTTGGTCAAAAGGTTGTGTTTAAAATGTGGATCGCGCAACTGCTATAATGCTATGGTGCTGTTTACGGTCAAAACATAATGGAGTTGTGAGAGTTCGACAATCTACAACCATATGTTATCAAAGTTGCAATATGAATGTTTGCAAAATCAGAGAATGTAGATTTTAGTGCGATTCTTATGGCATGGGGTCCTTAATTAACGTGGCCATCAGTGCTATTGAAGCAATTTTTTCGTTCGTTACTGCCAGCGATAATGATATTCCTGTATCTTGTATATAGTTTCCCACGGTGACTGGTAAAACAAAATACCATTGTCAGCAGAAATAACACCAATAAAGATTGCATGCGTTGGAGAGGTTTTCCATGGATTGAAGAACAGTTAGATGCTGGAATGCTCATAACAGGTTAGACGTGCTAATATAACACATGTATTTCTGCATTCATCCGGTCACTGAGTCGCATGGTTGATAGAGCAACTGAAGATGCTACTTGCGACCCTGCAACCTCTGCAAGATCAGTCGCGTGACCCCTCCAGGTCGCTGAGTCGCGATGAACACTATTGGGCCAAAAACGTTACCGTGTGACTGTGTGACCCCTCCAGGTTGCTGAGTCGCGATGTATGTTGCTGGGCAAGGAACGCGACCACGTGACCGTGTGACCCCTCTAGGTCACTGAGTCGCAAAAAGGTATGCCCAAGGAGAGATCCAACCGAAGTAGAGCTGGTAAGTGTTTTGAAGAGGGAGCGAAATGATATTGTGAGCTGCGCATGGAAGCATCAATCTTGCATGGCAATGGATAATCGAATAGTGGGTAGGAAACCATATGATCACATTGCTTATAGAACACCAGCCATATGTCATGAAAATGTGTGCATACAAATATATCAGCCTCGTCAAAATATAATTATGCGCCACATTTTAGCTATGGGTGGAGTACGCAAGGAAGTGAAGGAAAGCTTGCAAGTGTTGGCAGTAAAAGATAAAAGGCATGTGTGTCTGCATTGTACATTTAAAATGTATGTACTCCCATAGGCCTATCAATAAGAACACCTCAGCCCTTTATGCTTCGATAGTGACTGGTACCCTTTGCTTTCGGTAGAGTGGTATTGTAATTACAAATGGGTTGATTCGAAGATACATCAAGGGTATAGGCTCGTTGTTTCAGGGATTCTATTTGTTTGAGCATATGGCAAAGATGTCGTTCATCTACACATGCAAAAACCTCCTTTCTATGCCAGAAAATTGCTTAAGCCAGCACTACATAAACACTACGGGGTAACTGATGCGAAGGCCCATCCAAAGTCTCATGTTAAACTCGTCACATTCTACACGGGTGGCACCAGCACAAGTCGTTGATATTATCAATTTTTTCCGCTGCAAACATTCAGAGCTTAGTAAAGAACACGTTGCAGCACAACACCTGACCACATAGGGTTCTATGTTATTATTTTCATTCTTTCAGTTAATTAAATAGGCCACTAACATTACAATTTGTAAATGAATACATGTAACCTAAGTTATGTGACTACAGGTGGAAGTTGTCGTTTCGCGCAATGAACCAATGTTTTCCTAGAAAGTAAGAGGGCCAGTTTTCAAGGCATGGAATGTGAGATGAGGACTACTGCTACAAAATCCGCTGATGGATGGAGGTCGCAAGTCGACCAGGCCACCGGATTGCATAGTCACACTCCCTGTTGAAAGCCCGATGACGCGACCCAGCGACACAACAACTAGGTTGGAAGGTTGCATAACCGGGACAGGTCGCAGGTCACACATTTACCCAGGTCGTGAGGTTGCAAATCCCAGGAGGTCCCAGGTCGCATGTCTGCCGAGGTCGCAAGGTCAAAAATCCCAGCAGGTCGCAAGGTCGCATTTTCATTTTTTTTCACGATCCGCGACCCCGCGACCCTGCAACCCAGTCGCAAGGTCGCAAGGTCACCCTTTGGAAATTTTCTTACAACCTACGACCCTGTGACCCAGTCAGGTCACAAGTCACGAGAACAACTCAGGTTGCAGGTCGCAGAAAAGACTGAGTCGCAAGGCATCCCAACGGTCCAGAAGATGAAAAGTCAAGGAAGCCCAAAGGCCAGGTTCTGCAATATAAATACTCCTTCGGGAGCTTGTAAAATAGATCTTTGGTTTGGGACTCGAGTTGAATATATTGTATTACCAGACAATTACACATTGGAACATGAATACAAGCGTTTTGAAAAACCTCTTTGTTGGATCTGATGTGTTTTTCTATGCGAACACTATGTGTATTTCTTATACAGTTTCAAATATCCTTTGATTAATGAAGCTGCACTCTTAATGGCATCATTTATGCATCACAGCTATCTGTGCTTGTGTTAATGATGTTCAGTTTTTCATTGCTCTCTTAATGGATGTTAATGACTTTTTTTATTAGCATTTCGTTTTATCTTTCAGGAAGTAAAGGGGCATATCGCCATAAAGAACTATTTCTTTTGTGGTCAGAATACCTCACAAGCATAACCCCAAAGATGTGTTGCTAACGACACCTCCTTCGGCGTGTATGATTTATTAATTTTCTCGCTACGCATAGTGTTATCTACATGTTTAATGCATCAATCATATGTCTTGTATCAGTTGATTAGGTGTGTATCCACTTTTTTATAGAGTTTAAGCGAGACCCAAAGAAAAGGAGAAATCAGCGGTAGCTGGATCCACACCCTGGATGGGATCCCTATTCCAAACGGTTCAAGCTCTCATTGGGACCTTTTATCGGGGAGATCCCCTGTCGTTGGCAAGATAGATTTTCCCGTCAATAGAACCAAACAACCATTATAATAGAGGGCATGAGAGAAATCTCAACATACCTGGGTTCTCAACTACTCTGTGGGAAATTTTATGCCATGAGAAGAAGATGAACTCGCTCCACTAATAATGAGAACATGCCTCAGGACAAAGGTCAAGAGCTCTCCAAGTTCGAAGCTGAAAATGAACTCGCTCTTAGAAGAAATCGAACCATATATACCTCAGGAAAACCCTAATTTCCTATGCAGATCGACCATACACGTGTAAAGCTATGGAGCCTGCATCGTAAATGTGCACCGAGAATTCTCGAGTGCGTAAACATCATAAAAATAAAATAAGTTTATCAAATCTATACTCAAATATGAAATCCCTTACATAAAGGAAAATGTACCAAGAAATCCGTTTCAGATAGTTAAAAGAGAAAAATAATTATGAATAGGACTCCAAACCAATCCCAACATTATGGTAAGTTTGCCATACAATCCTCAAAACTAGAAACGAGGTGAGTAACGAGTCAGAAAAATAAATGATACTTAGAAAACCACCAATTCGCTGGTATGATGTGATGTTTTACAATTGGAGACGGGTACAAAATGATTTAATGTGATCATAACGTTTAGTACATAAATAAACTTTAAATCCAACTCTATGCAAGTCATTGAAAGTTGTTCGATGTTGAACTACAAACACATACGTATAGTTATACTCTAACTTCATGCTAAGACGTAGAGTTAGTTTCGAATGGTGATCTTGTACGACTAAAAAAATTTACAAGGATCGATGAATTTAGTTAAAGAGATATGTGTAAAAAAAATTAAATTGTAGTCTGAATATATATATCTATATCTATATATATATATATATATATATATATATATATATATATATGTTTGTGTGTAATTGAAATACACATATAAATAAGAAATATAGTATAGTCTATCAAAGGAGACGTATGCACAATTATAGCCAAAGTATAATAAAGATGAAGGGGTATGTACTCAAGGGTAAGATGGAAGGATAACGAATAAAATTTTAGAGAAATTATATTGTTCTTTAACTACAGAAATAGATGAATAAGTAATGACATAAATTATATTTAATAAAGTTATATTAAATATAATTTTAATTAGGAATAATTATTAAGTAGTTAAATGAGAAAAAATAAAATAAAATTTGTTGGTAAGTAGAGACATTACAATCTTAAGGGGTTTTAAATTCTTCCACTTCCTGAGATACCCTAAAATTGATCAATTTCGTAGTTTTAGAGTTCTTGTTTCCATGACTGCTTTAGGTTTCAATATGATTTTCCTTCCTCGTCATGTTCTGGAATATTTTTTTAACTATGAGTTTTTCACATATAACCTTCTTTAAGCATGAAACATGGAAAGTTGGGTGCACTCGGGAAGATGGAGGCACCTCCAATCTATATTCCATAATACCAATCTTTTGCAACAAATTTTAAGTACTATGTTACTTTGGCAATAATTTATTGTCCTTCTGATCTAGTGGATATTGATGGCCACCCACCTATTCCATTTGGACCCGCACCATCAATTCTTGCATCTTTTCACTTTCAGCACAACTTACTATTTTTAGAAGGTTATCGGTTCCTGAAATTTCGGAGCCATTTTTAGCCACATGGATATTGGTGGCCACCCACCTATTCCATTTGGACCCGCACCATCAGTTCTTTCAGTTTTTCAATTTCAGCACAATTTACTATTTTTAGTAGTTTTTCGGGTCCTCAAATTCTTGAGCAGTTTTAACGCCCTAAACAATGTTTTTTGGGCATCACACCATTGGAAAATAAAATTTTGTTCCACGATCTCCATTCCTAGAAAGAAGTTGTATTCCTCAGATAGATCTTTGTAACCATGTATCATGTGCGTCAAACGGAGATAGGATGCAAACATTATGACCCCGGGAGGTTGAAACACCACTTTACCTAAACGAGGCCGACAGTTTTGGCACTTCATCTCCTACGGTTAGGCTTTTGGATGTTTAGGGTTTTTTATTGTTTCTCAACAATAAATAGGCCTTCTAGCCTCATTGTAACATAGTTTAGAGGCATGTAGCCACCACATCACTTCTCAGATATAAGCTACTAGCACCCCAGCTATTTTATTTTCATTATGTCTATAAGAATATTTCCGTTATTCGATATTAATGAAATAAAGAATTATTTACGTTGCATCTCTGTGTTTATGTATATTTTTGTTTTTTATTACGTTACTGCATAATTCCAGGTCAGTCGTATCAGAGCAGTCTACTCTTTCTCTGTTTTTATTTGCATGTCCCCAACGTGGTCAGGGCTCAATCTGGTTGAAACCTTACAAGATCAGCCTCGCAAACCCTAGAAACCTCCCATGGTGGAAGAAAAGAAAGACGAGGGAGCAGGAGATCCTACCAAAATATTTCTCGAGGAGGCCCTCAAGAAACAAAGGAACACGATGATGGATAACGTTTCTCAAATACTTCAACGACTACCCACCTACGATGCATCTGCATCCAACAACAACTTTGGAGGCACCACTCCCTTCAAGGTACAGGTAAACTTTGACATTCATGTAATTGAAGGCCAAATAGATTAAGACGCTGTCAATAAATGGTTGAATTTTTTATAAGGGTATTTTTCAGTCCATGATTTCTCTGACCGAGAAATATTATTTTTTCACTACTTAAAGACACCCCCCATTTCAAGGACTAGTGGGAAACATATTGTGAGAAAAAGGATGAGGAGGAACCCTCTTAGTTCTTGGCCGCACCCACTTGTAATTTGTTTTGAGACGACATCAAAGGACAATATTACCCCATGGGGAGCTATGAGCACAAGTACATCCAATGGACCACACTGCGGCAGCAAAGGGATCAAGATGTTCACAAAGTGATGAATTCATTCCATAACTTGCTCACAAATTTCGGTATTAAAGATTCATAGAGACTTTTGGTGATCAAGTACAGCAACTATCTACATAGACACATTCAGGAGGAAATGGATTTCCTCGACATTACATCTCTTGGCACGCCATATTGCTATGCTACCAAGATCGAGCAGAAATTTAAGAAAAAGAAGTGAGACTTTGGATCTGCGAATCCGAAGCCAGGGAAAGGTGCCCCTGAACCGTAGAAAAAGGGGCAAGGCAAAAGTGGGGAAACTTAGAACAACACCACAACTCCAAAGAAGGATACAAGGAAGTGGTGTAAATTTCATAACAACCCCACTCATAGCACAAATGAGTGTTGAGCCAAAGAGTCGTTGGTGGCCAAACTAAAGGCACCCGAATCAAATGTATGTTTTGATCTTGAGTCAGAACCAAACATAGGCAATGAAAAAGGGAAGCAGATCATTGATGTAGATCCGAGTGCTATTGTTTCCACCACCAAGATAGAGAGGGAGGATCCCTAGGATCTAGAGGAGGGGGAGTGCCTCTTCTATTTGCAGATGTGGGTGAATGGTTCTCCACTACAATTCCTTGTCGATAGCGAGAGCCGAAAGAACCTCATTTCAGCAGAGGTCGTGAAGAGGCTCGACCTACTTGCCATAACACACTCGTAGTTGTATACAATCCGGTGGCTTCACTGAGGGAGAGATCTCCACATCTGCCAGCAGTGGCACCTTCTGTACAGTATTAAGTCATTCAAGGATGAGGTATTGTGTGATGTTGTTCCTCTTGATGTAGCTGATGTATTATTGGTTAAACCATACTTATGGAGGAAACATGCTCTGTATGAGTCTAGGCCTCGTGCTATTATTATTACTTTTGGAAATAACTTGGATAGGATACCAGTGGTAGTACTGCCTCTTTTCATCTATTTGACTACTAAAAAACAACGCAGTAAGATTTTTTCCCAAAACAGGAAATCTATTTTCCTTACAACTCGCTCACAGGGAAAGAAGAATATTCTGGCCACAACCTGAAATTAGGGCTCCACTGCATGGCTGCAACAGATGGATGAAGTCATGGAGGAATAAGAGGATATTTTCTCATCACTCACAAAGGTTCCACTACACTGTCACGAAAAGCACTCCATTGATTTGATCCCTGACGAACTGCCGCCTGATGTTGTTATAAGTTCTTCTATGGATAACTAATGTTTGTTTTCGGTGAAGAATTTATGTGGCCGATAAAATATTTGGTGGATAAGCACAATTCTTTTTCGGCAGATAAGCATCACGCTTCTTAACAAAGTCAGGGGTTGGGCGATTTATCCTTACTAATTGCGCAGACCAGTTTTCTAGGTCGACTAGCTCACGTGGCCGACTATCTCATGTATTGTGTCTTGAAATATTTAAACCCAACTACAACTGTGCAGAAGGACAAAAGGGGACAGCAGATTTTTTGTTTGAACTTGCACACAATCATGCAATTAATTTTTGGTTTCAACATGCCTGCAAATCCATTTTATTTGATAAAGTTCATAGCCCTGTTTATGCAGTGAGAACCGTGGTGCCATACCTCCATTTAAATCACAGCATCTACCACATTAAGACTGCACCAACCACATTAACCGGTGTCATTTATATTTTACTTCAATCATCCCATGTCACCTGCGTGGAACCCACCTCCGCCAAGTCAACAACCAACATCCAATCACGCAACGATCACAAGATCTGAAGCCTACATTACCAGCTCCAAAAATGGATGTGATAGCCTTATTAAATACGTTTGAACCACATTTGGAGTTCACCAACGTGTGTACCCTCCAAATGATAACAACCTTATCACAAATTTTAAATTCCAGTGAGCCAGGAGGGAATTGGATGCGATAAATTCATCAAATATAATTTTTCTTTTATGCTTTAGAATCCGAAACAAGCATTTGTATAAGGTTTTTTAAAACCCTAGGCTTAACATTTTTTTAAATGTTTTATATTTTATTAAAATTCTATGATAGTTTTAGATTTAAGACTTAGGTTATGAATACTTTATAATATATATAGTAAATATGTTATATTAACAATATATATATATATATATATATTAATGAAATGTGGATCATATGATATATATGCCAAAATGTAGAAAGAAAACTATGTGTGACTATGTATTAAAAAAATAGAGAGCAGTGAGACAAAAAAAAAGAAACAAAGTGTATGCTCGAAGGCAGTGAAGCAGAATTTGAACAACATTGTGTGTGTAGTAGTCAGCAAAGTCATTTATTTTATAAACTAGAACAACTACAGTTCTAAAGGATCTTTTTGTAATAGTTTTTAAGTTTAATAGAAACATAGTTTTACTCCATCTCACTGTGCATATAATTTTATTTAAATCTCTGTGCTAAGGAGAGGATTTTTTTTATTTCCTCTCTATGTGTTAGGAATTATTTAGAAATTCCAACATGGTATCAGAGCTAGTCCAGGCTCTTTGCATTTTCAAAATAAGCTGAAGGAAGAAGAAATTTGTTCAATTTTTCTCCAACATTGTGAAGGCTCAATGAAACAAGGTATTTACCAAACCGAGTTTTGTGTTTGTTTTAAAGAATCTTTTTCCAAAGAAGTCTTTAAAAGACAAATTTTATCTCTCAGCAGTGAAAAGGTTTATTTGAAAAAAAGAGTCAAGATTTTTAGCATAGTTCAAAAACATAGATATGGCAGTAGCCAGCACAAGCATGAGTATGGGAGATATTCAACTCCCACAGTTCAATGGGAAGATCTATGAATATTGGAAAATCATAATGAGAGCCCTATTTTCCTCGCAGATGTATGGGAGCTAGTTGAATATGGTTTAGAAGAACAAATAGATGAACAAGGCAAAGAAGGATTTACTAAAGAGTAACATGGATAAGGACTCAAAATCTGTCTTCTATCTCTATCAAGAAGTGCATGAAAGTGTATTTCCAAGGATTTCAGCAACCAAGAGGTCCAAGTATGCATGGGATACCCTCCAGATAGCCTACCAAGTCATGGAGAAGGTAAAGAAAGCAAATATTCAATTAATGAGAAGATATTTTTAAGTCATTTGCATGAAGGAGTCTAATACAATAAACTCATTATTCACTTTTTTATTGGGCTGGTTACCCAAATGAGATCTCATGGATAGACCATAGAAGAAAGAATTATAGTGGAGAAAGTATTGAGGAGCTTACCCTGAATATTTGATGTGATAGTCACAACCATTGAAGAGACAAAATATCTCTCAAAGTTTACTGTTGATGAGCTTCATGCATCATGAATGACACATGAACAAAGATTGGGTATAACAACAAACTCATACTTGGAGCATGCCTTCAAGACCCAAATTTCCCTTGGAAGAGGAAGAGGTCAAGGCGGAGGAAACTACAGAGGAAAAGGAAAAGGCAGAAGCCAAGACAGAGAAAGAAACAATGCCACAAATACTAGTGGAAAGGGAAACAATCAAAATCTGAATCAAAGCCAAGGAAGCAGCCAACAAGGTCGAAAAAATAAAGCACATGGACAAGTGTATGATAAATCCCAAGTCCAATGTCATTACTGTAAGAATTATGGCCATTATGCCAATGAATGTAGGAAGAAACAAAGTGACATGGGTAATAGACCCAGTGCCAATTTTACAAATGAAAATATCGGTCAAGAAAATCTGTTTTTAGCATCTAATATGACTGAAGATAAAAACGAAGATATATGGTTTCTAGATTTAGGATGTAGCAACCATATGACTGGAAACATTTCCATGTTTTCCATGATTGATGAAAATGTGAAGTCTCAAGTAACATTCGGGAGAGACAGTGGTGTCTCTATCATGGGAAAAGGCAGAATGATCCAGGTGGATATTGGTGGCCACTCCACTTGGGCCCCCACCATTGTCTCTTTCATTTTTTCAGTTTCGGCATAACTTACTATTTTTAGTAGTTTTTCGGGTCCTGAACTTTCGGAGCCGTTTTGAGGCCCTAAACGATGTTTTTTGGGCATCGTGCCTCCAGCGAATATCATTTATTTTTGGAATGATATTCGTAGTAAAAGTTGTAGTCCTTGGATAAAGCTTTATAATGATGTATCATGTGCATCAAACGGAGATAGTATGCCAAAGTTACGTCCCTGGGAAGTTGAAACACCAATTTACCCAAACGGGGCCCATAGTTTTGCTGTCATCTCCTAGGGTTAGGTTTGGATGTTGGGTTATGCATTGTTTCTCCAATAATAAATAGGCCTTCAAGCCTCATTTTAACTCGGATTCGAGCACCTTAGCCACCATCTCTCTTCTTAGAGATAGCTACGGTGCCTAGCTAGTTTTATTTCCATTAAATACGTAAGCAAATTTCAGTTCTTTGATATTAATGAAATGAAGTGTTATTTCTGCTACATCTCTGTATTTATGGTTATATGTTTATTCTGTTGTGTTCCTGCATAAATCTGGATCAGTGGTATCAGAGCGGTCTTCTTTTTCTCGATCCTTCTTTGCATGTCCCCAACGAGGTCGGGGTATAAGGAGCTAGGGCTTGATCTGGTGGAACCTTTGCAAGATCAGCCTCGCAAACCTCGACGGATGCCCATGGGGGAGGAAAAGAAAGATGAGGGAGCAGGAGATCCTATCAAAATATTGCTCAAGGAGGCCCTCGAAAAACAAAGGAATCACGATGATGGATAAATTTTCTCGGATCCTTAGCGAGCACCCATGGCGGGTCTGTCTACATCCGGCAGCCACT
The DNA here is from genome assembly GCA_034641835.2 of Pinus albicaulis. Classification (NCBI taxonomy): domain Eukaryota; kingdom Viridiplantae; phylum Streptophyta; class Pinopsida; order Pinales; family Pinaceae; genus Pinus; species Pinus albicaulis. Next base: position 455,806,201 of record CM076573.1, read on the forward strand.
ACGGAGGTGCGACTCCTTTTGGGTACAAGTAAATTTTGACATCCGCATGTTAGTCAGAAAAATATGGAATGTCATAGATATATGGTTGAATCTGTTAGAAGGATATTTCTCTGTTCATGACTTTTCAGACCGGGAGAAGATTATTTTTGCACTCCTCAAAGCTACCCCCCATGTTAAGTACTGGTGGGAAACCTACTGCGAGAACAAGGACCAGACAGAACCCTCTCTGTTCTTGGTCGTACCAACTTGGAATTCTTTCCAAGATGCCATCAAGGAATAGTACTATCTCGTGGGGAGCTATGAGGACAAGTACATATAATGGACCACGCTGTGACAACAAAGGGATCAATATGTGCATGAGTTGACAAATCTATTCCATACCCTGCGCACAAAGTTGGGTATCAAAGATTCAGAGAAACATTTGGTGCTAAAGTATCGTAGCTGTATGCACATATACATTCAGGAGGAAATGAAGTTCCTCGACATCTTCTCGCTTGGTACGGCATACCGGTATGCTGCCAAGATTGAGCAGAAATTCAAACAGAAGAAGTGAGACTTTGGATCTGTGAATCAAAAGAAAGATAAAGGTGCTTATAAACCGCAGAAAAAAGGAGAGAGCCAAGGCATGGCGGCTAAAGACAACCCGTCAAAGCCACAAGAAAAGAACAACACCGCAAAGCCAAAGAAGGACACAGGAAAGTGGTGTGAGTTCCATAAGAGCTCCCTCTGTAGTGAGTATTTTTTCAATGATCGCTAGTGGCCAACTATCGCACAAATTGTGGATCGTATAAAATAGAGATCGGAGGCACGAAAGGGGAATGAAAAGGAAGCAGTTATTGATGCGGAGCCCAATGCCCTTTGTTGCCACTACAAAGATCCACTGGGAGGAACCGGAGGAAGATCCCGAGGAGGAGGAGGAGCGTCTCTTCCACTCTCAGATGTGGGTAAAGGGTTTCCCACTACAATTCATTGTTGACAGTGGGAGCCAAAAGAACCTCATTTCAACAGAGGTCGTGAAGCATTTGGGCTTGTCGACCATAGCACACCCACAATCGTACACCATTGGGTGGCTTTACAAAGGACGAGATCTTCGCGTCAGTCAACAGTGTCGCCTTCCTTATAACATCAAGCCCTTCACAGATGAGGTATTATGTGACATTTCTCCTCTTGATGTTTGTGATGTATTATTAGGCCAGCCATACTTGTGGAAGTGACATGCTGTTTATGAGTCCCAACCTCGCACTCTCATTGTTACTTTGGGGAAATAAGTTATCTGAGATACAATTACCACCTCTGCTGACGGTTATCTCTTTGGTTGCGCTGAAACAATGCGGTAAGCTCATTTTCCATCCCAAAACGGGAAATTCGTTTTCCTGATGATCCGCCCCAGGGGCAAGAAGAAGATTGGCCCGACCTCCAGACAGGGCTCCTCTGCACGACAACAACAAATGGATAAGGTTGTGGAGGAGTACGGGGACATCTTCACCTCACCCACAGGCGTTCCTCTACACTGTCAGGTCAAGCACCCGATTGATCTGAGACCAGGTGCGCCGCTACCCAATGGACTGATCTATCGGCGCTTTGTTCTGGAGAATGATGAAATCAAGAGGAAGATTCAGGAGATGTTGCAGAAAGGTCACATCAAACCAAGTTCATCGCCCTGTGGGAGCCCGATCATGTTGGTACAAAAGAAGGATGGGATGTGGAGACTTTGTATTGACTATCGGGCGTTGAACAAGATCACTGTCCAGAATAGGTACCCAATCCCACAGATTGATGACCTTCTGGACCAACTCAAAGGTGCAAAATATTTCAGCAAGATCAACCTGAAGTCTGGGTATCACCAGGTACCAATTGAACCCTGTGCACCAAAAAAAGCTGCCTTCAAAGCCAAGTAAGGCCTTTTTGAATGGCTAGTCATGCCTTTGAGTTGGTGAATGCTCCCTGCAATATTTATGAGGATGATGGATGACATCTTGCGGCCATTCATCAACTCATTTAACAGTAACCTTGGATGACATTCTTATCTTTAGCCAGACTTGGGAAGAGCATCTCCACCACATCTGAAAAGTCCTCCAAACACTGCGAAAACACAAGTTATGTTCCAATTTGGAGAAGTGCACTTTTGGCATGACCCAGGCTCAATATCTGGGATACATTATTGATGAAATGGGGGTGCATGTGGATCCAACCAAGATCCAAGTCATTCGGGATTAGCCGGTACCAAAGAATGTAGCTTCGCGGCTGCAGGTATTTCTAATTTTTACTGTGGTAGATTCTTGTTGAGACCCTCATATCACTTGGCCCTTGAGTCAAGTCACCAAGGGAGGAGCAAGAGAAAAAAATTTTTGGTCAGAACCTCAACAGAAGGCGTTCACAAAATTGAAAAATCACCTCTGTTCTGCCCCAGTGCTCACATCACCAAACTTGCAACAACCATTTGAGATCGAGACAGATGCCTCCGACTATGCTATTGGGGCATTTCTTACTCAACATGGACATCCAGTGGCATATCACAGTGAGACATTTTCTGAGACAGTTCGCAAGTATCCCACCTATGACAAAGAAATGTATTCCATTGTGCAAGCTTGTCAACAATGGAAGCATTACATTTTGGGGAAGGAAACAATCATCCACCTGAACCACCCACATTACTGCAGTGCATAAAGACACAAGGGAAGTTGCAGAATGATCGCCATCAGAAGTGGTCCACATATCTACAACAGTTTCATTTAAACATCAAGTACAAGAAGGGTAGCACCAATAATGTTTCAGACTGCCTCATCCAACCACCGATCGTGGCGCTCACCACTGTGCCCAAATCTTGTGGGCATGAGAATTCTGATTGGCCACTTCTCTATGAGAATGACCCAGAATTTGGCCACACTTACAAGGCATTCTTGGGGGGTACGCAAGTTCCAAATTTTCACCTTCAAGATGCACTTTTATGTCACCTGGGACACCTCTGTGTTACTTCAAGCCAATGTGCCAAGATGATATGGGAAGCACACTATAGTCGAGTTGCTGGGAATTTCGGGGTCAAGAAAACAGTAGAAATCCAGTAGATGTATTTCTATTGGCTGAACCTTCGAAAGGATGTCCAAGAAGCACATACAGATCTGTGCTACTTGTGCCATTGAAACAGAGCCATCGAAGCAAGACCTGTACTCCACTACTGCCTAGTCGGCCTTGGGAATCCATCTCCATGGATTACATGTCGAGCGTTCCTTCTACCAAGCATCATAACGACTGCATTTTTGTGGTCGTCGACATATTCTCTAAGATGACCATTATGGCGCCCTATAAGAAGAATATCCATGGAAGCACTAAACTCTTCTTTGAATGGTGTGGGTGCACTTTGGGATCACGATCTGTATCATATCGGATCGAGATAGCAAGTTTCTCGGCACATTTTGGTCCATCCTACGAGTCAATGTTGAATGACTCACCAAGTCCACAGCTTTCCATCCCCAAATAGATGGCCAAACAAAGGTCGTCAATAGAATGATTGTACACATTCTGCGCATGTACAATTCAAAGCATCCACGCACATGGGACAAGAGCCTCCCCTATGTACAACATATTTATAATCAGGCTCTCCATAGTTCAATTGGCCATAGCCCCTTTCAGGTGGGCTTTGGATTCCAACCACTATGTCCCATTGACGTAGCCATGCCATTTGTAGCTACTCAGGCCAATTCAGCTCATGTCCAGTCTGAAGTTGACAAAGCAAGTAGCTTCATCGAGTGCATTCAACACATCCGCCTACAGGTTCATGATATATTGGATAGAGCCAATGCCAAGTACAAGCAACGCCATGATCAACACCGGGTGCCACACAACTTCCAGGTGGGCGACAAAGTATGGCTACATTCAAGAAGGAGCGCCTCATGGACCCCATGAAAGCTTTGATCACTCCGTCTTTGGTTGTACACCATCACCAACCCTATAAGAACTGATGCCTTCAAGCTTATTTTCCTCATATTCCTTGGTCTACACCCGGTCTTCAATGTGGATCGCCTTCGTCCTTACTTTCCACCTCTACTAGACACCTCGGACATTGCCGAACAACTCACACCAACAGAGTTAAACCCAGACTGCATGGAACAGGCCACCACAGATTGTATCATGGACATGCAAATCAAGAACACTCGTCAACAACAGATCCAACTGTATCGGGTTGTCAAAGTGGCCAACTCCTGCACCAAGGAAAGTGGTTCACCAGGGACCAAGTTCAGCAGAAATTTCCTCATCTCATGGAGGAACTTAACGCAATGGGGACCATTGCTTCCTAAGGGGGGAGGAATGATCCAGGTGGATATTGGTGGCCACCCGCCTATTCCACTTGGGCCCCACCATTGTCTCTTTCAGTTTTTCAGTTTCGGCATAACTTACTATTTTTAGCAGTTTTTCGGGTCCTGAACTTCCGGAGCCGTTTTGAGGCCCTAAACGACGTTTTTTGGGCATCGCGCCTCCAGAGAATATCATTTCGTTTCAAAATGATATTCATGGTGAAAGTTGTAGTCCTCGAATAGAGCTTTCTAATGATGTATCATGTGCATCAAAAGGAGATAGTATGCCAAAGTTACGTCCCTGGGAAGTTGAAACACCAATTTACCCAAACGGGGCCCATAGTTTTGGCGCTTCATCTCCTAGGGTTAGGTTTTTGGGATGTTTAGGGTTCTCCATTGTTTCTCAATATTAAATAGGCCCTCGAGCCTCATTGTAACGCAGTTCAGAGGCCTGTAGCCGCCACATCTCTTCTCAGAGATAGCTACTAGCACCCTAGCTAGTTTTATTTCCATTCTACTTGTAAGCAAATTTCAGTTCTTTGATATTAATGAAATGAAGTGTTATTTCCCTTTGCATCTATGTTATAGTTGCTAATTTTTATTCTATTGCATTCCTGCATAAATCCGAATCACAGAGTAAGTTTCTTGACAAAGAAAGGAGAAAGTAGATCCATATCAGATGTTTACTATGTGCCTGGTATGAAGTGTAACCTATTGAGCATAGGACAACTCATTCAGAAAGGGTAAAATTTTTTCTTTGAAGATGATGTATGCACCATCATGGATAAACCACCAAGAAAGCAGAGGATTGCACAAGTGAAGGTGACAAGAAACATAATTTTTCCTCCCAAGATGAGAGCAGATTTGAAGAAAGAAGTTGCAATGGAAGTAGTGACACAAGAGACCACTAGTACAAAATGGCTAATTAGTTACTAAAAAAATGACTAAAATTTTCATATAAACGACTATTTTTTGGTTGGTGACCAATAGTAGCTAATTTACAGTATCTTATAACGCGACCAGCTTTTGTTCATTTTTATCTTAGTCATTAATTGGTTATCTCAATTTTTTTGTCTAGTTGTATATTTGGTCATTAATTTGGTCATTAATTTAGTCACTGATTTAGCCATTAATTTAGTCATTAATTTAGTCATTGATTTGATCATTGATTTGGTCATTGATTTGGTCATTGATTTAATCATTGATTTAATCTTTGATTTGGTCATTAATTGTCACGATTAATGACCAAATATATAACAAAATATATTACTATATGATCACCCGATAAAACCAATTAATTGCCAAAGAAATATGACCAAAATGTTGGTCGTGTTATAAGATGCTGTAAATTAGCTACTAATAGTCATATATATGCAATTTTTAGTCATCGTTTGAAACCAATTAATAACCAAAGAAATATGACTAAATTTTAGTCGTCTTATAAGATACTGTAAATTAGCTACTAGTAGTCGTATATACGCAAAATTTAGTTGTCATTTGTAGTCACAAATTTATCATTTGCAGTAGCAATTTATTCATTATATAAACGACTAATTTAGTAGTTTATATTCATTTCATTTACTTTCATTAATAACCATTATAAATAATTAATTTATTCACATATTAATTTTATTTTTGTTCATCATTAATCAATATAAACTACTAGTTTAGTAGTTTCAAATTGATTTTGTGTTAATTATTAATCAACATAAATTAATTTGTATGATTTAAAAAATATCATACAATGTTCATGTTCATCTAATAGGAAAACACAAAGCCGCATATTTTAATTACAATAATAAACAATATCAAGTGCAACTATAAATAATTTCAACCATATAAATTATATTATATGAAATGTTAAAGTATTACAATATGATTTTCCAACTTAATATTGGTTGGACTACAATTTACACATGAAATGGTGTTTCATCACTTCAAAACATTATCATTGTGTTTTCAGGGCATTGCAAGTGAATTCACCAACTCTGAATACTTGACCATTAGTCTTTATATGTGTGTATTATGCAGGATATTGGCTCTAAGAGTATCACCAGACTAGTTCTCCTCTCTCTCTTTTTGCATTTTTCACTCCAATGTTATTGCTCCCCTCTTATTTAAATTCATGCTTCTTACCATCAATACTGAGTTCATTTTCTGAAAAAAAGAAGAAGATACAATGAGTGTAAAACATGAAAGACAACAAAAACTAGAATATAAACTAAATTAGACTACAAATATTTTATACGACATATACCTTAACATCAGCAATGTCAAAGCCATTTTTCCCCATACAATTAAGAAACTTGAACAAATTATATTCATTGGGGCGATAACTGTCACTATAATGTGGCCAGATAACCTGTATAAACAAAACAAATAAAATATCACCATATATAGGAAAGAGCACCTTAGTAACTTAGTATTCAACTTTCAAGGAAAGCTTAAGAACAATCATGTCAACTAAGTTATACGCTAAAAAGATCGAGGTGTAGATAACTTGTGAAAACAAATAATATGAGGTGTGATGTTTAATCCTTGTCGTTTTATTCACAACAACATTTCATTTTATAATGCATGAACTTAGTCAATTATATAAACATGTACTCAAATAAGAACATGAAAGTAACTTTTTCTTATAGTCATGAAAATATTTTAACATAAAATAGCTATAAGGACTCCAATCAATATAGTGTAATACTAATTTCATCTGCAAGCTTGGTTGTTGTTTAAACGGACATGGTACTAAGTATTTTCAATTTCTTAGTTAAAAGGCAAAGAAAAATCAAAGGAAACGTCCAAAATACAATCAAACAATAAAGAGAGGATGTCATGGAATGGAAATTGCAATTATAAAAAAAAAATACTTATCCACTGATGTCATGTGTAGCATTCCTAAGACATTTGCTTGCCCAAAATAACCATGAGGTTAAATAATCAGAACATTAAAAACCATAGGAATTCCCACTAGAAACATTTCCAAAGTTAGTGGCTTAGGTGTCTAAGTGATCTCTAACGGCGAATGAACCATGTCTAAGACCTGATATGCATCATCTCCCCATCATTTTTCTAATCACATTTCATGTAACCTACCCATAGCAGTGTCTAGTAACAATCAAATAAAGACATCAACATTTGTTTTTATCTTTTATATCTATAAAATTTGAATCTGATTTCTTTCATGAACATATTAATTCATATTTAAAGCCTTCCTGACATATGAGGAAGTATCAATCAAATAGGACATCAGAAAAATCGACCTCAATGAAGTCCTCAAACAATTTCTACAATATTAATATTTTTCTTGTTGTGATATCTTGGACAGAAAAAATAACATATCTACAATAGAAAAATTCATATATTACTTATGGTCAAACTTTGTATATGGTGTATTCTTAAGCAGTTTTTTAAGATGTTACTCCGCCTTTACCAAAGTGAATTGTAGTTTGGTTAAACTATGTATCCTTTCATTCAGCACCAATTTCTACAAGATAAAAGTCACACATTATATTTTCCCATTTCTCAACATGCTACATATGATAAATTGAAAGTCGCATAAAACCAAGAGCAAACCCTTTCCTAACCAAAACAAAGAAACAAATACTGTCTCTAATAAAACTTCATTATAATATTAGAAAATGAAAATAGAGTGGACCATTTTTTTTGTTTAACTTTGCATATTTTTGTTATGACAGTGCTCGAGATTCAAGAACCAACAAATGTGATGGAAGTCGTAAATATGAAAAAAATTATGTTGACCTAATTTGTAGACTTCTTCAAAATGATGTGAATGATGCCATTTTCAGATGTGGTAAATCTCATTATAAGAAATGCCATGTATTTTAATAAATTACATTGAAATAACTACCATGGGCCTCCACAAGTTATAGGTCCTCAGTATGTTAATCTTGATGATGAAAGAGAGATGAAAACAATAAGTATCGATGGTCCTAGTTTGTATGGTGGATATCTTCAAACCAAGGTTGCCATCTCATTGAACCTAGATTTTGACATGGTAAACTTGGATCTAGTCTTCACCCAGTTTCATTCCATCATACTTTGTCAAGACTCAAGAGGACATAATGGTCCTTCATTTTATAATAGGGTTGCTTTTGAGGTTATAAATAAAGCTTATCCAAATCAAATGGATTTGGGGCTCCAAGAGATATGGATAATTTAAATGATAACAATTATATGTTTTTTTCCCAAGATTCAAATGTAGGGATACACTTTGTGGATTTTACTAATAAATAGAATGAGAGAAATAATGCATGAGGAGAATCTATTGGTCATTGTGATTAGTGAAATACTCGGAGATAATAAGACTATTTATGTTCAAATCAAAGATTGTGTTGATTATTGTAGCTCCTCAGTTGTTGGTAGATTTTAAGGTAAGAACTTAAATTCTTCAAGGGTGGGGTCGTTCAACATAATTCCATCTACCTTGGTCATATCACCCAAAAGAAAAACATAATCAACAAAGAGAAAATATGTCAAGTTTAGGGAAAATCCTATTTGTATAGTTGCCAAGCTTACAGTTCTTTTTTACTCTATTATAACTCTGTTGAGACCACCTACTCTATAGTAAAAAATGGCAGAGGAGCCATTATTCATACCTACCCATGGTCTCTTGTAGACATGATATAAGAATAGGTTGAGTCATTAATTAGAATTGCACATATATTGACGAAAGACAATTCATTATCTAATTAACCAATTTCACATTGAACACTATATGGATGAGTAGCCTGTTGGGTGTGGAGCTTGATTATCTGGTTTACTTTGTATCGCAACATTGGACCCCTATACCTTAAAATGGTCGGCAACACTGCCCTTAATTAATCGCTGTCATAAAATTCAAAGGGGCCATGAGCTCCCCATCAAGTGCAAGCGACATGCAGCCGCCCCCCAGTTATAAAAACAAATGTAAAATTTCCTTGTAAAAGTATAGTAATTTCTAGTCAATCTAGGCCATTCATTAGGCAAATGATCTGACAGTAGAAGTTATGTTTAGATTAGGGTTTTTTTCCCTAGAAGGCAACCCCTAATTTTTTATGAGGGCATTGTATTGTGGTTGTGTATTGTGTGTGTATTCTCGAAGCGAGAAACAAAGAGGGAGACTGTGAGAGAGAACAGAGGATATTACAATGGATCTGTTGTAGGTTTTGTCTCTTCATTTTTTGCTGGATAATAGAAAGGAAGGACTCGCTGTTCGGGGTGGACGTAGCCCAAACTGGGTGAACCACGTATATTTGTGTCTCTCTAGTTTTATGTGTTTTGTGTGCTTTTATTTTCCACATATTTTATGTGTTGCATTGCTCCATAATATATAATTTTCTAACATAGCCTAAATAAAGCCAGTTTTCTCTATCATATGCGTTGGAAAGACAAACTAACATTGCTTGTAATTTTTTGGTTTCATGTTATAAATTCCTTCTTGGGAAACTCCTATTTTGTAATGGATTTGTTCCCCAAGAAGGATGAAAATTTGTTCTAATGACATGAAATAATATTATTGGATTTTGACCCTACATGACCAAGGAACTCAGGAGCCTTGGGCACATCAATGGTAGCATCCTCTAATGAAAATAATATAGTGTCAAACCTAGAAACATCAAAATTATATATAGTTATAATTCATAATCGCAAATGACCATAGAATGTAGCAGTCCTTAAATAAATTCAAACTTGAATAAGAACAAAAATAAAATTTCACATTACCCTTCAGTAAGATGTCCTTGATTTAGAAAAAAAGGCTCAAACTTGCATAAATGTCTAATTAGATTCCCCATAAGATCAATTTCAGCATATTTCCTGAAAAAAGAATCTAATATCCAAAGAGAAACCATAGTTTAATGGAACAATGGTGCTTTAAGGTCATCTACACAAAAAATTTCCTCCTTCAAATCTCACACATTGGATGGTATGTCATGAAAAATTAAGAAAAAGTCATGGAAACTTGTCTACTTCTCTAAAAGACATAATGAAAATGCATAGAATATTTTTAAAGGAATCCACTTCTAATATTCTTTGATTTCCATTTCAGCATTTTTCCTAAGTTGAACCTCAATGAGTTGTGAACTCAAAGTTATTTGAGAAGAATGTTCTTACAGTTGAAATTTAGCATTTGTAGTCTTCCCACCTCTGTTACCAGATGAGTATGAATTCTTAAAGCCTCTTATGTCATTATCCAAAAAAATTCTTTCCTGGACACATGATTTTGCAAAAAATGCTTTTCTGTAGCACAAGTCCTTGTCAAAATGGCATCTCTCATACTCATTGGCATCCGGTCAGAACTGCAACCTGAAATCATACTTGCACCTATTCGTATATTACTCAAGATGTGAATGGTGGAATATATGCTGGAGCACTCTTAGCATATGGTAGAGGTTTATCCCTCCCTCCTATTCCCTTGCCAAGACCTCCCTTAGGACCAAGAGTCAAGTGGAAATCATCAGAAGCTCTGTGTGTTGAAGGGCTTGGCATAGGCTGATTTTAAAATTGAGCCCTATCCACAATCCGATCATCTTGACTAGTGAATCCATGGTCACGTGGTCCCATATGCAGTTATGGCCCGTTAATCCCACACATATGTGGAAGTGAAACCATCTGTGCACCTTCCATGTAAGGTGGCATCGCAGGTCCTCTCACACCATGATCAAGTGGTGTCACAAGTATCCAACTTGAATGTCCCATATTGGTACCTCGAGAGCGGCTTCCCTATCCATGTAGTTCTTGCACAACATCCTGATTCACTTCCTCTATTTCCTTGGGGCCCTCAACTTTCTTCCTTTGTTGCCATCCATTCCTCCTTAGATCAATCAGATCCTTCAACATGAACCTCAGCCTAGAGGGAAGCCCTTGGTTATTGGACAATTTTCTCATCCTATCAAAGTAAGCATCAATATGTTCCTTGGCCTTTGAATGGTCAATAATATGACCAATAGTGGTCATCAGTTTGCACAAATCTTCAACATTTTTCTCCTATGGATGCTTCAATTCACCAGTTAATTTCTTGATGCATGCATGCATAATTCTTTCGGTCATCATACTTTCTTTATAAATCTCACTAATAAACCTTGTATTTCCTAGCATTCATCATCGTGTTGTAGCCTTCTTCTCCCATCTTTCTTCTACTGAAAGGATTTTTTCACCATGCTCTTCTGCTTTCTCAGCCTCTTCCTCCTCTCTTTCATATTTTTTGAATTCTTCCTGACATTTGTTCAAAATAACTCACTTGAAAAGAACCTTCTCATTATCTTGATAAAATTATGGTATTCCTGCAGTAAGCTGAAAACTGAATTTTTCATACATTTCACAAAAAGCCAGCTCCATCAAGGCTTTTTCAAATATTTGAGATATTATACCATGAATACATGATGCAAAGTCAATTTTCACTTCTTTGACCTATTCTCAAAGTTTCTCAAAGTTTTGGGGTGTTAATTTATTAAGGATGGATTTAATTTGTCTTTGTTTCAATTTATCCTCATCAAAAACCTTGCCCACTTCATATCGGTTCTCTAATATATGAATTGTGGGAAGAGAAGGCTGTGGAGGAGGAATCAAACCCTTCTGTGAACCAGAAGCATGCTGCCACCTATGAACATCAGAATTATTTCTCACTACTCCAACTTGTGGAAGTGGTGCTTGTACATAAGGCCCTCTAGGAAGGATGAAATTCAAACTCATTTGGGTTGCACGGGTATTTCTTGCAAAGCTAGTATTATAACCTTGGCCAATTTGAAACACGACAGAGGAACCACTAAGATCCTCATCCATCCACATATCACAACCATTAGTAAGAGCATCCACTGGCTTGGCCCATCTATCATCATCCAAACTACCCATATTTATCCCACGATTTTCAAGTAGATAATTCCCACTCAGTTGCCTGTCAACTCCTCTTGCAATTATTGCTAATGCATCACCCTCTCCTACATTACTTGCAAGTGCTTTGGAATTTCCAAGTAATTAAATAATGTCTAGACAAATTTCAAAATTATTTGGTAGATCTTTGCATTGATCCTTGATTGTCAACAAAAAATCACTGGATTAATTTTTATCTCCTAAAAATTTAGTAACTAAAATAGCTACTTGATTCATTGGAGTTGAAAGCTCGGCTACATCTTCCCAGTCATCCATTTATTTTAGAACTTGCTTCTCAGGATCTTTTCAAGAAGTCTTACTCTTGACAACACCGATTATTATTTTGGATGGTTCTGGAAGGTTCACATCTTCCTCTCGTTGGTCAAGATTGTCATTGATGTCAATATGGAATTAACCGAGATGTCAATATTCTTGAGATGTCTCATTCAAGATGATGATGTCATGCCATTAATGAAGATTTCAAATCACGAAGAAGTCAAACCACTAATGAAAGAATCCCTAAGAAGTCTTTGGTCTATTGTTGCATGCACTTGATCTAATCTTAACCCTTGATGTTATGTGATGATGTCATACACTTTGATACCTGATGATGACATATGATGATCATGGTTGGAGATCATTTGAGGACTGGAAAACTATTTTTCATTTCTCCTAAAAATGTTGCACTATAACATATCACTGCACCATTATGTGATGACATGGGTAATGCACTCATTTTTGGACATTATCATGACGACGTGGATGTCCTACATGTTCCTATGATGATAAAGAAGCCAAATAATGGAGAAGAAAAACAATGGAAAATCCAAACAAAGAAGCCATACTGTCCTAATAATTTTATGCACTAAATAATTCAAGGGCAGTCACGAAGAAAAATGTTTTTCACCACCCTAGAGGCAACCTTTCAAAATGGATCCTATACCTTCTTGTAGAGTAGATTTTTCCCTTTCTAACGAGCCCTTACTTGCCCCGAAGCACCAAATAGTTTGGGAGATATTGATTTTTTAAGTTAAGGAAATTAACTCTAACATTTAGCCGACCTAAGCCGACTTGTGTAGGCTTGACATGTCATCCAAGAGATGTATCTCTTCGTCAAATGTCAAACCAATATAAACAGTAATCCGTACTCTTCATTTTATCCATTATTTTCGGTCAAGATTTCAGAGAAGAATCATAGAAGGTGAACTAAGGCCGAGGAGGACAGTTAAGGATATATTTGGGAAAATAAATTTATACATTTTTCAAACTTGGACTTCTTGATCTAGAATTGCAATAATATATGTGAAATCTCAAAATCTTGAGGACAATAATAAAAAATTTGGATTATCTATGCTACAACAAACTGTGGAGAAAAAAAAAAGACACACTTCAGATCACTGGTTTTGGGCATATCTCTAAAATGCCTACAACATTGTGATTGTCAAATATGTGTAAGCCACAAGAAGAGCCACACTAGGCCTATGTAGGCTGCAGGAAGGGATGCAGTATAAGCTTGTGTTAGGCTGCAGTTAAAGGCATGTTTTTGGGAGCCTTTGCGAAGTAGTCTTTGAGATTGGAGAATAATCGTTGACCCTTATTGAAGGAGGCTTATTGAAGATTTTCCATGTTTATATAGGTCGCTTACTAAGGCAGACATCCTTGTGGTATTGTTGAAGATATATTGAAGACTTGAAGAAGAAAATTTTGGAGGCATTCTTGGAGACCAGATGTATTGCTAAAACCCTCGTGGAGTAAGAGTCCCATGCTCAAGATGGAGAACATTTCCAAGATCTTTCTTCTCTCCAATTACACAACTAAAAAAATTATTGCTGTAGCTTTGTCTATCATTATCGCTTGTTGATTTAGATTGTTTATTATTCATATTTCTAAGTTTTGAATGTCTAGACCATGATCACCTCCAAAAAGTCCCTTTTGGGGTTGTAGAAACAAAAGACAAGGGAAAGGATTGTGTCAAAACTCTTTTAGCATCCAGGTACAATGAATTCATAATAGTAGCAAAGACGGTGATCTAACCATCAATTTAAGAAACATTGACATTGTTGTCATAGAAACTATACTCCCCTGGTGAACCCAACCACACCCTAACTTCATTTTGGGTGGAGAATGTCGAGCAATTAAGCCTGGTCATAATCATAATCTAGAAGAAAGAGGTAATTGATGTGACTATCATAGTAAGATACTATAACTTATTGTGTATGAAGGTAACCACCACCCTGATGAGCAAAGACAAGAACCTTTGATCAAGGTATCTAAGAAGAAAAAAATTTAGGCCTATAATTCTTGAAGAGGAAAATGCATCCTATGTCATTGTGTTCACTAAATTTGAAATTTAAAACTTGAATTTAGCCATACCTTAAAGTTGCAAGAAAAATTTTTCAACCATTTATACAAACTCGTCATGTCTTAAAGGGATCAATGATGGTCACTACTTAATGCAAGGCAATGAATGATTAGATAAGTGTAAAATTAAAGTTAAATTCAAAGAAAAACATGAACCAAGTGACTCAGATTCTATCTACACAAAAATATTGTAAGAAACAGAGCAACGAAAGAAGTGCATTGCTTCAAGTTTCAACAGACCTTGGATATTCCTCACATGGAAATTTAGGACTATATTATCGAGAAGGAGTGGAACTTTGCAGACCATGTCTTGCTTGGTCAATTGAAGACCATAAAAGACTCTTGAAAGAAAATGAAGTTTTACTTTTGAATACCAACCACATCATTACTCGGTTCTTGTAATCACCCAATTATTCTTATAAAGATACAAGGCAATTCCATCTTTCCTAGCATATGCTAAATTTATTGAATGATTCGTGATGATTGATAGTGTGAGAAAAATTCCTAAATGTAGAGGAGGAATATCAGCAGGAGGGTAGGAAACAACTTTCTACCACTCTTGCAATAACCCTAGAAGACTTAGTACGTAATGACATGGGTATCATGCCATGCCTTTTTTCTACACTGGAAAATGGAAATTCAACCAACATATGAAAAAATCCTGAGCGCAGATGGAGACAATGGACTAGACCGTAGTTCTAGTTTTCCTGAGAATGAGATTAATAATACACTCATTAATGAAGGTAAATCCTAAATATCCCTTAAGGTTCAAGAGACCAACACTCCTATCGGTGATTTTTACTATGGTAGAAACTTTGGCACCCATAATTATGTACATCTCCAATCAGCATTGCCTATTAAATTTGAACAGAACAGTGCAAGGTCTGATATTTTTTTCTTTGACAGTCATCCTACATATTACATGGACTCCAATGAGGAATAAAAGAATGTTGATCATATCATCAAACCTTTTTGTGAACCATATGAGAGAAAGGCATAAAGGTCCATTCCATTTGTTGAAGGAATCCTTATTGAAGGTGAATAGTCTTGTCATATTGAAAGAACAAACCAATATCTAGGAAAACAAGAGGACTTATACAAACCCATAATTGAATAACTACATAGTGAGCAAAATCATTTCCAGGTTTGTCTCTTATTGTTCATAGGTATGATAAATTATATTCAAAGGAGTTTCTTCTCCTAACTATAAATTATATTCAGGTAGCTTTAATTTCTCATATAAAAAAATCCCTGTCTACAACAATGATGTTCATGGCCAGCATAAAATTGTTCCTGTGTTTGATCCATAAACGTTGGAACTTAAAAACTTGAGGATAATGATGGATCTATGGCTTGAAGAAGTCAAGTATTAGCTCCCCTCATATTTCCTTGAATAATGTCTGCCACAACATGATGCTTTATTTATCAATACCCTACATGTCCAAATGTATTCCCATCTTGAATATGGGATCCTAAAGCTTGCTAAAAATATCCCAGAAAAATGCCCTCATCTAAGCCTAATTTATCTGAATGTTTCATTCATGAAGATGGGGTCACAACAAAATTACTAAGAGAAAGACCTGCAACAAATTTATGGATGATTTGAGTATCTATGCTACAACAAATTGTTGAGAAAAAAAAGAGACACACTTCATATCGCTGGTTTTTTGTATATCTCTTAAATTCTAACAACATTGTGATTATCATATCTATGTAAGCCACAAGAAGAGCGACACTAGGCCTATGTAGGCTGCAGGAAGGGATGTAGTATAAGCTTGTGTTAGGTTGTAGTTAAAGGCATGTTCATGCATGTTTGAGATAGTGTTTAAAGGACTGTTTTGAGCCTTATTTACGAACAAAAAAAGTCAGATCTGTAGGAAAACTTCAGAACTGAGTCCTGTGGAAAATAATATAATATCTTATGACAGCCTTGTTATGGCATATTTGAGCACATTTCAGGTCTAATGTTTTTGGAGCAGGTTGCAACATTTTTGGGAGTAGTCCTTAAGCACACACAGTTACATATTTTTGGGAGCCTTTGTGAAGTAGTATTTGATATTGGAGAATAATCATTGACCCTTATTGAAGGAGGCTTATTGACGATTTTCCAATTTTATATAGGTTTCTTACTAAGGTAGACATCCTTGTGGTATTGTTGAAGATCTATTGAAGACCGGAAGAAGCAAATTTTGGAGGCATTCTTGGAGACCGGATGTATTGCTAAAGCCCTCATGGAGTAACAATCCCATGCTCATGATGGAAAACATTTCCAAGATCTTGCTTCTCTCCAATTACAGAATTAACAAAATTATTGCTACAGCTTTGTCTAGCGTTATCGCTTGTTGATTTAGATTGTTTATTCTTCACATTTCTAAGTTTTGAATGGATAGACCACTGTCACCTCCAAAAAGTCCCTTTAGGGGTTGTAGAAATTAAAGATAAGGGAAAGGATTGTGTCAAAACTCTTTTAGCATCCAAGTACAATGAATTCATAATAGTAGCAAAGACAATGATCTAACCATCAATTGAAGAGACATTGACATTGTTGTCATAAAAACTATACTCCCCTAGTGAACCCAACCACACCCTGACTTCATTTTGGGTGGAGAATGTCGAGAAATTAAGCCTATTCATAATCACAACCTAGAAGAAAGAGGTAATCGATGTGACTATGATAGCAAGATACCAGAGCTTATGGTGTATGAAGGTAACCACCGCCCTGATGAGCAAAGATAAGAACCTTTGATCAAGGTGTTTAAGAAGACAAAAATTTAGGCCTATAATTCTTGAAGAGGAAAATGCATCCTATTTCCTTGTGTTCACTAAATTTGAAATTTAAAACTTGAATTTAGACATACCTTAAAGCTACAAGAAAACATTGTCAACCGTTTATACAAACTCCTCATGTCTAAAAGGGATCAACAATGGTTGCTACTTAATGCAAGCCAATGAATGATTATATAAGTGTAACATTATAGTTAAATTCAAATACAAACATGAACTAAGTGACTTAGATTCTATCTACACAAAAATATTGTAAGAAACAGAGCAACGAAAGAAGTGCATTGCTTCAAGTTTCAACAAAGCTTAGATATTCCTCACATGGAACTTTAGGACTATATTATCGAGGAGGAGTGGATCTTTGGAGGCTATGTCTTTCTTGGTCAATTGAAGACCCTAACAGACTCTTGAAAGAAAATGATTTTTACTTTTGAAGACCACCCACACCATTACTCGATTCTTGTAATCACCCAATTCTTATTATAAAGATACAAGGCAATTCCATCTTTCCTAGCATATGCTAAATTTATTGAATGATCAAGAAATGTTTGACTTATGAAATATGACATTCCAATAATAATGGATCAATTTACCTAAATTTTAGGAAATGGAAAAATATTAATATTTGGAAGTATAACATCATGGGTCACCAGTTGCTTAACTCTCAAGGAATTCACTCATTTAAAGATATGATTGGACAACAAGGAGAAAATTCCCTCTTTGACATTTCTTCATGGGATAGAGCTTTAGGATTATTGAGAGGGTCGGATTTTGGGGCTCCAACTTCACACTTGTTCCATTTGGTGGCCTCAATGGAACAAAAATTGCATGGTTGTGCCCTTAAGAACCTAGAGGAATCAGACTGTAGCGGGTGGGGTTTAGCTGAGTATCCAGTTAAATAGAGCTATGCCCAACAACTTTCTCGTTGTTCACTTCCCCACAAAGCCTCAATCTGGAGCAAAATATGGAATTCAGATGCCTTGCCAAATATTAATATTTTCTATTGGACCCTATCTTATGACAACATATTAACCTCGGAAAATATGCAAAGGAGAGGGATCTACGGTCCCTCCTAGTGTGCTCTTTGCCTTTAGATTGGAATCTTCTCATTGCCTGTTTTTAGATTTCCATTTCACTATGGTGGCTTGGTTAGTGGTGGTAAATGGCCTTGAGATTCAGTTCAAGTAGTCTAATTCACTGAAGCAACTAATTTGGATGTGTCATATTCATTACATAAGTTACTTTCATTGCAAGGCTCTTTTGAAAGGGTCTAGTTTGCATTGTCTAGATTAGTATGTTGGAAATCTGGCTGGAAACAAATCATGCCATCTTCCAGATAGATGATGAGTGAAATGGAGATGGTGGAAATTTTAGCTAAAGCACTGATATCTAAAAATCTTAATTCAAAAGGGATTAAATTCATTCCAGATCAAGATCTAGACAAGTTAGAACTTCAATTTCTAGATCAATTTAACTTTAAATATTCTTGTTCTTCTTCCCAATCCAGGGACCCAGGTAAGTATGTCCACAATTGTGTTTGTAGCTTCGTATAACTCCAAAATTATTTCATCAGTGGAGTCAAACTCAAAAAGCCTTCATTTTTTGTTTTGATGGTGCCTTGGAACAAAACCCTGAACTGGCAGGAGTCAGTGGGGTTCTCATTAGTCTAAGAGGGAAGATATCATGTCCCTATGGTGTTGCAAATATCAACATTGGGATATAGGAAACTCGGTCCTCCTCAAGATAGGATAATTCCCTGTTTTATGTAATAGTTCTCACAATTAATATACAAATGAATTATATCAAAGCTAATCATATCAATATACTTGATGGCCTTCTTATGTGTAAGGGAAATCTGATCCTAGTTGAACCTTCAATTCATTTACTAGTAATACACAATATTATTACACCAAATTCTACAACATACCTTATCTAGAATATGGTAGAAAAAATACACAAGAATTATTCATACAACCCTTGATTACAGCATTAGGGTTTATAATGAGGAATTTCAGCTCAAAAAGCTCCTTTTCCACCCTCAAATAAACTCTTTTCACATGCAGATGTCGTTACTGGCAGCCTGAGAGAAGGGAATTTTGACCGAAACAAGTTACACAGTGTTCCAGGTAATTTCCCTGCAATCAATACCATTGAAATGTCATTGGAGAGCACATATATAGAGCAACGAAATGATATCCATCGACCATACAAATAAGGCATTAATTAATATATTTTAAGCACATGCTAAGAGTCCTTCACAACATCTAAGCAAGCATTGCTGCTTTTTATAGTAAATATCTACTGGATAACCAGAACATTGAATAAGATTCCAAGAGAAATGAAAAGTAATATGCATAACTAAAACAAAAAGGCCATAAAACTAAAATAGCAAACCTTTGGAAGGTGTTACACAACATTCTACAAAAATCATTGAATTTCTATCCTTAGGACTTGATACACATTGAGAAACAATAGACAACAAACAACAACCATGTACCATAATAGGTAGTTTTAATGTATAAAATTGGGCAGAAACATAATCTGGTGAAAGGCATAGGCCCGAAGTAATATGGATGACAAAGGAAATTAACATCTTTAAAGCACGTGCTTAGATTCCTATGCAATTTCTAGGCAAGCCTCGCTACACTCTACATCAATTATCTCCAAAATGACATGAACATGGAATAGGATTCCCACAGATTATGAAAAGTGATATGCATGATTGAAAAAGGGTATACCCTTATAAAGAAAACCTTCAAGCAATCCACAACACTCTACAAACATTGTTAAATGTCCTACCTTGGTAATTTATATGGATTTTTTAGCAACCCAAATCAATGGCTTGAAATGGATAAAATGACCAAACAAAGCAACAAGTCCTAAAAGGATAGGTCTTTAGAATATTCTTTTATGAAAACAATGTGGCACTTCCACATTAAAACACACATTTAGGAAAAGCCCAAAGAAACAGCAAAAAATAGTGTGGGGTGATGAAATGAAAAAAATATTAATGGACTTGCAATTTCTCTACAAAATTTTCCAGATTTCAAATTTATGGAGGTTTTTGCCTTCAATGCTTAAGAAAAACGATAAAGAATATTTCACTAATTGCAGATGAGTAATTTATAACAGTATCCAACTTGCATAATTAGCTATACTGTCTACACAATTAGCAAGAAATTTTTATAAGGTAAACCCTTTGGAATGCTTTAGTAACAAGTGGTCATTAGCTCTACTATAGAATGGTCAAAAACACTTTGGTTTTGTCCCTTCTTATATATACAGTCTGTTCCTTGTATACTTCTCCTAACAAATTCTTGCTTCAACAATTTGAACATAACATGTCTTATACCTCAAGATTTTTGATATGAAGAGTGGCACTTACTGCCAAGTGTTGTGCCTGAAGATGCCTCTGAGAGATCTCAAGTCTTCCCTTTCCTTTTTCTGAAAAGATCATACCATAGGAAATGAAGAAACCTTGACTCACAGTCAATTCCCTTTTAGTTAGTTGCCTAGATCTTTAGTTCACTCAAGTATGCTTCTTTATATACTTCTATCAGCCCTTTGAATAGACCCTTGATCATACCTCATAAAGTTTTAGATATACTTCAGATTTCCTTCTTCATGGATCTTTTTGTCACTGATTTGGAGATGTCTCTTTTCTACCCTTTCCTTTCTCACTGATATATCTTTGATTGCAATATTTGATAATGTCATTGATGTATTTAGTGTTTGAAATTTTTTATATAGCACAAGGTTCAGATTTTACTCCCCTTAAGATGATTCAAACAAGCTTCTTAAGTTAACACACTGTTTTTCAATGACTGAAGTGGTTCAACAAAAATATTTTGAAAACTGACTCAAAAATCCTTAGATGAAGCCCTGACCAGGGTGCTCCTTGCCCTTCAACAGAATTTTTCGGATGCCAAAAAAATAAGCCTTAGGAAAACAATGAAAAAGCCTCAGACGCCCTTGGATTAGGGTTCAAAATTGTAGTAAAAATTCCTCAAAAAAATTTCTTGAAAACTTCTGACAAACCTGTGAAGAACCCTTCCCAAGGCAATGTGAAAATTAACTTCAAGTTCACAAAAGTTTTACCTTGTTTGCATGGATATATTTTTTCTTCAGTGTTCGAAATTTGATCTTAGAGATACCTCAGGAAGAGGGCCAAACTTACCTTATTAACAGAGAAAAATAGCCTCAGATAAAAATATGTTGAGCAGGCCGAATAGATGCTACAGGTATCCGCAGAGATCCTTGTCAAGGGAGGCTAAAAATAATCATAGAAATGTGCCTTAGATGGTGCCCTCAGGAAGGCCGAAATGGGCAACAGGAAACCAAATCCAAGCCTCAGAAAAGACCAACAAAAAGTGTCTCAGACAAGTCAGACATAGCCGTAGAAAAAGCAAAAAATCTGCCTCAGAACAAATCATATTTGGCCTTCTAAATTCCAACGAACAGTCACCAAAGAAGGATTTCAACAAGGACCTAACAGGCTCCAATGTGTTTGAACTTTAAATGCTTGTAGGCTATGAATCTTGTCTGGATACAACATCTAGGTAAATTCCTAGATCTACTGTTTCCTGTTAGTTACCCATATTTTAAGTTCTATTTGTTCTTCCTTCTGCTCTCTTTCTCTTTCTTTTTTTTTTCTGTTTGAGTATCGGTTTAAAATTTTAGTTTGGACATCTCATGACTAAAACAATATATAAACATAATTATATTGATGTGGGCTTGTTCTATAATACTATGTAGTATCGTTGTGGTGTCTATTTGTTGTTCCTTCTACTTTTTTATTTTATTTTTCTATTTGAGTATGGGTTTAAAATGTTAGTTTGGACATCTCCTGACTAAAAAAATCTATAAACATAACTATATTGATGTGGGCTTCTTTTGGAATACTGTTTAGTATCGCTATGGTTTCTGTGTAGTAACGTTAGCTTGCCTAGCCACCCTGCAAGGCCAGATCACTGATGATCCTGCATTTTTCTCTTATATTCTTCTTCATAGATACAATTTAAAGAATGATTCATAGAGGTCTATGGGCTCTTAGCCATTTACCTAAGATATCCAAATCTAAAAATTTGTGCACATTAAATGTTTCTAATTTGAAAACTGAATATTAGCAGGTTTTTTATTCTTGTAGTTCTCATTGGCTAATCCTAGGGACTAGAAATGACTACGAGACTCATTACATTGGAGGTTGGGTTTAGGATCTACACTATCGTAAAAAATGCAATCAAAAGTCAATCACCTTTATATCTGATTTTCCGAAACTTTATGACTGACATACCTCCTGTTACTAATTTTGAACCCTAACTGGTGGTAAGGATTTTATCCCCATTTTCTCAAGCCAGCTTATAATCTATCACTGTGCTTGTCTATAGGGAGGTCATATGAGACAGGAACTTGTGATCATCAGTTGAAAAACACCACTGTGTGCTGCAAGCTAGCTACATTTGGGTCGATTTCATGCCTGTTTGGGTAAATAGCATGACAATCATTGTCCTACATCCATTTTCCTACATCCATTTACCCCCTTTTGACTTTCCAGACAAAGAGACCAATCACCCTTGATTTTTCTGTCTATAGACCAAGAAGTTCTTGTAATTTATGAGTAAATGATAATGCCATTGACTTGTTTGATTTGATTGTGGAGGAATGGCACAGCAAATACAACTAGTACCCCATCCTCATCTGGTGTAGACTCCATTGCTTCCTTTTCATTGCTAATTGGAAGGGTAGCAATATTATTTATTTTTCACCTCTTGACACAACTCAAATGGCTATGAATCCATTCATGCCCTGAAAGCTCTTTCTGGTGCATGAAATTTTCTCTCTGGTTCATGTGCTTAGCATCGATAGATTACTTCTAGAATATGGAAAAGTATTTTTGCTATGTAAATTTGGTGTTTGAGAAAAGAAGTAGAGGGCAAGATCTTCAACATTGATTCTTTTTTGTGAAGGAAAGGAATTTCTTGAACTTTTCCTCTATTGAGGTTGGTTTTGTTACATAATTTCTAAGGCAAAAGTGAATAACTTGAGCCTAAACTTTGAAAATAAGAGAAGAATAATTTGGTCTTGTAGAAAGAGAATTTTCACCCACATTTAACATTATTTGCATTTATAATGGACTCCCAACCACACACTTTATCTAATGAAATTGTGCTTGATGTAACACCATTTCTACTATGTGAATGTGTTAGTTAAGGCAAAATACGTATGATTCATCAGCATACTAACATCTAAAAACAAACCAAAAGAAAACGAATAAGGAAATGAGACTTACCTTTCACAACACTATGCAATCCTTACTCTATCAGGCCAGTCAAGTACCCTCCCATTTTTTGCATCCAAAAACTGCAATAGATTGTCATTGGGTGCAAAATCATACACAAGAAAGCACTTGCCTCTGCCTATGGAACAACAAAAACCTCTAAACCTCACCATGCGAAAGAGTCTTGAGACCCTCTTGGAATTATAATTCCTCCATTGTGAAAATCCTCTTACTGATGCTTTTGACGACCAAAAAATACACGTCTCTCAATACCCCCTTGTAAGCAGCACAGTAGTTATTTTTCCTCAACAAAATATTTTCAAAGAAATACTGTGTTGCAGATTCAATCTCCTCAAGCTTAAATCTAAATCTCTGGAAGCGTTCACAACTTGTTCCTTCATTTGCCAGAGGATTCCCACCATTTGAGTACTCTAAACTAATCAATAGTGAGATATTTCCTTCCAAAATCCTTAGTTATTAATACTTAGTCTATTGTCTATTGTCTCATAAGCACTGCTAATCTTCGGTTTTCTTCTTCGAAATAATGAGAATGAGAAAACAAAAAACTATTAAAATTGGAAACTAGGGCCAAATTATACTTAGATCTGCTTAGTTGATGAAGATGATAATTCCATTGAATCCCTCTTTTCGAGAGGACCAAAATCGACCTAAAGATCACCAAATTTGGATAAGGAAAAATATTTATTTATTTAAAAGAAATTCCACAAGACATAACCTTATTAAGGAGGGAAAATTGAAAATTTGAAATTCAAATTTTTCCGCCAAGTGTGAGGATCAACTTCACCTCTATAAGGAAAAATTGTTATATATATAGGGATCGCTCATCGTCATTAGAGATCATCCTAAAAGAGTGCATTCAACTCTTGGGTAATTATTTCTGAGGCAGCTATAGCTTGGAGAAGCAAGGAGGATGTGATGAATTGATCTCCTATAGGTTCGAGTAGGAGCAGGAAGCTAGCCG
Organism: Pinus albicaulis; assembly: GCA_034641835.2. Taxonomy (NCBI): domain Eukaryota; kingdom Viridiplantae; phylum Streptophyta; class Pinopsida; order Pinales; family Pinaceae; genus Pinus; species Pinus albicaulis. Next base: position 455,830,760 of record CM076573.1, read on the forward strand.
TAGGTCTGAGGGCAAGTTCTGGGTGATGTTTTGTCATGGTTTTTGGGTGTGAATCTCTTAAAGAGAAGGTTGCATTCTTTTTGTGGAGCCACAGATCAGGATATTGGTTTAAAGGTGAGTTTTGGGGTTTATTTTTTCACGCTTTTTATTCTGATTCGGGCCATAGGAAATGCTACTACAACAGCTAGTATGAAAGAATGTGTAGAAGGGACGAATGACCTAATATGAGTCCTTTATCGTAGCTACATTCAAGGAGAGAGGGCCACAATTTAAATAGAGATTTTAACCCTCGTTTGTGAGCATATTCTTATTACTGGTACCATAGGACTGCTGTTGGATGCCTTAAAAAGGAACCGCAAGTCTTGGATCATTGTGGGACAACTTGTAAAGGAAAGCAAAGGGACAATTCATTGGAAGAAGGTTACTCAATGACTATTAGGAACCCTAACCGGGAAGCAAGCTTCAGGACTGTTTTGAACAATAATTTAGCAAGTCTATTTTGACTCATATTATTGTACTCTTTTTGCTAAACATTGGATATTGATAATAAGAATAATTGATCAAGGGTTTTCCTCGTCTTGGGGTTTTTCCCTGGCTTGTGCCATATATTTGTGTTATTTTGTCTTGGCTTGTCTTCTTCATTTAACATTTATGTTCTTTCTTCAGTTATTGTTAGTAAGATGATAATTCATGTGTGGATTAATAAATGGGGTTATAAGGAACATTGACGTAACTGTATTATGCAAAGAACATGTTAATCAAAATTAACATGGGATCAGAGCCAAGTGAGGAAAAGCTCGAGACTAGAGTGAATGTGATAGAAATCACTAGAATAAGTTTCTTGTCAAAGTATCCATGATCTCCTCCCTCTCTAAAGTTTAAACAAAATGAGGTGGACTATGAGTGTAGACTTCCTAATTGATTTACAGCAGAAGGAAGGATGGATCTCTGGTAGTTGCTAAGTTATTCATCTATAATGATCTTTCAGGGTCGAGATTCTAGGATTGTTTTAGGGCCACTTCATTTGGAAAATATGCAAGTTAGAAGAATTATGGAACAACGTTAAGGTTTCTTGACACCTATGTCTCAAACCTATCTCTCCTAAAGTTATAAGATTCATGCCATATTTTTCTACTCTACTCTCAAACAATGTTATGCTCCTCCATCACGGTATATAACTCAACTCACATCTCAATAATATTGACACTTAATCATTGGATGTTTGTTATCTGTTGAAGAACATCACCTGAATTACTGCTCAAAGTACCAAACTTTTCCAGTGTATGCTTGAGGTATTTTCCCAAAATTTTGGAAGAAAAAAAAACTATTTATTCTTGTTGTGGCCCTTGTACAGTCTTGAATATCTACGTGGAGTCCAGAAGAAAATCTGTGGGAGCTTGCAATAGTCACAACCTTGTCGATAATCAACATAACAAGCTCCAACATGTGCACAAGGTCATGACATTCTTCCAAAGTTATCAAATTAAAGTCACGATTTATATCTTTAGAAATATCAACTTACTTCAGAGATGATATCTTGAAAATTTTTGGAGCTTACATGCATAGTGCCTGTTCAAAGGTTGTTTATGTTTTTTTTATTTCAATCAATCTTGAAAGATTCCTGTGACCTACTTGCTCTTCATCTATGTTATGCATAACTCTGTGGAAATTCTTGAAAGGTTAAATTCTAAAGCAATTCATATCACTTGAGTATCGTTCTGATATATAATTGGGTTGGTATATCTCATCTAGAATAATTCAGTTATGAGCTTGAACCTGAGGTGGCAATTTCCTAGGCTAATACACTAAGTCTACAAATTTGTAGACATATTGTATGCTCATTCGAAAATTTCTGTTGAGCACTTTAGGCTGAATCCTGAAGAATTATTGTCTAAGGGTTAATGTTCTAGTGATTTTAAAGGCCATCCATCCATCCTTCAATAACTGATATGTGCATTAGATATGAAGCATGCATTTCATTAAGGCGGAGTCTTCAATATTATTTTAGACAAATCTGATGTATCCAGTGAAAAACATTGCACAAATTTAAGGCTGAAAATTCAGTGATCGGATCTGAAACTCACTAAGATGAAGCCCCTTCCTTAGAAGCTTATATGAAAAATTTTCAATTCTGTAAGGATGTGCATTTAAGGTATGATAGTACATTTACTGAAGAAACATTTAGGGTGAGCTTCTAAGCCAATCATTTATGTCAAATCCAGATTTTATTGAGATTTCCCAAGGTTCAAAATTTGAATATTGATTGTATGTTCATCTGAAGCATATCAAAGGTAATAAATTTACAGTTAATATATATAGCTGAAGGTTGGTTTGACGTCTTTAAGGCTTATCTTCAAGGTCATCTATATCAAGCGTGTCAAATTCTGAAGTACACCTCTTATGGAAAGAAAAGTCAAAGAAAATCACTCTAAGGTAGTTTCAATGTGAATCACTTGGCACCTCCATACAATCAGGGATATCAATAAATTTGAAGTGCAATAGTGTATTCATCCTAAGAAGCATCACCAGTAGTAGCATTTTTTGAAATGGGAAAAATTTCTGGTCCAAGTTTGAGAATTGTGGTAAAGGTAGAATGGTCTGAGAATTTTATGTTATAATACAAATTCTAGCGTGTTACTATTATATGGTGTGTGCTAGTATAGTGACACAGTGGGATCATTACAAATATTGCTAGGATTTTCACTTCAGAGATTAGACTAGCTTGAATTGTGTAATGGCAGAGAAGGTTTTCTTGGATGAGGATGGTGCAAGTCCCTTGGTATCTTCATTCAGTCAGTAATACTTATGAAATCAGTAATAAAGTTATATTGATATACTGTTTTTGAGTTCTGTCAGTTAAACAGGAATAACATGTGAGAGAGTTTACTTGTGCATTGCTGAAGTTTGGTAATTTAAAGTTTGTTGATATAGTTGCAACATGATAATTTGTCATATTAAAGATGAGGAGAATATTGAAAAAGGTTGAATGTTCAATTGAAGTAAGTCTTTAGAGGGATCTATGGAATCCCTCGCAGAATGGCTTATCAAATATTCTTGCCTATTGATTTTTACAATAGAAATACCATGTCATAAGATGTTGATCTGCAAAATCCAGATGACTATGACTGAATGACCTTGATTAATAGCAGGTTGTAGATAGCCCAATGGTTATGTTTTGGGCGAAGTTTATTTTCCAATATTCAAAGGGAGCTATGGTAGGTTTACAGCTATTGATGATGTTTGTCCAAAGATAAAGATCCTCTATATGTGAAAGGGGTTGTCTTAGCCTTGATGCACTTCTTCCTACAGCTCAAAATTGTGATAAAATGGACAAGTTGTTGATCCGAATACATACAACTTGTGAAGGCTCTAATGCTCAATAAGATATCCATGTTAACTGTGATCTGTAGTACTCTGCCAAAATTGTTGGATTGGCATAATGATAAATGGAAAGAGCACTTCTAGATCGTATATCTCTTGGGATCCACCTTTATTTTATGAATGAATGAAGGACTAAAGTTTGAGAGCACCGCTGAAGCTGAACGAATGAAGCAGCTAGCATGGCCTATTATGAAGACATTTGAGTCATGTGAGCATGTGTTGGAATCCGTCGCTTAACATCAGGTTCCACTTTATTTGATATGGCACAGTGTGGTGCAATCTAGCTCCAACATTACAGGATGGATGTACAAGTTACAAACATCCCCTCAAAACCCCTTGGTAAGGACAGATTCAACTTCCTTCATAAAGAGAGGTTGGGTGTCCTGGAAAGACCCTAATATGAGGGTCTTGGTTGAACATTGAGCTATGGGAGCTCCTCAGGGCCTGGGGTAATTCTTTGAGCTATAAATAACCGTAAGGTGAGTGGTTCACCTTCCCCTATAGGTGCACGGTGTATAGGGTGAGAGGTTCAGCTTTCCCTGTGGCAGCTAACATGTGTGTAGGATAAGTGGTTCACCTTCCCCTATGTTTGCAGACATGTGTGTAGGGTGAGTGGTTCACCTTCCCCTACATATTATGAAATATGCATAAGAATATTGGTTCACCTTCCCCTACGACATATGAGTAGAATGAGTGGTTCACCTTCTCCCGTGGGTACCCTAGTGAGAGATGCATTCAGGCATCTGGTTGTGAAAATGTCAATAAGACTTGGTTCATCATTTTCCCCACATGTAGGATGTTCATTCCCTATGATTGATGGTTGACATATCGGTGGGATGTGGTCCATCATTTCCCCATGTGTAGGATTCTTCCTACTATTGTTGGTTTGCATGCATGTAGGATGTGGTCCTTCCATTCCCCACTCTCAGTGTTTTGCATGCATGTAGGAGGTGATTTATCGTTTCCCTACATGTGATTGTGATGTGTGTTTGTAGAATGTGGTTTCTCCTTTCCCTACATGTAATTATGAGCAGGATGTGATATGGTGTTTCTACATCATCCTACCCATGAAGTCTGGGACTCATGGGAAGTACCTCTCATCTAGCCAATGAGTTTGGAAATGAGGATAGAGACCATAGCACTACTGATGGATGCATTGCGTATTTTCATACTCTCTATGCTAGGATGCTTGGTGTTTATCTACTTTATCTGGGATCAATTGAGGTTCTACCTTCGGATTGAATTTTGTCAGTGAAGAGTGGCAAGGTCTTGTGAATCACTATTAATAAAATCCTCTTTATTATTCACATCAGTGCTCAGTAGAGTAGAGAAAAAAAGACATAGATGGTTCATTATGGTTCATAATGGCAGGATGGCATGATGATCTATGACAACAGATGGACTGGCAGGTGGAATTCTCCCTAGTTAAGAGGGAGTGTTAAAATTGGAAACTAGGGCCAAATTATACTCAGATCTAATCAGTTGATGGAGATGATCATTCCATTGAATCCCTCTTTTTGAGAGGACCAAAATTGATCTAAAATCACCAAATTTGGATGAGAAAAATATTTAGTTATTTCAAAAGAAATTTCACAAGACATAACCTTATTAAGGTAGGAAAATTGAAAATTTGAAATTCAAATTTTTCCTCCAAGTGTTAAGGTCGCCTTCACCTCCATAAGGACAAATTGTTATATATATAGGGATCCCTCATCTTCATTAGAGATCATCCTAAAAGAGTGCATTCAACTCTTGGGTAATTCTTCCTAAGGCAACCACGTCGTGGAGAAGCAAGGAGGACATGTTGCATTGATCTCCCATAGGTTCAAGTAGGAGCAGGAACGTAGCCGCAGGTTTGAGGGTAGTTTTGTGTGATGTTTCATCATGGTTTTTGGGTGTGAATCTCTTCAAGAGAAGGTCACATTATTTGTGTGGAGCCACAGATCAAGAGACTGGTTTAAAGGTGAATTTTGGGGTTTATTTGTTCATGCTTTGTATTCTGGTTCAGGCCACAGGAAATACTACTACAGCAGCTAGTATGAAAGCCTGTGTGGAAGGGACACATGACCTAATCTAAGTCCTTTACCCTAGCTTCATTCAAGAAGAGAGGGACGCAATGTAAACAAAGATTTTAACCCTTGTTTGTGAGCATCTTGTTTTTACTGTTAGCATAGGACTGTTGTTGGATGCCTTGAAAAGGAACTGCAAGTCCCGTAGCATTGTTGGATGTCTTGTAAAGGACAACAAAGGGTACAGTTCATTGGAAGAAGGTTACTCAATGATTATTAGGAACCCTAACCAGGTAGTAAGCTTCAGGATTGTTTTGAACACTAGTTTAGCAAGTCTATTTTGACTCATATTCTTGTACTCTCTCTCTGCTAAACATTGGATATTGATAATGAGAAGAAGTGATGAAGGGTTTTCCCCCTCTTGAGATTTTTCCCTGGGTTGTGCCATATCTTTGTGTTATTTTGTCTTGGTTTGTCTTCTAGAGTTAAAATTTGTGTTCTTTCTTCAATTTCATTCAATAAGATGATATTTCATGGGTGGATTAATAAATGGTATTAAAAGGAACATTGAAGTAATTGTATTATGCAAAGAACATGTTAATTGAAATTAACACAATCACACCCACAACAATGGAAATTCTTGGGGTTTTAAAAGTTTTAGAGCAATTTTGTCAACTTCTTTAGAAATATGTATATTCTAAGTGGGTCTCTATATTCCAATTGCCTTGCTACAGTAGATAAGCTATGTCAACAATCTTCTTTGCTTTAATATTTTGATTATTTTACTCAACTAGTTAATTCAACTATAATATTTTAGTTTTTAAGAGTTGAGTTAGGTACTGTAATGTCCAAGGTTCATCAAAAGTATGCTACCTATTATGCCATGCTTTTTCAGTTTCCTTTTTGTGCATTTCCAAATTGTCTTCTAAGGAGTCGTGGAGGGTGTGAAGTGGTTTCACCAAAAACTATGTTGTCGGCCATGCAATTTTCGACGCATGTACTTGCACTACTGGACAACTGTTTCTTGAATAGTTGCGTGGAAAAAGAAGCTACTCAGTGTACAACTAACTATATGACCCCCTTTTTAGTCATTGCATTTATTGGAAGGGGAGAGATACCTTGAAGCTTAAAATGAGATTGAATGGCTTTCATTACATTTCCATCTAAGGGAAAAGTGTTTGTGTCAACCGTGTGTTGAAATGAGGAAAGCCAGTCTCTTTTCTCCCTCGTCAAAGAGAGATCTACTTTTGTCAAAAACATGAATTTTTGTCTTTAGTTCATTTCTAACCCTCGATATATTTCCGCTTTCCTCTCCCAAAATTAGGTGCCACTGATGGGACCATTGGTTCTGTCCCCTCATAATCAATGACAGATAGGTTGTTGAGTGAGTGCTTACCAATTCATTGATATGTTCTTGATTTGATTCCCCATCTAGCAACCCCCTGCGACAATTGATGACCTTTGCTCTTGTCATCATGAATCCAGCAACCCCCTGTGGCAATTGATGGCCTTTATTGTTTGAGGCTTAACATTATTTGAGTCCCTTGAGCGAATACTTATGCTCTATCACCCTTGGAAATGGGTTGAAACAACTCGGTTCATGCCAAGCCAATCCCTAATAGAAGTGATAAGTGATTTTGCAATTTATTAAGATATAGAATTGTTTTGCTCTATATTTTAACTTTTTCTGGAATGAATATTTATTCAGTTTCTTTGAATTTATTTTGTAAATCGCTATCATCTCTTCATGAAATCCCAACTTTGTTTGTTTAAAGGTATGGCTTAATCGACTTGTTCAGCAATCCATTACAATTTTTCAGGTTTTTACTCTCATAAATACATATAATTAGTTTGTTTGAGGATGCTTCGAATAGAAATTTAATATATTTGTTTTTAAATTTTGAGAGGCTTATTTTTGTCTGAAATTTACCATAATAATGACACTAAATTGATTGTTCAACTCATTTTTGAGGCTGATACATTCTTACTTAGATTAAATCTCCACTGTAGAACTTGACATGCAAGCGATTTTCATTTGTCAAAATTCTTAGGGATTTCACCCATTTGTCTATAATAATTAATCTTTATCGAGGAGCTACACCCTTTAATCACGATGACAGGAGGATCACCCCTCATCCTTATGAGAGATGGATATCATGATCTTTTAAAATAATTATTGCATGGTAGGATTTTTACTTTTGTTTTATAACTATACGCTACAACTTTATGAGGCAACTTCACCTTGTGCTTTTGTCTTTTTACCGAGTAATAACATCGCCACACGTTGTACTTTTTCTTGCAGAAGAAAATCTGAGCTTGTTAGTTTATTTGGAGGAGACCTGAAGAGTTGATGTTACATCCTTTAAAGCTCCCACATCATTTTTATCCTAATAAGAGTTATTTTTAATTTAGATGGTGTACCTGTCTTTTAATAGTGCCCATCCATGACAAAAATAATTACTTCTCGTTTAATGGCAGGGAGTAGGATAAACCATCCATTGCATAAATTTTATGGGGAGGCTTTGACATTTGTTATGGATTTTTCCTTTAGTGGCCTAATCATTGCAATCATAAAGATGTATATCTATTTCTGACCTTATGCGATTTTTGGTGTATTGGATAACTTTTAGTGAATTGCCAATTATTTTTTCAGATAGGGATATGAGATAGGAATATAACGTGGCACCTTGCAAGTAATTTTTGTCTATTATTATACGAAATGATGGAAGGAAAAGACTTGAGTTGGAGCTTGCATGCATTTCACGTGTTCATGGAGTGCTCCATTCATTACCATACTTGGATAATCCACCTCGCTTATTGGTACAACCTTTGAACGAATCCATGTCTAACAATGATTTGCATTAATGAATAGGTAAGGGCTCAAAATCTAGTTCATTCATATACTCTCAAGAATTCTAAATGAAAATGCCTCAAAAGCAGGCCATCATCTGGAAAAAATTCCCTTGGAAGTCAGATGACCTCATGGTGTCAGCTATGGAGGATGAAGACAACGCTTCATTTAGAGTAGAAAAATGACACTTGAATCATGATAACCAGTGTGAATATATCAAATTTAATCGTTTCCAGTGCAGTTCTGGAGGGTTTATCGGGTATATCGAGTTTTTCTATTGCGAATGTGAAGGATGGGAAATTATCAGGTACATATTCTTGGTTGTGTGGCTTTTGGCATTGTTTTCCATGCACCCCTACGTGGTTACTAGCATGGGGAGAATAAAAAAAATTGATTTCCAGTACATAGTGTTGGTTGTGTGGCTTTTGGCATTGTTATCTATGTGCTCCTATGTGGTTACTAGCACGAGGAGAATAAAAAAATTGATTTCCGATACATAGTGTTGGTTGCGTGGCTTTTGGCATTGCTATCTTTGCTCCCCTTACACAGTTACTAGCATGGGGATAGTAAAACAAATTTACTTCCAGTACTCTAGAGAGAAGGAAGTTGCGAGAATTGGAAGGCAAGGGAGATTTGGAAGTCCAAACAAAATAGCTGGTTGTAGACTGAGCGTTAACCCGAAGCTGGAATGTGGCTAGTGGGAAAGTGACTTATATCTTCCTCTCCACCCAGCCCATACTCCCGAAGGGAAAGTAACATTCTTGCCTAGTTCATCTATTAAAGAAAAAGCTTATTGCCGAACTCAACCCTTACTGAAAATAGGCCTCATCACCGAAGTGGGGGATCCATACACCATACTTAATATTGCCCATTGTTAGAAGGACCTCCTTCAAGCAGACTCACATTAGAATAGGCTTTGGTGAAGTAGGTAGGATCCTTTCGGACTAGACTCAGGTTAGGCAGCAGGACCCCAAGGCAGGATCTTCATTAAGGCACATTTTTTGTGAAACGGGTTGTGACATTGGACAATCATTCTTATTAATGATATAACAACAAGCTTACCTCCGACAGGCTAGGCGCAACCCACCCCATCATGAAAATTGTCGATTTTTGCAATGAAGGAATGCATGCACCAGCCAAATAGCAGGCAAAATGAGGTAAGGATATCAATCATTGAATAATGATAAATATAAGCTCATACTAATGAATCTTACTTGTTAATTAAATAGAACATGTGTGTGTTGGTTTAGTTTTTCTTGATTGTCTATTTCAATATTGTCGAATTGTATTCATGCCCTGATAATTGTGTTCATGCCCGGAGTATTAAATTGTGCCAGTTCAACCATATGTCCTTGATTTAAAATCAAATATATATTCTGTAACTTCTATGTAATATTTTTTAAACTTAGAATTTAATCTTTTGTATCATGGCCTTGTTGAAATTTCCAGAAATAGAAAATATGTATACTCAAATATATTCATATTTTAAAAACTGTGATAATCAATGTGATTTGGATTCCATTTTTTGCCCATTTTCACTTAGCTGCAATTAATCTTTTCATTTTTGGAGGTGCGAACCATTTTGAAGACTATAGTGATGTTCTAATAAGGGCTTATACATGGGTACAACAAACATTTAAATGATAGTACATACCTAAAAGAAATTTTTTCTTCAGATGTTCTGTGCTCCACATGATTCAAAAGCTTCAAAGTAAGCTGCTATAGGGACTAAAGAATTTGATTTCACTGAGTCCATGTTGGATGCAACATTATGGGAGCAACTTAGCACTTCCTTATCCGATCCTCTACAAGAATATATCCTCTATGGTATGCAGAGGTCAAGATAGTAGAAGGTTCTGGCTTGTGGAAAACTAATTAGGAAGCATTTAGGAAGAATTCATGACATTCACAACAAGCAACAATGAGCAATACAAAGAGATAGACCATCACAACCAAGATATCCATAGCCTACAACAACAACAATAAATGAGGCAGTATAAGTGAAGCAATGGTAGTAGATCTATATGGTAAGCGATGCCATTAGATGAAGACAATCAAGCGATGACAGTACATGCAGATAGCCATAGTTTTGTCTTGACGAGTGGTTAAGCAGTGCCAGTGCATCATTTTTGTCTTGACGGGTGGTCAAGAAGTGCCTGTGCATGCAGATATTTGGTTCTACTTCGTTATTTTTCCTCATTCACATTAATGCCTTGACCTAATGCTACCATTATTACTAGTTTTGTCACTAGTTAGAGAAGCCACATCAATGTAGAATGATCCATTCATCAATGCCTCGGAGCGCCAAGACTGCTATGAGCGAAATTCTAAGAGCATGGATGGCAATGATCAAAAGTTATGAGTGGATTTCCAAGACAAATTTAGAACACGAATACCTAATAAGCATGGAATTAGCTTTGACCCCTAAGTTTCACCAACTCCAAATAAAAAATCCACTTCAAGAGTTTCTTTCTCTTCTACTTTATTGCTAGGAACAACTTACATATCTGATTTTTCATTTCTCTTAACATAAAAAGATGCAAACATTTGGCATATTACAATAATTGTGTGCAGAAGTATGGCATGTCAGCATAATTGGCTGCAAAATCTTTGGAAACGTAGGAAAGGCAAGATGTTTTCCATGTTAGTTCTCTTGAAATTCTTTTCATATATCAAGGTTTTTTTAGATGGATATTTGAAAAACAAATTAAAAAAAAAATAACATGGAAAATGTCTTTCCTTCTTGGGGGGTTGGGGTGCTGGGAAATTTTGCCTCTGATAGTGTAAAATAATTTCGCTATGATGAGTTGGTGCATTATGAGGAAAATTTACTTTAATAACTCCAGCTCAAGATTCACCATATAAAACTTGGTACATTATGATTAAGAAATTTATCTAAACATAACTAGTTGTATAAATTCTAAGGTAATTCCCACTAACTATTATGTTGGGAAAAATTCATATTGCATAACATAATAGACTATTGATTCAAAAAGTTATTGAAGTTTAGATGGGCATCTATCCAAGCTAGTTCAAAACGGGATTTGAACCGACATTCAAAAAGCAACAAAATTGGGTTCTTGCATACTCACTTGTTCCAGAGGGATTCTTCAGTCGACGCGGTAATTGGGCTCTTTGGTAGGAATTGATGGAACGAAATCTAGCGGTGGTCCTGATGGAACTGTTCCATTCTGTGCCTAATTCCTGCCATGGCTTTCCGTTATGAATCCACTGGAAATTGGTGCATCTTCTTCCAGGGATTTTTTTCCTGCATTTGTATCAAGAAATAAGAAAGATTGGAACTGGATATAAACAAAATCTGCACTTCGGGGAAATCTGACTTGATTATAATTTTTTGATAATCGAATCGTGCTACCTCTTCATCCATGGTTTATGTATTGTTGTTCAGGGCAAATGGGGGTCGTCTTGCCTCTAAATTTGGCGGAAGAAGCTCCAAGGCAGTCTTGGACCATGGCGGTCATCGAGGAGAATATGGAGGAAAATTTGACAGTAAGAGCACTCCAGGAATTTGCTGCAGTGTGCTCTTTCTTTGTGTTTGTATATTTTCTTCCAGCGCAATGTGCTCTCTTCTTTGTGTTTGTCTATTTTCTTCCCACTCAGTGTGCCCTCTTCTTTCTGTTTGTATATTTTCTTCCCGTGCATTGTGCTCTTTCATGTGGGCTGGAATTGAGTGGGTGTACAGAGTTGTAATGAGAGCGCTTTTGAGAAGTTTAGTGTGAAAGTTGTGTTTCATTGGTACATTGGTACCTTGGGTTTAAATATTTATTTTATATTTTTAAATATATAATTTAATTTTTCATTGTAAAAAAATTTATACATAAAAAAGTAAAATATTTCTAAAGTTTTAATGAATTAATAAGTTAAAATAATGGTAGGTATCCTAGGTTTAAATATTTAATTTATATTTTTAAATATATAATTTAATTTTTTGCTGTGAAAAAAAATATATATAAAAAATATAAGTATTTCTAAATTTATAATTGTGATGAATTAAAAGGTTACAATAATGGTAGGTATCTTGGGTTTAAATAGTTAGTTTATATTTTTAAATATATAATTTTATTTTTTGTTTTAAAAAAAATTATATATAAAAAAGATAAGTATTTCTAAATTTATAATTGTGATGAATTAATAAGTTAAAACAATGATAGTTTGAATTGTGATCTAGTGTGGGTGTGTATAGGACATTGCAAGAGAAAGTAATATTTATTTATAACTCTCTTGGTGTCATAAAGATGACAAATTCTTTCAACCCATTATATTTTAGAAGTTGTCCAATGCTTTATTAGTCTCTACCAAGGGAGGGCTCTAGTAATCAATTTGTATGTTGACAAATATTAGTTTAGTATTGACTTGCAATGTTTAACTTTGAAAAATAAATATTTATTTTTCAATATTATTAGGAGAAATTTCAGACATTTCATTGGACAGTAATTTGGCCTTATTACAGCCTTTAGAGAAGATAATGTCATGTGGATTCACTCACATATTTTATGCCATAATTTATGGATATGGTTGTAATATAACTCATGTGTTATTTTTAGATATTTTTGTAGTTATTTTTCAATATTAAGCTTTGAATTAAGTAAATAACATATTTACCGTCATTTGCTTCTCATCATTTAAGCACGTCTATGCATAAAAAATGGATAGGTCGAATAAGATGTAACTAAACATATTTACTGAGACTTATCAACACTTGTGTAGGGGTAAAATTGTAAATGTGTAGACTTACTAGTGGTTGCTACCCACCAAAATTTATGCAACTCCATGTGTTTGAGGAGCATACAGAGTAGATGGCAACATTGGACCGAATGCACTATTTATAATGCCATGTTGGGAAGATACTGGTAGTGGTTTTGTGAGGCCAAAATGATTAACTCACTCATGAGAAAGTAAAAAATATGGACACTTCGTTGGTGCACATTGAAGGGCACGTTCAATGTGACTTTTTTCCTCCACCACTTCCAGGAACAACCCCGGAAAACCTTGCATCCATCACGTCATACGAATAGTATGCTATCTGGTGTTCTTTATGTTTTATATGTGTTTAGGTGCCTCTAGCCCAACCGTTTATGGAGAATTTCCCTAGTCACTCTTTTGTATTTTTGTCATCTGGTGAAAATTTTGGTCAACAAACCTGGTCGAGGTGAGACCACCTGTTTTGTAAGCTGCATTATGTACTTCTTTTTTCCTACATGAATAGAACATTGAATTACAAAAAAACAAAAGTTCATACAACATTAAAAAAAAATAACTAAGGTTCATACCTAAATTAATCAAGGTTCATACTTATTTACTAAATAGGTCTATAAATATATATTTTAGGTTTATCTATTTAGTATTTATCTAATGAAAATATGATGATTTAATACTAGATTTAAATGAGCTCACACTTTTAACACAGATCAATGAAGTTTAAAAATTAAACTAATTTATGGCCAAAGATTACACATAAATATAAATATTAATTTGGCTATCTAAATATTATCTTTACTAAAATTATAATGAAGGAATTAGTGTAAAGTAGATAGATGATACATGCAATTATGTTAATTGTAGATGAATCCATTTGTAGTGTTAAACTTTAGAGACAAAGGGGGATTCAGAATTTTAACACTGTAAATTCAGAGACCCCTTTGTCTCTAAATTTCAACAATACAAATGGATTCAGAGAACCCTGTAGTGAAATGTAACACTTTAGTATCAAAATTGCAATTTTCTATTTATAGAGTGACACAACTAAAAATTACTCACATAAATGACTAATTCATATACTTGTTGTACTTGTTATTTGGTCGTGTTTTTATTCTTGGACTATAATATTCATTTACATCAATCATTATTAATTTTGTCACTTGTTATCTAGTCATATATTTTAATCCTAGACTAAATTAGTCATTTAAGTTAGTCACTTTCAGTTTAGTCACTTATTATCTAGTCATATATTTTATCCCTAAACTAAATTCGTCATTTAAGTTAGTCGCTTTTAGTTTAGTCACTTATTATCTAGTTGTATATTTTATTCCTAGACTAAATTAGTCATTTAAGTTAGTCATTTTTAGTTCAGTCACTTAAAATTGCTCAAATTTAGTAATAATTCACTTGAAATAATTGCGGTGACTAACTTTTTTAGTCACCTAGTCATTAATTTCATCATTTTTTACTAGTGGACATTCCAAAGAGAAGCAAAGGATGAAAACTGGTTATGGCATTTGCGATTTGGACTTCTCAACTTTGGAAGTTTGAATTTGTTGCTTAGGAAGGGAATGCTAAAGGGAATACCATTGATTGAGAAACTGAATAGCCTATCTGAAGGTTGCATCTTAGGTAAACAAAATAGAGAAATATTTCCATCAGATAAGAGCATAAGCACAAAGACACCCTTAGAAATATTTCATTCTAATTTGTGTGGACCAATTCAAACACCATCATTAGCAGGCAGCCACTGTATGTTGACTTTTATTAATGATTACAAAATAAAAAAATGGGTTTATTTCTTGAAGTTGAAGAATGAAGTGTTTGAGAAATTCTTTCACTTTAAAGCTCTTTTTGAGAGTCAAATTGGGCAACATATTAAATGCTTAAGAATAGACAGAGGAGGAGAATATATCTCAAAATAATTTCTTCATTTTTTCAGAGAAAATGAGATTCATAAAAAATTCACAACAAGGTATACATCATAGCAAAATGGAGTTGTTGAAAGGAAAAATAGAACCATCATGGATATGGTAATAAGAATTCTGAAGGCAAAACATTTGCCAAATGAATATTGGGCTGAATTTATACATTGTGCAACATATGTCTTGAATAGATGCCCAAAAAAGAGTGTTATGAATAGAGTTCCAGAAGAAGCATGTTGTGGCATAAAATAGTTTGTCACCCACATGAGAGTTTTTGGTTGTGTTCCTTCTGCACACATTCAAGATCAACTAAAAAATAAGTTGGACATTAAAGAGGAGAAGTGCATATTTGTTGGATACAGTGAAGAATACAAGTCATACAGATTGTATAACCCATCCACCAAGAAATATTTGATAAACAGAGATGTGCAGTTTATTGAGGAAGAGGCTTGGGATGGAAGCATTGAGGAAACAATGAATGTAAAAAGTTGTTTGTCTCATGGTGAAGATGAGGAAGAAATGGTTGAAATACGTCTCTCATTAGCAGCACCACCTCCACCAACACAAGGAAAACAATGAACACCACAAGAAGGTATGAGAACACCCTTGAGAAGTGATGACAGTTCTTCTCACATCACATCACAAAGACCAGATTTGAGTGCTTCTACAAGCACAAGTTCAACAAGTGAAAGAGAAACTAGATTCAGAAGTTTGAATGAAATTTATGAAAAAGAATAAGGTATGAATTCTTTATTTGCATTGTATTTTCATGTAGATGATCCTATTCATTTTGAATAATCCGTAGAAGATAAGAAATGCATAGATGCTATGGATGAAGAGATGAATTCCATAAAGAAAAATAAGACACGGGAATTGGTTGATCTTCAAAAAGGTAAGGAAGTTATTGAAGTAAAATGGGTTTATAAAACCAAAAGAAATGATAAAGGTAAGATTGAAAGCCACAAAGCCAGACTTGTTGTCAAAGGCTACAAGTAGCAACAAGGAAGAGACTATGAGGAAACTTTTGCACCGGTTGCAAGAATGGAAACAATAAGAAAATTATTGTCCATAGTAGCACAACGCAAGTGGAAAGTTTACCAAATGGATGTGAAATCGAAATTCCTAAATGGAGTATTGATGGAAGATATTTATGTTGAACAAATTCTCGGCTATGAGAAACAAGGTCAAGGGCACAAGGTATGCAAATTGAAGAAAGCTATGTATGGTATGAAACAAGTACCAAGAGCATGGTACAGTAGGATAGATGTCTATTTACTGGAGAATGGGTTTTAGAAATGTGAAGGAGAACCCACATTATACATCAAAGTGAAAGATGGTAAGATTTTGATTTTTGTTTTATATTTTGATGATGTTATGTTCATAGGTATTGATTCTTACCTCATTGATAATTTTAAAATAGTCATGAAGGATGAATTTGAAATGACTGATATAGGATTGCTCGGATACTTCTTAGGAACATAAGTAGAGAAAAATGAAAATAAAATTTGTATTTCTCAAGCAAAGTATGTAAAAGAAGTTTTGGAAAGATTTAATATGCAAGATTGCAAGGAAACAATTACTCCTACAGTGATGGGATTGAAACTGAGCAAAGAAGACAACAACAAGGATTTTGATCCAAGTTTGTATAAGAGAATATTTGACACTCTTATGTATTTGACTACAACTATGTCAAATATTATTCATGTTGTGATTTTAACTTCCAGATTTATGGAAAGGCCAAAAGAGACACATTGGCAAGCAACAAAAAGAATTATGAGGTATTTGAAAGGAACAAGGAGGTATGGAATTTTATATACCACTTCAGAAAAATTTGAATTGATTGGATATACTGATAGTGATTGGGCTAGAGGTATAGATGACAGGAAAAGCACCTCTTGATATGTTTTCATATGGGATCAAGAGCCATTTCATGGGCTTCTAAGAAACAGCCAATTGTGGCTTTATCAACAGCAGAGGAAGAGTATGTGGTAGCTACAGTAGAATCATGTCAAGCAGTATGGATGGGGAGAATGTTGAGAAGTTTGTGTCATGAAAACATAAAAGGCACAAAAATTTATTGTGATAATATCTCAACAATATAATAATCAAAGAATTTAGTGTTTCATAAGAGAAAAAAACACATTGATGCCAAGTATCACTACATCAGAGAGTTAGTGAGCAATGGAGAAATTGTTTTGCAACATTGCAAAACTGAAGAGTAGTTTGTTGATATTTTAACAAAACCATTTGGGCAGAAAAATTTTAGCTATCTCAGAAAATATCCAGTTATGCAAGAGAAAAAAAATTGTGTTTAAGGGGGAGTGTTGAAATATTTAAACCCAAATGAAACTATGCAGGAGGACAAAAGGCAACAACAGTTTTTTTGTTTGAACTTGCACACAACCATGCAATGCATTTCTGGTTTGAATACGCCTGAAAATCCATTTTATTTGAAGTTTGTAGCTCTGTTTATGCAGTGAGAAACATGGCACCATCCCTCCATTTAAATCCCAACATCTACGTCATTAAGACTGCACCAACCTGATGCAGGAGCATCCTTCTTGATTCTCATTAAAATATTGTGTAATTAGGGGGTGATGTCTTTTTAATTATTTTATAAATTATTATTCTCTTTTCTATTTAAATTAAGAAATAATAATCTGAGTGTAAGGATTATTGTAAGTATTCTCTTAATTAATTGAGAATATGAGGTAATTGAGTTGGGTAGATAATTTAGGGATTAGGAGTTCCTTAAATGGAACTTAGTTGACTCAAATAAGGGATAAAGATATTTTAGGATTTGGTTGAGATTTGTCTGGAGGAAATCATGGATTGGAGTTAACTCATAATTGTGTATAAATATGAAGCTTGTGTGAGGATGGAAAACATGGATGAATACAAAGAGAGATAGAGAGAAATGGCATGGGAGTCTATGTAAAGGGCTGAGAGAGGAGAGGCCAACAAATGTAATATTCAGCCAAAATAGTTTGAAACTGAATTTCTTGTGTTATTATATACCAATTTTTTTATTTTATAGTTTTTCTTCCTCTTCATTTATGGTTTTGAGTTGATTCTACATAATTTTTATAAAGATTGTAGTGAGGAAATGGATTTAGGATTTCATATAAGGAGAACACACTCTATTATTGTGCGCAAGGTTCTGTTTTGTGTAAAATCCCTACATCATTTGATATCAAAGCCCAGAAGCTGAGTATTTTATGAAGTGGTTGAATCTATTGTGGTTTTAATTGTTGAGAGAAGCACACCAGTTTTTGTTGTGGGCCCTGTCTTTTTTATTCAAAACATTGTTGACATATTAAGAAAACTATTCGAAGAGTTGTGATCCCACAGAAAGTGGATCACTATTGATGGATTCCATTTTTGTAAAGCTATGCAAATTGGAAGAATTTTTATGTGTATATCTGGAGATGTGTTGAAAGTCGCGGATAATGTGAAGGAGAGATCCACTATGCATTGATTTGTTCAATCTGTTGTGATAAAAGTGTCCAGCATGGAGGATTTTCTCCATAAGGAGAAGGAAGATGATTATTCTCTCTGTGTGAGAGCCATCTTCAAGCCACTTTCTGATGCTGTCAATCATTGTGTGTAGTATTGAACACATGAAACTGAATTTTGTGAAGAAAATACCAAGTGATAGAGAAAGAGAAAATAAAAGTTGTGAGTGAGAAGGGTCGATGAGATTGAACTTGATTGTAGGCAGGGAAGGAGGGCCTCTCCTAAATTTGTACAACATTGGAGGTATCACCCTATTTGTCCATTGGAGAACCATCTATGTGGAGCCCGCTAGCCAATTAAATTCCCATGGCTTCACTTTCAGCCTCAGTGGCTGCATGGTAAGAAGTCAATTGGCTACATTGGTTGGTGAGAGTCACCATTTTTCTTTTATGTGATTAAACGAGCAGATTGTTGGCTGGATTTAAGGGGAGAACATATGCATATACATGTAATTATATCTACGCAATGGGTAATCTCTATGAAGAAATTCCTATTTTTAATTCTATATCTATATATTAAGAAACTATTCTCAGCACTGCTGAGGGGTTACACAAATATATGAAAGCCGTTTTTTGACACTGTATTGGTTTCTAGTTCAAGGAAAAATGGAAACTCAAAATATGATGACCTCTTTCGATAAAAGAAAAAATGAATTCCATCAGATGTGGAATGTTATAATTTTGATTTTATGTATGATATAATGTTTTGATCGATTGAATATTAAGTGTGAATTTGTTCACTACATCAATTTTTGCTTTGAGGCAGATGGAGAAGTCTAATTGGTTTTTGAATTCAGAACATTACTAGAGTTCAAGACCTTTTCCTTCTAAAGAAGTGCAGGATATTAATGTCTGTAAGGACCCTTCGATATGAGTAGAGAATGGAAGTTTTCATGACGTTGAGGAAGTTCAGATGGGCCTTGAGTGTAGAGAAACTATTCCAAATGAGTTTTTGTTGCAGGATTTATCATGTGGTAAACTTTGAATCTTAAAAAAAAAAAAATCAGTCTTTGAGCACATGTCACTACTTCTTGGAAACTGCATACATCAGGGTTTTGAGATTTTACAGCTTTAAAACCTGAAAGTATACATATTTTGTGTTTACTTCCAAGTTTTTACACTTATGGAAGTTATACATGTCTCTTCATTGCTTGAAAAAGTCGAAAAGTGAGAGTTTGAATCAAGATAGTAGTGCTGATTGTGACCTAGATTTTGATGGACAGTGTATTGCATTGCATTACTTGTGAAAACAAATTTGGTTCTTAATTTTTTCAAACAACGATTGTTGTATTAGGGGAAGATTGATTTCTTATGGTGTATTCATTAGCGCAGTGGAAGCGTAGCAGTATTCCTTGATATGCGTGTGGTATCTTAAATGTTGAGATCACATGATATGTTTTTAAAAGAGTTTCAAATCGACTATGTTCTCCTGGTATTTTTTTCTGGGTTTTAAGGCCTCAAGTATTTTAGAAAGATCATATTCTTGTTTAGATTATCGATGGTTGTCTTGTGGAAGCTTTTTCAGAGTTTATACCCAGAGAATTCGCTAAGCATTGATGGTATGACAAAATCGTATTGGAAATACGTGAAGATCAGTGGTGATTATTGTGGGTATGCAAAGAGATACCAAGGTAAATGTTCATTGAATGAATCAATATTCATTGATTAAAGGTTTCCTTAAATATTGGATGATTTAATTTCCCTTGCCATATTTGAGAAGTTAATTTGTTTGTGAATTTTATGGATGAGTGAAATCAATCCAAAGTATAAGGAATGGAATTGAAATTCATCTCAAAAGTTGATATGCAAATATGGCTCGAGTATGGTTTTTATTTTTTGCGGCCAGAGAAATGAGTTGATGTCACCATATTAAAAGAAAGTTTTGGAAAATTCCTATAAAATAATTGTTTTTGTGCATTGAAGAGAGACGGTGTTACATGAGAACCGTCACTGCAAAGAAGGAAATGCATGGAAGTGCAGGAAAATTGTCTACACCAAGATGATGAGGGTAAGGTATCATCATTCATTTCTAAGAGGTATTTAAATGTTGAAAATTAAATAGTTTATTTTATTTTCATCATAAAATAAATCTTGGTAAAATTGGATTGCATTTCGATTTAAAGGCTTAAGTTTCATGTGAAGTGATAATGGGAGACTTATGATATTTTCATAAGAATGGATTATGAGAAAGAGTGAAGATTTTACATCATGAAAATGTATTAAGGGTGGATGTTCATTGGTATGTTGTATCACTTGAATTAGGGTCAAAATATCCACTATTGTAATTATCGGGTCAAGCCTTGAAGTCAAATCAGATGTTAAGGTCAAATGAAAGTTTGGATAGCTTGAGTCAAGTTAAATCATTGAGTTATTGTACCAGAGGGTGCATTTTTTATCCAAGATGAAGAGTTGATGTCATGTCTGGAGTCAAAAAGTCTTAAATCAAGTCAAATTTTTTAATGTAATTGGGTGCATGATCGAAGGAGCCTAACACCCAAAGAGTTGGTCATTGTAAGACAAGCATTACTGCAGTTTTTGTTTGTAGAAAAGAGGAGCAAGAGAGTTTCCAGAAATGATTCCAAGACAGAGAACTGAAAAAGTTCAAGCACAAGAAGACAACTTGTATTATTGAATGGCAAGTATGAAGGCTTGTTGAAAAAGGGATTAAATGAAATCCACAAGTGAATAGATCGAGTTCACAAAGGAGGAGAAGATGACTCGTGATAGTCATTTCAGAAGTGGTGAGAAAGACCTCAACTGAAGAAAGAAGAAGGAAAATGCCAAGGCAAGTGGCATATGTAAGTATTTGACTAATGAACAATATGAGAGGGAGAAGGCTGAGATAAAATTTCACCTTGAGTTATTGATGGAATTATTGCAGAGAAACAAGAAAGACTAGGGACATGGTTGGACCATGAGGAAAAAAGTGAAATGGAAGAGGCTACACATAAAGATGGAACAATAGGTAATCATACAGTTGACAGAAGAGCTGAGGAAGCTCGAGCATATGATGAGTGTGCAATTGAGATGTGAAGAACTCAGAGAGGATGAGTTGAAAATGAAAGTTTATATTTATGGCCCAGAACAGGGTGAAATTCGGGGTGGAGAGATCAATGAGAAAGATCTCATGAACTATTGGAATAGTTAAGAAGAATTGGAAGATATGTTGACAAGAGAAGCAAATGAGGCTATGAAGCCTTGTATTTTTAAATCTCACAGTTTATGTATGTTTGCAGGATGTGAAGAAGATGATGGGCGGTCTGGTGAAACTATTACAGAGATGAATGAAACTATTGAGGTGAAGTATGATGGAGAATGCCTTTCAGAGAAGGAAGGCACTGATTTATTGAAGCAGAACAAAATCATAGATGAATTCTTGTCTGGTGTAAGAAAACCAGTTGAAGCTGTTATGGAGAAGAAGCATAATGAAAATGCCGAAATGATATTCCAAGGAGGTAAAAAAATGAATTTGTTTAATGAAATTAATGACAGAATTTTGCAGTGTGATGATAAAGAAACCAGAATAACTCAGGAAGATTGCCAGAATAAGAATGAAACTGAGAATGAAGGTTGTGATGAAATTCTTGAAATATTTCACATGGAAATAGAGTTCTTAGAAAGATCGCTCAAGCAACCTGAAGGAGGAATTAAAATTGCAGAACCTGATATAGAAAATATTGTAGTTGTCGTGTGTGATAAGGATGAAATGTTCTTAACAATTATAGAGTTGGGTGAATGTTATAACTTTTCAAATAATAACGTGGTTGTAGGTACAGAAGGAATCCTTAATAAATATGATGTTGAAATCAGAGAAATTGAGCAGAGATTATTTGGAGATGAGATGAAAGATCAGGAGCAACAAGAAAGTTATGTCTTTAGAGACATAAAGGAAACAGAAGTATTGAACCAGCAGGATAAAGATGAAAGGAGCAAGCAAGTCAAAACAGGATCTACTGAAATCTAGGAATTCTATGATGGGAAATTGGTGCTTGAAGCATCAAAAGAGGCTGAAAGGACTTATACTTTTTGAAACTAATAGTGTGTTGATGAATGCACGTACATCACCAAATGAGAAATTTGTTACTATAGGAGCAATCAATGACTATAGTTGGGATCAAGAATAAATCCTTGATTATTCTTCACTTCAGAAAGTTGAGTGTTCAACCAAGTTGGAGACGAAAGCATCAAATAAAGAGCAATTACTCCGAGGAATTGGAAAAATAAATTGTTAGAGAAGACAATGGAATGAAAGTGACAAAGTGAGTGATGTTTGTGATGAATTACAAAAGGGAGATGATACTTTAAAACACCAGCGGCAAAACAAAGTTTGGAATCCTGGAGGGAAAAAGTCATGGAGACTTGTGGATGTCGCATTATTATAGAAAAGTGGCAGACCTCATAGGCAGGAGTCTATGGAAACTTCTCTACATGGGGAGTCTGATGCAGAAACATCTTGCTTCATTTTCATGAAAATATTGTGTAACTAGGGGGTGATGTCTTTTTAATTATTTTATAAATTATTATGCTCATTTTTATTTAAATTAAGAGAGAATAATTTGAGTGTGAGGATTATTGTAAATACTCTATTAATTAATTGAAAATATGAGGGAATTTTGTTGGGTAGATAATTTAGGGATTAGGAGTTCCTTAAATGGAACATAGTTGAGTCAAATAAGGAATAAAAATATTTTAGGATTTGGTTGAGATTTGTGTGTAGGAAATCATGGATTGGAGTTAATTCATAATTGTGTATAAATACGAAGCTTGTGTGAGGATGAAAAAAAGGGAGGAATACAAAGAGAGATAGAGAGAAATGGTTTGAGGGTTTATGTAAATGGCCGAGAGTCGAGAGGCCAATAGTTGCAATATTCCAGAAAAATGGTTTGAATTTGAATTTCCTCTGTTATTATATACCACTATTTTTATTTATACTTTGGCTCTCTGTTTATTTATTGTTTTGATTTGATTCTAAGTAATTTTTATAAAGATTATAATGAGGAAATAAATTTAGGATTTCATGTAAGGAGAACACACTCCCTTATTGTCTGCAAGGTTTTGATTTATGCAGAATATCTGCATCAGAACCACATTATCCTGTGCCATTTGTATTTGATTTGAATCGCCCCACATCACCTGCATGGAGCCCACCTTCGCCAAGTCAACAACCAACAACCAATCACGTAATGATCACAGGATTTGAAGCCTATGTCACCAGCTCCAAAAATGGATGCGATATCCTTATGAAATATGTTTGAACCACATTTCGAGTCCGCCAGCGTGTGTAACCTCCAACCAATAAAAACCTTATCAAAGATTTCAAGGTCGATTCAACCACAAGGAAATTGGATGCGATAAATTCATCAAATGGAATTTTGTTTTCATGTTTTAGAATCTGGGACAAAAATTCATATAAGGTTTTTTAAAACCTTAGGCTCAACATTTTTTAAAATTTTTTAAGTTTTATTAAAATGCCAGGACAGTTTTAGATTTAAGAGGTAGGTTATAAGTGCTTTATAGTATATATTGTAGATATATAATATTTGAAATATATATATATATATATATATATATAGATATATATATTTTGTAATGAAATGTGGATCATATGATATATATGCCAGAATGTGGGAAGAAATTGTGTGTGATTGTGTATTAAAGAAAACAGAGAGCAGTGAGATAGCAAAAAAAAAAACAGAGTGTATGCCTGAAGGCAGTGAAGCAGAATTTAAACAGTACTGCATATGTAGCTGTCGACCAAGTCATTTCTTTTGTAAAATAGAACAACTGCAATTCTGAAGGATCTTTTTGTAATAGTTTTTTTTAGTTTAACAGAGTTTTTACTCCATATCAGTGTGCATACAATTTTATTTAAATCTTTGTGTTAAGGAGAGGATTTTTTTTTATTTTCTCTCTATGTATTAGGAATTATTCAGAAATCCTAACATTGTGGCAGTGGCAGCTACGACGCTTTTCCCTGTGTACGAGCTTTGGCCCCATACAAATACAAATATCACAGAAGCGAAAACAACACTAGAAAACATTCAAGAAGTAAAAATAAGAAGTCGCTCACAACTACCGATATTTAAAGGCCTTAGGTTTGAATCCCTTCATTTACAAATATACACATTGGATAAGGATATGATTTTGATATTTCTTTCAACGCATTCATACCGACAATGAAAATTTGAACGGTGGATGGAATCATTTCAGAAAAGTTTATGAAAATTTGAACAGTGGACGGAATCATTTCGGAAAAGTTTATAAAGAAATAGCGGAAATCTGGGTAACAGAAATTATTGAGATGTAGCAATAAAAGAAATTCTTGCATCTCGTGAAACATGAAAAATTCGTAAATAGAAATGGCAGGTCAACCATAAGCCTACTGGCATACACAAAACTTAAATCTATCAGTTTCTTTAGCAAAGAACACCATCGAATGAGGCCAAAGAATCATGCACATAGTCAACCCTAATCCTTGTGTGTTGGTGCTTGATTAGCTGGATTTTTCATGACAAACAAGAATCATGCCCATAGTCAACCCTAATCCCTATGTGTTGGTGCTTGATTCGTTGGATATTTCATTAACAATAATGCTTTGCTCTTCTGACCCTGAGCAAGGGTGGTAGTCTACTGACTCCTTTACTAAAGTTTTTTCTGAAACCGTTTTATTCTGTAACTTATTAATAATAACAGTATTTAATCATAGAATAGATATTATTTCAATGGTCTAACATTAAAATCAATAATGCACAATAAACCATTACTGAATTATAAACCTTCACTCTTAAAACTAAATCAATCAGATCTCCTTTGATTAAATTATCTGTGAAGTCAAAAATACTATTTATCAAAATAAGTATACAAATCAAAGAACCCCTCCTCCCATTATATTTCTAATAACTTTCTTAATCATGAAGTATCCTATATTAAATGATTTATTTTGGGCCATTTTCAATCACAAACAATTGCGTTAGCAGAGGCATTTTCTTCCATCGTCTGTCTGAAACAATATCATCAAATTCTCAAAGGACCATAACAGCTAATACGCTTAACGTAATCCCTTTGGGCTTTGAGCATTGTCCAAAAACTCAGTCAATCTTGCACTCTCTAAAACATAAAAGCATTGAAAATCTTCACAGAGTTTAAAAAGGTGAAATCTAAATATTTGGTGAAATACTTTTTAATCTGTCTTCAACCTATTCTCTGAAAACTAAACCTATAATTAATGAAAAGAAAATTCTAAATATCAACTAATCTATATTTTTCATTAATTCTCTATATTTTTCATTAATTCTTTCACTGCAGTGTATAATCCCATCCTCAATTCAACCCTTCGCGTTACTTGAAATTTTAACGTATAATCTAAACCAAATATCACAAAACCATAACTGCAATGCAATCCAATTAAACGAAAAGAGTTTGATTTGAATAGAACAAAAAGAGTCGAAGGTTCGAACTGTAATCAACATATGGATGATATGCAAAGTTCAACAAGATCCGATTTGTATTACTTTCGTGACACATTTTACTCAGACCTGCCATAAAAAGGAACGACAGAAGGGCACGTTACAATTTTTATTACCTTTGTGACACATTTTACTCAGACATACCATAAAAGGAACGACAGAACTGCACATCACAATTTGTATCACTTTCGTGACCCATTTTACTCACACATACCATAAAAAGAACGATAGAATGGCACATCACAATTTTTATTGGAGTTATCTAACGAGATGGAGGAATTGTTTGGACAGTTAAAATTGGAAAAAAAGTTTAAGAAATATTACAGTAACAATGTTTGAGTCATGAATTTAATGGCTAAGACAAAAAGGGACATCACAATTTCTATTGGAGTTATATAAAGAGACGGAGGAATTGGCTGGACTACCAAAATTGAACGGAATTGAGGGAATTTTTTTTTTAAGAAATCTTACAGTAAAAATGTTTGAATCATGATTTTGATGGTGGAAATGGATTCAGCACCATAAAAAACCTATAAAACACCCAAAATATTAAAATTTGATAGTTATAATGTGGATTTACAAAATTCCCTGCTTGATTTTCTTAAAATCTTACAAAAGTTTCTGTTATTTTCAGAGAAAAAAACAATATAGTTAGACTACGACATTTCGATTTCTTTTGTGACACATTTTACTAAGACATACCAAGAACCATAAAAAGAAGGAATGACAGAAAGGCACATCACAATTAGAGACTAGTGTACCATCGATAACATATGTGTATGATCTCTACAAAATATGGTTGCCCAGGCCCTGTCCTGCGCCATCATGTTTGAGATCGCGTTCACCAGGATGATCTGATGGGGATATCTTCCTCTCGCTGTCTCTGGGAAAATTGTTAGTAAGCGAACGCACGTCTGACACCGGAGATGACTGCGAATAATTTGGCATACGGCATTCGCCAGGTGACAAGGAGACATCGGACTTTTTGGGTATATCAATCGCAATATGAGGCATTCCACCAGAGGTTCCTTCATCCATATTTGCATTCATCTGCTCCTGCCCACACCAAGATAATGCATTTGGTGGGCTGTATTGAAGATCATATTCTTCTTCATAGCTTGCAGTTTGTCCTTCGTCCGAATTCAGATTAGGATGGATCCCTGTCGGAATAGTAGTCGAAATCTGCCCTATTCTAGAGAATTCCACTAAAAATGGATGTCTCCTTTAAAGGGGACAAGTGGAATACCAAAGAAACCACATGTCGATACGCTCAACATGAAATCTATGCCCGCAATTGGGCAAAAGCCGGCCTTTTGCATCCTCCTCCCACTCGCACAGGCAGACTGCGCACTGCAACGTCCCAACTCTGGAAATCTGCGATGATGGATACACAAATATGGGCAGCGTCTCTAATATCGCAGAATCCAACCCCACGTTCCGCAGCGTCGCAGGTTCTTCTCCTGTAAAATAAAACTGATGACCCATCAAAGATGATGTCTGTCGTCTCCGTCTGATAAATCTACCATAAGCAAGCAGAAAAATCACGACAAAAATCACAATAGTACAAATTCTGACAAAGATCGTAATATCATCATATTTGTTCTGGGCATCATTGCCAGGCGGCTGATTAAAATCATTCACCGGATTCATTTTATATATCAAATTGAACTCACGAAATTGTCTTTCGAATGGACCTGCTTTCGGCCCTCAAATCCCTTAGATTGCCTACCCCGAAGAAAAAAAAGACACTGCCCCTCAATTTAAGGAAGCAGCGTCTCCGTTGCGTCTATATCAATTAAATTTCTGTTAATTGATATAGACTTCTTTTTTAAATGATGGTAATTATGTAAACTTTTTGTTATTAATATAAATTTTGATAATGAAATTTTTTTTTGTATATATCTTGTTTCTTTAATCAAAAGAATTAGTAATTGGGTCAGACACCCATGTAACTCACTATACTTTTGTGTCCAAGATTCCTATGCTACTTACCATATTTTTTAGGCCTATGACTTCTTCTTCTCTCTGTACTTAATTGTTTGGCACTGAATTTTGGGTATCTTAGTTTATTTTAGTTTACACAATACTCACATAATTTCGATCATCTATTGAGCTTCACTTCTTCCACAATTAATTTAAAGATTATCCTCTAATTTTTTTTTAAATAAATATATTCCATGTAACTTTAAGTTATTAATGAAAATGAATCAATGAAATGAATATTTTTTTAAGATAAATTTGAATATAAACTTTTATATATTTTGATTAAAATTTAAAGTTTTGATTAAATAAAATCTTTTTGAAGTTTGGCTTTTGTAATGCATAATTTTAACATAAATCTTCCTAGGTGATAATCACATAGGAAAAACCATTACATCAAACTTAAATAGATGAAGAGAAGGTTAACTAATCCTTAGAATACAACAAAAAATAACATTATTTATGACAAAAATATATTTATTATTAACAAAGATATATATTATAAATAACATAAAACAAATAATCATGTATATAAAATCACATCAAGGCAAATTTAGTTGACGCCTTTACAACCAGTTGTGGTTCATCTGGTAGAAAACATAATTAAAAGTTATTTAATAGTTGTCATATTATTTATTTATTTAATATTTTATGAAGAAAAAAAAAATTAATTGATACATACTGTTATTTTTAAATTATAATTATTAAAATTATGTAAACTTTTTGTTATTTTTTTTTAATAAAATTTTTGATAATGAATTTTGTTTTTGTTTTTGTTTTATTTTTTGTTTAGAGACTACCCACTATACTTTTGTGTTAGAGACTAGCATGCTACCACCTTATTTTTTAGGCCCATGACTTGTCTTTTTCTCTTTAATTACTTAGTTGGTAGTAAATTTTGGATCTCTTAGTTGTCATTTTTGGATCTTTTAGTTTATTTTAGTTTACACAATAGTCTCATTATTTGGATCATCTATTGAGCTTCACTTCCTCGACAATTAATTTAAACATTATCCTCTAAGCATTTTCTAAATAAATATATTCAATTTTACTTTATGTTATTAATGAAAATGAATAGAATGAAAATGAATATTTTTAAGATAAGTTTGAATTTTTATATATTTTGATTAAAATACCATGGAACATTTTTATTTTTATTTTTATACCATGGGTCAATACCATGGAACTTTTTTGTTTTTATTTTATTTTATTTTTATAGGGTTATTTTTATTTTTTAATTGTATTTTGACCAAGTTAAAATGCTTACATCACATTAATCTCTTTATTTAATTTAATTTTTTTAAATTTATTTTATTTTTATTTTTATTTTTTTGTAATTTAACTTAGTCAAAGCATTAAACATTACATTACAACATCTCTATCATATTCAGCTTTCAACACTTAATAAGTGAATAAATTGAATTTTATAATTAATTTTTTTATAAAATTTATATAAAATTTAACTTTGCAATATTTTAACTCATTTTTTAATTAGCAAAATTTAAACATCATACATTTTTACAATTTGAAGGAAGAAATAGGGAGTTGCAAAGAAGATAAAGATAGAATCATGCAAGCACGTGAGAAATAAATAGAATACAATACAGTAATTCTTCAGAGTTTGTCATAATTGCAAAGACAAGGACCACTTCAAATAAGCCACGAGCACGAGGATATGTCTAATGGGGCATATGGTAATATATATCATAATGGGCACAGGTCATATAAACATGACATGATAAGATATGGCAGGCTATTAGACACTTGAATAGGAGAGGTGATGGACGAAGGTACTATTCTAGCTGTGGTTCTAACAAGTATCATGTTCATCATTGTTATCATCTTTACAGGAGGAGTGATAGCTGATATTGTGTGGATGAGTTCAAGAAATGAAAGCCACCTAAATTCGATGGGGAAATTAATAAATCATAGGATGTCGAAGCATGCTTTCTTGGGATGAACAAGTTCTTCATATTGCATGATTACTCAAAGAACATGAAGGACAGAATGGCTAAATTCATTCTTAAAGGTAAAACAGATTTTGGGTGGGAATATGTAAAGAATGTCAGATATATTTATGAATAGGAGTTAACTTGGAGTGAATTGGAGAGACTATTCAGGAAGAAGTATATATTAGAGAGATACTATGACGACAAGGAAAGTTAATTCTATGAGATAAAAATGGGATCTATGAGTGATGAAGAGTATAGTAGAAGATTTCTAGATTTTTTGTGATATGTACCTTACCTTAAGGAGGATAAGGCCAAGATTCAGAGATTCTTCAATGGGTTTCTAGTATAATTGAAGGACGGGATTTAGTCTGCTGAGCCTAGATCATTTGAAGAGGCCTTCTGGAAGGTAAAGCATTGCTATGAAAAATCGACGCATAATATGCGACTAAACAATACCGCAAAGGTAATGATAAGAGTAAATGGAAATAGGATAGGAAGAGAATAAAGCTAGGAACAAAGACAATGTAGTAACACATAAGAAGTTCATTGCATCTGACAGACGACAAAAAATGTGGTATGAACAAAACAAGGGTGATGATAGAAAGCTCGTACCGTCACATTGGCAAAAATTTTAAGGATGGAAAATTAGCTTGAAGTTTAAAAAATTGACGAATCTCATTAGTCCCTAGTATGTAAACTATAATATATTTGTAAAATTATTCAAATTTATAATTATTTTATATATAGTATGTATATAATGCTGGCGATTTTTAAGGTAAATTCATTTTATATTGTAAAATTTAGGCGAGTCATTTTTAGAAAAGATGGAAATTAGTGAATCTTTTTTTTGGAAAAATCATGGAAAATTAGCCCACCTGCAAATATTAGCCCCTAAAATTTTCCAGTCATAGGGTGTTGGACATGTGGAAATGATCATCGTCAAAGAGATTGTACAGCTTTAAAATTTCCCTCCTAAATATCTCTGCAATTTTCACTGGTTTATATGTAGGTTTAATACGAATTAAATGGGCCATTTTTCTCAAATTATCCACTACTATCATAATGGAGTCATTTTTTTCTAGTTTTAGGTAATCTAGTTATAAAAATTAAAGTAATTACTTCCCTTTTCCATTTTGGGATGGGTGGAAGGTGAAGCAATCCAGTTGGATGTTGATGTTCCACTTCGACCTTCTGAGACACTCTAGACATTTATTTATATATCCAATGATGTCTTTTCTCATAATAGGCCAGAAATAATTCTTTTTAACAACAGTAAGAAGCTTCCTATAACGAGGGTGGGATGCATACATATTTTTTGAAATTAATCTAATATCAGTTGTCTAGCATTCATATGACTGGTAACATATATTATTGCTCTAAAATTCAAAAAATTATCTTTGTTTATACAATAATCAGATTGTTGTCCAAATCTATTTATTTGTTTAGTTTGTTTACATAAAAAAATTACTTTGGCACCTTATTCACAACTTCTTTAATTATATTTGATATATCAAAATTTACATGGCTACATGAGATTTCATATATATAATGTGAATTCATATTTGATTCATCCGCTACATAATTTTCCTTCCCTTTTAGATGTTTGATGTCAAAATCGAATTCACTTAAGAAGGTTTTCCATCTTGCTTGTTGTCCATTGAGTTTAGGCTATTTAAAGAAGTTGGTTAGACTACAAAGGTTGGTCATCAATGCAAACATTTTACCTAGAAGGTAATGTCTCCATACTTTCATGGCAATAAATACTGCAGGCAACTTTAAATGGCAATAAGAATACTTCTTCTCATGCTTTTTTGTTTTACGGGATTCATATGCAATTACGTGACATTCTTTCATCAGTACTCCTCCCACTCCTTGCTGACATTCGAAAGTACAGATGAAATTTTCCCTCTCGGGATCAGTAATTTTTAATATTGTAGCTATAGTTAGTAGATCTTTTTATAATTCAAAACTATGTTGACAGTAAGTAGTCCATTGGAAAGTTTTTCCTTTATTCTACAAAAAGGTGATAGGATAAGCTATTTTGGAAAATACCTTAATAAAAAAATGAAAGTTTTTCCTTTATTCTACAAAGAAGTGATAGGATAAGCTATTTTGGAAAATACCTTAATAAAAAAATGATAATACATTGCTAAACCGATAAAAAATCATATGTCAGCAACATTAGTAGGTACATGCAATTACATGATAGTTTTATTTGTATTTTATCAACAACTATCCCTTCTGTAGAAATTATGTTACCTAAGCATTGTATATGATCCTTATAAAAGTCGTACAACTGGTGTTCAAGTAGCATTTGCAAAACTATTTGTAAATGTTTCTTATGCTCCTCTAAAATGTTTGACTATATAATAGTGTCATAAAAAAAAATTAGAACAAACACATCAAGATACATTTTTGTACTTTTACCAACATGATGTTATACGTTTATCATAATTTCATAAAAAAATAATGAAAATTGTATGGATGAAATTGTAAATGTGCATAAACATAGTGTCCCAATAATTTTGTTTTATGTTTTTAAATTTTTTTTGTATTCGGAATATATTTTACTTAATAAAAAGTAGTAAAATTGCATCACTATATTGCAAGGGAAAAAAAGTATAAAACTATTAGACTTTGATTTCTTATCCTAAATTATAACAATTTTGAAATAAATAAATCAAACTCAAACTTCCGTTCATCAAATAAAATATCTAATACTACCACTTTTAAAAAATATTGAATTTACTATTTTTAAAATGTCTAATTCTATAAATACTACCACTTTTAAAAAATATTGAATTTACTATTTTTAAAATGTCTAATTCTATAAAAAATAATTTATTGTCGATATTTTAAATGTTTATCGTTTCATATCACAATTCAACTCAAGTATATATTTTCTTAGTATTTAAATTTAATAAATTTATAAAAGAGAAGCTACATAGTTTAGTTTAGCCTATTTTTGTGCAAATATGTATATATATCATTTTCTAGGTAGACATGTATTTTAAAAAATTTATTGGAAAAAACATCTACTTTTAAATATATCATATCATACACCACTTGGCTTTGTACACATAATATTTTTATTTTATTAAATTTTTTATTATTTATAAAGCTTATGTTATTTCTTGTTTTTTAGTAAACTATTCTTATTTGAAAACAACTTCCCTAGCTACCAATGTGTCCATCTGTGAGCCATTGGATCAAATTTTAGACAATTGAAATGTTTTAGGTCATTAGATTCACAAGTAAATAGTTTTATATATTTTTTTTATAGTGTTAGTTTTTTTTTTTCTTTTTAATAAGTTAGATTGATTTTAGGTGTATAATAGAAATGTTTTAATGTCATGTTTAACATTTTGACTATGTCAAATTACACAAAAAATGAAAATAAAAGTAAATTAGATAAAAAAACAAAAATAATAATAAACTATAAAAACAGCCCATGGTATTGACCTTATTTGAAATGTTTTAAGCCATTAGATCCACAAGCAAATAGTTTTATAATTTTTTTTATAATGTTAGTTTTTTTTTTCTTTCTAATAAGTTACATTGATTTTAGGTGTATAATAGAAATGTTGTAATGTCATGTTTAACATTTTTACTATGTCAAACTACACAAAAATAAAAATAAAAGAAAATTAAATAAAAAGATTGACATAATGTAATGAACATTTTAACTAGGTCAAAATAAAATAAAAAACAATAAATAATAAATAAAATAATAATAAAATATAAAAAAAACCCATGGTATTGACCCATGGTATTCATGTGGAATATAGTTTATTAAATTATTTCAGAGTAAATGATTTATCTTGATCAATAATGATGAATGTTCATAATTCTCATTTCTTAAATAACACTAAATTTACCTTTATTTACTTAATTGTAATAGTTTGTAACTACATACATAATCTATCCAATTTTTTTTTGTTAATGAATATCAAATTTATTCTATTACAAAAAAAACTATATGCATATCTCTAATTACCTAATTGTAGCTAAAAAAATATTACATGTTTTTTACTTTATAATCATAAACAAATTTCATATTATATCATGTCAAAATTACTCAACTTTTTATTCCGAAATTTTAAACAAAGCTTTTCACTACATAATTTTAGCTTTTATAATTTTTTTATTTTTCAATTCAAACAAAACTTACAAAATAAAAAACCCACTTAGTCCTTACTTTAAATTATAGTTTTACAAAATTGGCACTATGTGATTGACAATAGAGTAAGTTGACATAACCCTAAGCAGTTCTTTTAAAATTTTATGTTGGGAAAAATACTGAGACGGGGGGTTACTTTTCTTTTCTCAAAACCCATACGCTACTTTACAGAACAAAACTAGCGTATATACGTGGATATACTTAAGGAAACTCGCATATGCCCAGAGCTTTTATTATGAATTTGATTCTTAAATCATTGCATCATTTATTCATCAGATGTTAAGCAGTAAGCATGTGCAGTAAAAACAGAATAAACCATCACACATAAGCAACACACAAGAACACCAGGATTTAAGGTGGAAACCCAAGTCGAGAGAAAACCACCACTGCCGTCGTCTCAGCCTTCAATATTTATTATAAAGAAAACTTCTTACAACCATGTACTGGTGCAGACTCATACCAGCACATAGGCACCCACCTGCAGAAGGCTACAACCTTCTCTCGTCTACCAGCCTCTCCTGGAAGGGAGCTACAACCCCCTGCTCTCATTTACCAGCCTCTCCTGGAAGGGAGCTACAACCCCCTGCTCTCGTTTACCAGCTACCACTGGAAGGGAGCTACTACCTCCTCACTAAAGGCTTCGACCCTCAGCACCACTGCAGACCACGTTTCATCAATTTTCAAACTGGATCAAACAGCTTCAACTCAACTCTTCACTTATCAACAAATATACTTCGCCCAATGCTTCAAACAGGACATTGAAACCACTGTAACCAGAATATCAGAGATAACCCAGACTTCAGAATAGATATGCAGAGACACATTCAACCTTGAGCAATCATTAGTTCAGATACCATACACGCTTTTATTTAATCAGACCCGCGTATACACGCGCTTTTCATGAAACGAACCCGCGTATACATCTGTGCATTTCTCAAAAAACCCTAACTGCCCATACGCGCTTTTATTTCGTCAGATCCGCGTATACATGCGATTTTCATTAAACAAACCTACGTATAGATCTATAAAAGATAAAATTTGCATAACAGAGCAGATCTATGAACTTACC
This sequence comes from Pinus albicaulis, assembly GCA_034641835.2. Lineage (NCBI taxonomy): Eukaryota > Viridiplantae > Streptophyta > Pinopsida > Pinales > Pinaceae > Pinus > Pinus albicaulis. The sequence goes on from CM076573.1 coordinate 455,865,807, forward strand.
TAGATTTTTTCAATTTCTTCATCAGATTTGCGCTAGGTCTTCATCACTTCTTTTCAGCTCATCCTAGAGATTCATCATTTCTAGATCTAGAGATCTTGAACCTTCATCATATTCATAGGTGCATCATAGATCCAGATCTAATAATTAAGAACAGAGTTCAACCATGCATATATATTTCAGAGTGAAGTATTCATTAAAGCCCAGACACTTTCTCCTCCCCTTGCACTATGATTTTCTTCTCCTTAAATAGATTTAGCCTTTGTCAATACGATGAGCCAAAACCACACCACTTCCGATGGTATTCCTGGACGGGATAAAATAAATAATCAAGCACTCAATATTTTGGGCCAATACCATGGTAATGCCCCCTAGTTTTATAAAATTAGAGCGCAAATTTTCATACGCGACATGGCACGTTAATATACGCGTACATACGCGACTTCTCCTTAATAAAACCGTGTATGCCTTGTGACATACCTTGTTCAACATTATTCTGGCACTTTCTGAATTCCTTTCTTCATCAAAGTCAATACATTGTATCATATTTCCAACAATATGCCCCTTAACTCATCAAGTGGGTTTCCATCAAGTTCAATAGGTTTCCATCAAGAAAAAATTCCTCAAATAGGTTGCCATCAACTTTATCAAGTAGGTTGCCATCAAGGACAACACTCTGCATCATATTGCCAACAATCTCCCCCTTTGGACTTGATGGCAGCCATGATGCAACAGATAGATACATTGATTATAATCATTATGCAAGCACCATGATATTCTCCTCCTATTCAAACACCATGATAAACAATTCAAACACCATGATACTACTCTCCCCCTTTGACATCAAGGGCAAAGGGCAGATCAAAACCAAAACAAGGTTTTTCTTCTCATGTAGAAAGAAGATCTCTGTAGATCTGATGTGCATTGAAGTTACCATGCTCCCCCTAAGTTCATGTTGAATCTTCAAACATATTTTTGAATGAAGTACATGACTCTATAACGAAGGACTCATACTTACATCAAAGATCTAGCCAAGTGGATTTACATATATGACTCATGTACCCAATCAAGTGTGTTTACACATTTTGACTCAACTACCCAACCAAGTGGGTTTACAAACTTGAGCAAGCCCTTTACATGACTGAATATTGCAATTTACATCATAGGTCATAGCCTTTTACATATATGAATTTTTATAACCAATATCAAAAAGACCTCAAGAGAGATCATATTTCAGAATCATCATGATGCCAACAATGCATTACATTCAGCAAGGCTAATGCTCCCCCTGAAACTGTGCACCTGTTCTTGAGCCATTTCACTCCTTCATCTCCCCCTTAGCTTGTGCATCCTGAAAACTTTCAACAGAAAATCATCAAGGCATCTTCACCCAATATCAGAGAATGAAACAGAAATATAAGAGCTGAAACATCACCAGAGATACCATACAACATCAGAGATACCAAACAGCACTACAGCTATGGTGAAGAATGCTGACCCCAAGTAAAATTTGTCAGCAACTAACCATACGCAGTTTTCTTTCTATAAACTCGCGTATATATGCGACTGTCTTTCAGGAAACCCGCGTATCCAATTTAATATTTTGAATTTAAGCAGTTCTGATTTTCTACATGGCAGAGACTACTCCCATCTTCTGTCTGAGATATTCGAACGCTTCCCTGGGTAGAGGTTTGGTCAATATATCAGCAACTTGTTCTTTGGAGGGAACATACTCCAACTTCACCTTTTGTTCAAGCGCTTGTTCATGTAAAAAGTGATACTTGATGGGAATGTGTTTGGTCTTGGAATGCATAACAGGATTCTTTGAGATGCTGATGGCACTTGTATTATCACACATGATGGAGATAGGATGTGAACATTTGATTTGAAAGTCTTGTAGGGTTTGCATCATCCAAAGAAGTTGAGTACAACATGATGCGGCAGCCACATATTCTACTTCTACTATAGATAAGGAAATAGATTTTTGCTTCTTGCTAAACCAAAAAACTAACCGGGGCCCCATATTGAATGCACCACCACTAGTGCTTTTCCGATCATCAACATTTCCAGCCTAATCTGCATCAGTGTAAGCATGAAGAGTAAGATCAGCATTCTTTGGATACCATAGTCCACAGTCTTGAGTTCCTTGTAGATATTTGAATATTATTTTGATAGCCTGAAGGTGAGACTCTTTTGGATTAGCTTGGAATCGTCCAACAATCCCAACTGCATGCATAATGTCTGGTCTAGTCCTGGTGAGATAAAGTAGACTTCCTATCATAGATCTGTATTTTGGTTGATTCACCGTGGGATAATCATCATGAGAACTGAGGTTACATCCGGTTATCATTGGTGTACTTACAGGTTTGCACTCTTTCATGCCATACTTCTTCAGAATTTTCTTAAGGTATTTTTCTTGTGATAAGAATATACCATCTGTAGTTTGATGTACTTGCAAGCCAAGAAAGAATGTTAGTTCCCCAAGTAAAGACATTTCAAATTCTTGTTGCATAGCTGAAGAAAATTTCTAACTCATAGATTCTTCATTGCTTCCAAAAATAATATCATCAACATATACAACCACAATCAATAGTTTTTCATTTTCAGTTTTTGTGTATAAGTTGCTATCAGCAGACCCTTTGAAAATCCTTTTTGATGAAGATATTTGTCAAGACGATAATACCATTCCCTTGGAGCTTGTTTGAGACCATATAGAGCCTTTTTAAGTCTACAAACAAGATTTTTATCATTTCCCAAAATGAATCCTTCTGGTTGTTCTATATAAACTTCTTCTTCTAGATCACCATTGAGAAAAGGAGATTTAACATCCATTTGATAAACTTTGATTTGTTGGAAGCTTGAAAAAGCAAGAAACATTCTTATGGCTTCAAGTCTAGCTACTGGAGCAAAAGTTTCTTCAAATTCTATACCTTATTGTTGAGCATACCCCTTGCAAACAAGTCTAGCTTTGTTTCTTACAACATCCCCATTTTCATTTAACTTGTTTTTGAATATCCATTTAGTTTCAATGACATTTTTTTTATGAGGTCTTGGTACTAATTCCCAAGTGTGATTCTTTTCAATTTGATCAAGCTCCTCATTCATGGCTTGAATCCAACATTCATCTTTGCTAGGTTGATTGACATTGTGTGGTTCAATAGTGGATAGAAATGCTAGATAGCTAGAAGATCCCACAAGAGTCCTTCTTGTTTGTACACCTAATCCCTTATCTCCCAAAATTTGAGATTCTGGATGATTCTTTTGAACATATCTGGATGGAGCTTTTTCAGATAAATCATCTTCAGGTTCTTCATTGGGTTCACTGTCTATATCATTGCTATTTGATGTAAAAGGACATAAGTCACCATCGTCTTCATTTGTTATTTTGTTTTCTTCTTTTGGGGTTGCAGGAGACTCATCAATAACAACATCAATACATTCAACAATCTTCTGAAGTCTTTTATTGTAACATTTATAGGCTCTACTCGTAGAGGAGTAACCAACAAGTATTCCTTCATCCACTCTAGGTTGAAACTTGCTAAGTTTTTCATCATGATTTTTGATAAAGCATTTACTTCCAAAAACTCTAAAATGCTTCAGAGAGGGAGAATTACCATACCAGAGTTCATATGGAGTTTTGTCACTATTTACATGAACATGTGCCTTGTTGAGAATGTTTACCGTTGTATGTGCTGTTTCTCCCCAAAATGTGTCAGGTGTTCCAGAATAATCAAGCATAGCTCTAGCCATTTGTTGAACTGTTCTATTCATTATTTTTGCTATGCCATTTTGTTGTGGAGTGCCAGCTACAGAGAACTGTCTTTTTATGCCATGTTGTTCACAAAATTCAAGGAATTTGTTTGAAGTATATTATCCTCCTCGATCAGATCTAAGACATTTGAGTTTTAGATCTAATTCATTTTCAACCAGAGCCTTGAAGATCTGAAATTTCTCAAATGCTTTGTCTTTGTGTTTAAGCAACCCAATCCAACACATTCTAGAGAAATCATCAATAAATAAGATATAGTATTGTTCACCACGAGGTGACTTTTTCCTCATAGGTCCACATATGTCAATATGAATGAGTTCAAGAGGCCTACTTGACGATCCTTCCTTGGCATTAAATTGCACTCTGGTCTACTTGCCGAATTGGCAAGATTTGCATATGATACTTTTAGGTAGAGTAATATTGGGAAGACCACGAACATCATTAATTCTGCTTGATTTGTTGATTTGAGAGAATCTTAGATGCCCCAACCTTCTATGCCATAGCCAGTTTTCTGAATATTAACTCAAGTAACATTGTTCTTTGTAGTTCTTCAATAAATACAGGTTTCTTGGAGTTCTTTTTCCTTTTATAATTGTTTTACCTATATCAAGATCACGAACCACACATTCTTTTGAACTAAAGACAACTTCAGTTCCTTGAGCACACATTTGACTTACACTTAACAGGTTATGCCTTAAACCATCCACATACATGACATCATTAGCCTTCACCTTTTCTTTTAGAAACACAGACCCTTTTCCTTTAATTACAGCAGGAATATCATTTCCAAATGTAACTTTATTTTCCTTTTCTAGAGCACCATATGCAAGAAGTTTGTTTTTTTCACCTGTCATGAGTATTGAGCATCCACTATCAATGTACCATTGATTTTCTTCACCTTCTGCAAATAACGCTATGCCATAATTTTCAACCTGTAATTCCTTCTTTTTCCATACTTTGGAATTTGAAGGATAATGTTGATTTGGCTGAATTTTGCTCCTGCATTCAGATTCTTCATGCCCAAAGTTATTGCAATAAGCACATTCAACTTCATTTAGAAGAGGATAAAAGTTGTTATAGGTATTCTTCTCAAATTCAATCCTTTTCTTTCTTGCTTCTCTAGTCATGATGGTTTTATATGCAACACATTGAACAGCTTTATGACCAAAATTGTGACATGAGAAACATTGTCCATTGAAGAAGAAAATTCTGTGATCATGAAATCTTCTACTTGGATTTACCTGTTGATTAGTGTTTCTTTGAGAGATATTCCTATTAGTGTTCTTTGAATTGAGATTATCATGCTTTACCTGTAATGATTCTTTATTCCCTTGTTGAGTGGCAGAATTTTGTAAACCAATTGTAGCTGGTTTTAGATAATTTAGTGCTAAAGCCTGAGAAGATTCTCCGGTATATCCAAGACCTGTCTTTATTAGAGGAGAACATTGTACCTTGATAATCTCATCTAAGGTTTCAGATCCTTTAGCAAATCTAAGATTCAGAGTCTTTACTTTCTCAAAATCTTTTCTTAGACTTACCACTTCACATTCTAATTTCTCAATGTGTTTCTTTGCTTCTTCAACCTGCTTTTCCAGAGTCTCTATAGTTATTTTCCTTTCTTCTAAGAGTATTTTACTTTCTTCTAAGCGTATTTTGAGTTGATTGTTTTCTTCAATAAAGTCATTGTCCTCTAGAGCATCCACAAAAGTATCCTTTTCTTCACTAGATTCAAATGTCATGAGAAGTCTAAGATCTTGTTCACATTCTTCCTCACTATCAGATAACCCATCACTGTCTTCATGAGTATAGTAACTTTTTCTAGTGTTAAACAGATTCTTATTCCTTCTTGCTACTTCCTTCCCTTTTGCAAGTGTTTCTTTATGAGGACACTTAGCAGCATAATGGCCAATTCTTCCACACTCAAAACATTTGAAAGGAAGCTTACCTTTGAACTGTCCTGTGCCAAGTTGGAGTTTCTTTACAAAATTTGCCTCATCTTCTTCTGAGATATATCCTGATTCTTCTACTTCTTGTACTTCTTTCCGTTTTGTAGAAGCTCTAAAGACAGCCTCTTTGACTTCAGATGGTCCTCCTCTTCTCATTTCATATGCGGTTAGTATGCCATGAAGTTGTACCACAGTAAGATTTTGAATATCCTGTTTTTCTTCAAGAGCAGAAACTTTTGACTCAAATTTTGCTGTTAGCGATCTTCAAATTTTCTCGACCAAAGTGGATTCGGTTATTGTTTCTCCCAGATTTTTCATATGATTTACAACATCATCAACACATAAAAAGAAACTAGCAATACTCTCGTCACTATGCATCTTCAAATTTTCATATTCAATTCTGAGAGTTTGGAGTTTTGCACTTCTTACCTTTGCATCACCTTCATAACTTAGAATGATTTTGTCCCACATTTCCTTTGCTGTATTTAGCTGCATGAATTTCACAAATTCAGATTCATTCAGACTTCCCGTTATAGCATTGACCGCCTTTGCATTTGATTCATAATTCTTCTTTTCAGTCGGATCTGTTGGTATTGTAGCTGGATATTTATATCCTTGTTCAAAAATGGCCCATACATCTGTTCCCATAGACTGAGGATAGGATCTCATCCTTGTTTTCCAAAAGATTAAATTTCTTCCATTAAAGAGCGGAGGCTTGATAGATGTCGTTCCATCTTCATTGCTCATCTTGCTTGATCTTCCTTCTAGCGGCTAAGCTTTTTCAGAAGGACCTGATCTGATACCAATTTTTGGGAAAAATACTAAGAGGGGGGGGGGGGGGTGAATCAGTATTTAGAGCTAACTGATAAACCTTTTACTTTTGTTTTCTCAAAACCCATACGCTACTTTACAAAACAAAACTAGCATATATACGTGGATATCCTTTAGGAAACTCGTGTATGCTCAGAGCTTTTATTATGAATTTGATTCTTAAATCATTGCATCATTTATTCATCAGATGTTAAGCAGTAAACATGTGCAGTAAAAAAAGAATAAACCATCACACATAAGCAACACACAAGAACACCAGGATTTAAGGTGGAAACCCAAGTCGGGAGAAAACCACCATTGTCGTCGTCTCAACCTTCAATATTTATTATAAATAAAACTTTTTACAACCATGTACTGGCGCAGACTCATACCAGCACGCAGGCACCCACCTCCAGAAGGCTACAACCTTCTCTCATTTACCAGCCTCTCCTGGAAGGGAGCTACAACCCCCTGCTCTCGTTTACCAGCCTCTCCTGGAAGGGAGCTGTTAGGACTCCACTATGTATCATTTTTACTATATATTTTGACACCACCTTACCTTTATAACCATGTTTAAAAAGGATTCCATTATCATTCACTTTATCCAAAGGTATATATAATCCTCTTCTTTATTATATGTTTAATCTGTTTACATATAATTCCATATTACTCTTATATTTTATCATTAATCAAAGTAGATTGTTGCTAACATAAGTCTAAAAGATCACAGATAAGTTATATGCTGTGCTGGAACAAACGGCCGTTGCTGAAACAGTCAAACTTCGTTGCTGAAATAGTTGACTCCGTTGCTGAAACAGTCGACTCCGTTGCTGAAACAGACAACAGATACGCAAATTCCGTCACTATCCGTAATTTTAAATTCTGGAAGAGTATTTTATGGATCAATGGCAACAACATGAAGACGTGGTTACACGGATTATTCTGAAGATAGTACTCTTTTGGTATCTGTTGTAACAATATCTTTTTATGGAAGAACAAAATAGCCTGTTTTAAGAAAGAAGAACAGATTCGGGATAAACGTAGATTTGCTCTCATGTAATTGTAAGAGATGTCTCCTCTTTAAAGAGAGGAGACATCATCATTAGAAGGGAGTTCGAGTTTGAAAGCTACAGGAGAACATTGTTTGAGAGAACTGGAGCTAGACTCCATTTTGTAATGTATCATTTCTTTTGACAAATGAATAAAATTTCCTTTTGAGCACTCCAATTTAATTCTTTCCCTGGGGAATCTTGTGAGAGGGAAAGGGCCTGCCTTCCTCACAAGATTCACCAGATTGTCCCTGTATTTTGTTTAATTTCTTTATGCTATTCGTACTTTACTTTAATTCTGTTTGCTGAGACACCAGTTATACAGTTCTGTAGTTTATTGAGTATTTTGTTTCCTTAACACTGCATGTGTTTAGTACATTCATTCCTAAGAGATCTATTTCCGTTATTTTCTTGAATGTATGATGCTGGGAAGCAGGTGTTGAAGGTTCCTGTACAAAGGAATAAGGTCCTACTTCCATTGATTGCCTTTCTTTTCCTGCAGTGTAATTAGAAACAGGAGACAGGTGCTGGAGGTTCTTGTTCATGGGAATAGGGTCCTGTTCTCTTGGGTTATCTTTTCTACAGAGTGATTAGTGTCAGGAAGCAGGTGCTGAAGTTCCTATTTAAAGGAATAGGGTCCTGTTCCTGTTATGGTTGATTGGTTTCCTTTCCTGCAGATTGATTTCTCTTTATTTGGATTCTAAACTGCAATATAGGAATTACTTCTGCTATAACATAAGTAACTTCAGCTTTGATTAAACAGAGTGTGAATAATTAGATTTGTATGATTGGTAATTGTGTGGCTTTTTACTACAACATTGTTCTTGCTTTTCAAATTGAGCATATCCAGTGCGTGATTATATTTGGAATAAACAGACTTCCTCGGGTTGACAATTTATGTGGAGCTTGAATTGTGAAAACAATTAAAGCAACCAACATTTTGGCGCCGTTGCCGGGGAAGGCAATTATAGATTTCAAAAGCATTAATATTTTCTTTCTAGATGTGCAGATTGTATGAGAGGACGCGGAAACCAGAAGAAAACTAACCCCACAGGTGGCAAAGGCAAAGGAAGGGGAGGAAGAAAGACTTTCATTGACGAGATTGTATCAAGGCTGAATCATCATAGAGATTAAGTTCTCGAAGACCAAAACTTCAGCACTCCCCTCAATCATATTACAAAACAGAGGAAGTTGTGGGTCCTGAAAATATAGAGGAGCCAATGATTAAAGAACCAGCAGTCAGTGCTGGAGAGTCAGAAGAAAATGCTAGCAAATCAGCAGAGCACATTGAGGAAATAATAGAGAGTGTTGGACGACCAGTGGAAAACATTGAAGAGCTAGTAGAAGATCTTGACGATCGAGCGAGTGCAGTAGGAGAACAGACAATGGAAGGAAACAATGAAGGCTTCTTCGGTGGAGGACATGTAGACCCTGAAGGAGAAGGAAAGGATGAAAATTCTCTCTCTACCTTGGGATTTCCTATCAGTGATCTCCCTGTAGGAACAACTCCTATGAAAAACATTCCATTGTCTGCTTTACCTAACTTTCATCATTTATCCTCTGAAGATCCGGATGAATTTATTTTTGAATTTGATATATTATGCAGAAGTTATGATTATGTTACTAATGCTCAAAAGTTGAAACTGTTTCCAGCAACATTAAAAGGAAATGCTTTAAGATGGTTCATGAGCCTTGGGAGTCAGGTAATTACAACATGGGAACATATGAAACAGAAATTTCTGCTTAAATATCAAGACTACTGCCGGACGAGAGAAAATAAGGATGAACTATTCAATATGGCACAAAAGCTAGACGAGAATCTGGAGGACTATGTAGAAAGGCTGCAGTACAATATACAGAGATCTGATCATCCGAATATAAGTAAGGAAATTCGCAAAACAATATTACTTAGAGGTTTAAGGGATGATTGTTTAGACATGTTAAAAATGCTTGGCAAGGGAGATATATCTAAGGAATCATATGATGAGATTGTTGAACTTTCTAAGAGGTGCTCAAGGGGAGCTGCAAGGAACAGAGTAAGTAATAGAGATCCCACCTATTCAAGAGTGCAGAAATCAGCCAGTGGGGGAGAAACAAGAGCTGAAATAGGTAATTTACTTGAAGAATTTAAAACTGAGATGTTAAGTTCTTTTGCTTCACAAATTGACACTTTACAGGTTAAGAAGAAGCAGGCTGAAGCAGAAGCAACTCTGGCTGTCTTTTGCCCGAAGTGCAGAGACAAACATCCACTAAGGGAATGCCCATTGGACAAAATACCAATCTGCACCCTTTGTGAGAAAGATCATGAAACAAAACAATGTCCATCTCTACCAGGAATAAAGGCAGCATTACAGCCAACGGAAGAAGAAGCTGAAGCAGTTTACCTGCTAACTCAAAGAAGACAATGGAAACCAAAAGGACAAGGTATGAACTCTAGTATGCCATTTAATCATTGGAATAATTATTCTTCTTTCGGTCAAACAAACTACCCTCCCTTTAATCAAATGCAATACCCACCCTTTAATCAAATGAATTTCCCACCCATGCAGCAACCAAACCCTCCCTTTTTTGATCCTACAATGTGGACTCCTTGGCCTCCACAGCAGCCATCTTCTTTTAACCCTTGGAATTCAAATTGGAGAAGCCAACAACTCCTGTATCCAAATCAATTGCCTCAATTCCAACAACCACTTCCTCTGCCATCAAATGCTCCGCCATATAACCAAATGAGACCTCAGCTACCTGTGCAACCAAATCCTAGCCCCAATAATAAAGTTGTGCAAGTCATTGATATTTAGAATCAGTCTATATTTCCTACTATGCAATGTAATGATATTCATTTAAGATCTGGAAAAATAGTAGAGCCTATTATTGATGACATAACTTCTTCTTATTCTGATAAAGAAGAAACTGAGAAACATAAGAAAGCACAACCACCTTCTAACAAGAGTGTTGAAATAACAGAACCACCATTCCCTGAGCGTTTGGTTTTAACTAGAACGCCTGAAACACCTGCTTTTAATATTTTAGGGGAATTGAAAAATTTGTATGTTAAAATTCCACTTTTACAAGCATTAAGAGATGTACCAATTTATGCCAGAACAATAAGGGATATTTGTGTTAAGAAACCTGGTAGGAAAACTAAAGACCCCCTTACAGTACATGTGATGGGTGACTTATCTGCATTAATGTCCGGAAAAACCCCTCCTGTGAAATATGGTGATCCCGGCCATCCTACCGTGACAGTTCAGATTGGTAAAACAATGATTCCTCAAGTTCTAGTAGATTTAGGTGCTGCAATAAACATAATGACTCTTGAAACTTCACAATTGTTACAGCTGAATAACACAATCAGAGATACACCCACCATTCTAGAGTTGGCTGACCGTTCTACAATTAAACCTGAAGGAGTTGTTGAAGATCTACTTATCTCAGTTGAATCCTGGAATTACCCAGCTGACTTTGTTGTATTGCAGACTAAAACAAAGCTGGGGGGACATCCCTTAATTCTAGGGAGGCCATGGTTGGCCACAGCTGATGCCTTTATCAGTTGCAGATCTAGTTCAATGACAATTTCTAATGGTTATGAAACAAAACAGCTTACTCTTTATCCTCATGCTACACCCATAATTAATAATGAAGATTCTATGTGGATGGATTATGATGATAATGCTGTTCAGCCTATTCTAACTATTGGAAAAGCTTTAACTCTTAAAGACAATACAGAGGATGAAATAATTAATAATTTTATTTGTGAACCTTCTTCTGTAATTGCTGAAACACACAATCAATTGACTGCAATTTTTGAAACATATAGCCAAGAAAAGATTGAATCTGAAGATTTATCTCAGACATTAACCACCATCTCATCTAAGAGCATAACAGTTGAAATTGAACCTGGCAAGACATTAAACATAAATCCTGATCTAACAGTTGATGAAACACAGCAGTTAATGAAGTTATTGCATGAATGTAAGGAAGCATTTGCATGGGATTACACAGATACGAAAGGGATCTCTTCTGAACTATGTACTCACCGAATTTACATTAAAGAGGGATGCCGGCCAGTTTTTCAACCCCAAAGACAAATGAACCCTAATTTACGAGAAATTGTAAAAGAAGAACTTCAGAAATTGCTTAATGCAGGATTTATATACCCTATATCTGACAGTGAATGGGTTTCCCCATTAGTAATTGTCCCTAAGAAAAACGGGAAATGGAGAGTATGTGCTGACTACAGAGCCTTGAACAAAGCTACTCAAAAGGATCACTTTCCTTTACCTTTCATTGATCAGGTGTTGGATAGTCTGGCAGGGAAGAAATTATTTTCTTTTCTAGATGGATTCAGTGGGTATAATCCGATTAGAATTGCACCCCAAGACCAGGACAAGACCACTTTCACTAGCCCTTGGGGAACTTTTGCTTATAAAGTTCTTCCATTTGGGCTATGTAATGCACCAGCAACTTTTCAAAGGGTTGTTATAGGAATCTTTTCTGATATGCTGAATGACTCTATGGAAATATTTATGGATGATTTTACTCCTTATGGTGTGTCTTTTGAAGATGCATTACAAAATATTGAGAAGGTACTTAAACGATGTATACAAGCTCACCTCTCCCTAAGTACTGAAAAATGTCATATGATGATGAGTGAAGGAGTAGTACTTGGACATTTTATTTCATCTCAAGGTATTCAGGTAGATCCATCTAAAATATTGGTCATTCAGAATCTTTCTGTTCCTAAAACACAAACTGATGTGAGGAGTTTTCTAGGACATGCTGGATACTACAGAAGATTTATTAAAGATTTTTCTAAGATAGCTTCTCCATTATTTGTGTTTCTTATGAAAAATGATGAATTTAAATGGACTAATTCTTGTTAGAAAGCTTTTGAAGAACTCAAGCATCAGTTATCTACTGCTCCTATTTTAAGGGGACCTGATTGGGCCCTCCCTTTTCATATATCTTCTGATGCTTCAGACACTGCAATTGGAGTTGTCTTGGGACAAGAGGTGAATCATCTTCCTTATGCTATCTACTTTATCAGTAAGAATATGACCCCTGCTGAGCTTAATTATACAGTTACTGAAAAGGAGTTTCTTGCAGTAATCTATGCCATTAATAAATTTCAACACTATATCACTGGTTATTCTACTTTTGTGCACACTGACCACCCAGCTATCAAGTATTTAATGAAAAAATCTGTTACAAATGCTAGAGTTACCAGATGGCTATTATTACTGCAGGAATTTGATATCACAATTGTAGATCGGCCTGGTAAAGAAAATGTGGTGGCTGATTTCCTTTCATGGTTAAAAACTGATAATGATATTCCAGTAGATGATTCTTTTCCTGATGAGTATTTGTTTGCAGTTTCTGCTCACTCTCCATGGTATGCAGATATTGCCAATTATTTGGTTGCAGGAAAATTACCATCACACCTGTCATACAGAGAAAAAATAAGAATTGTTCAACAAAGTGCCAGGTATAGCCGGATAAGTGGGTGTCTTTTCTACACAGGGCTTGATCAGGAAATCCGAAGATGCATTAGGGAAGATGAAGTGTATGACATACTGAAAGCTTGCCATGATGGCCCTTGTGGAGGGAATTTTGCTGATAAGAGAACAACACACAAAATTCTGAGGATGGGTTACTATTGGCCCTCATTATTTAAGGATGCAAAGAAATATGTAAGGGCTTGTGACAGCTGCCAGAGAATGGGTCAACCCAATCATAGAGATCAAATGCCATTAAACCCCCAGGTATTTTCTGAACCATTTGAAAGATGGGCCTTGGATTTCATAGGACCCATTAACCCTCCATCCAATCAAAGAACTTATATATTAGTCTGTACAGACTATATGACTAAATGGGTGGAGGCCAAAGCACTTATTAGAGCCAATGAAGAGGCTATCCTAGCTTTCTTATTTGAAGAAATCTTCACTAGATTTGGAATTCCTAGAGAGCTAGTTACAGATGGAGGACCTCCATTCAATTATCATGGTTTTAAGTCTACCCTTCAGAAATATCATATTCATCATAGAATGACTACACCATACCACCCCCAGGCCAATGGGCAGGTGGAAAGCACAAATAAAGTATTAGAAGCCATTCTAACTAAAACAGTGAAGGACAACCGGAAGGATTGGTCTCAAAGGCTCCCTGAAGCATTATGGGCTTACAGAACTACTTGGAGAAACACTACAGGGTTTTCTCCCTATGAATTGGTTTATGGTAAAAATGTTGTTTTTCCTGTGGAATTTGAAATCAAAACTCTAAGAACTGCTTTAGCTATTAATCTTGATTTGACTGATGTGCAGACAGCTAGGTTGCAGCAGCTTCTTGAATTGGATGAAAAGAGATTAGATGCCATTCACCAAACAACCATGATTCAACAACAAAGAATGAAGTGGCATGATAAAATTATCAAACACAAGTAGTTCTAAAAAGGTAATTGGGCCTTATTGTATGACTCTCGGTTTGAAAATTTTCAGGGTAAGCTACGTACACGCTGGCTTGGACCATATGAAGTAGATGTTGTTTTTTCTAATGGAATGGTAAGACTTTTAACAATTGATGATTCTAAAACACCTCTACTAGTCAATGGTCATAGGCTTCATTTATACCAGCGCCCTATTTCTAAAGAGGATTTCAAGACTGCTTGCATGAGTGATACACACTATCTTTTTCTAGGGGAGTCTTCTGCTCCTCACAGCATTTAATTTTCTGCACTGTATTTTTAGTATTAGATTAGATTAGAAACTGATAATCCCTGTCAAGGGTTGGCATATTACAATTGAATTTTGCAGATTCTGGAAAAGCTCATTAAGGAGGACAGATTCATCATAAGAAGATCTGAAGCTTCAATCACAGAAGCTTGTTCCCTTCATTTCAACCCATTTCCTAGCAATATCCCTTCATCCCATTTCTACATTATTTCCCTTTTTCCATTTTTCCCACTTCTACCATTCCTGAAATATCATCCTTCAGCTAGTATTTCCTATCCCTTACTGCTGAAATTATCCCCTATCAAACACTTCCCCCACTTGTTTTAAACCCAAGTCATTATATCCCATTTTTCCTGATTTTTCCCGTTGCTAAAACACCAGTTTCAACAACATGTCGTTCATTTTTCCGTTGCTGAAACACCAGTTTCAGCAACCTGTCATCATTAAAACATCATTTCTTTCCTCTGCTATACAAGCTTTTCAGTTCTCCACTTTTACTCTTCAGATCCTTTGGGTGAAAATTATTTAGTACTGAGCAGATCCTGTTATGCTCCTGTTCTAAATTTCAGAGAAATCTATAGATCCTTCCATTAATATCAAGCCATTATGAATCACTCTACACTTCGAATTATTAAACCAAGGGTAAAAATGTAAGGTATGTGGTTTTAATGTAATGCAATTAAATTATATTTTAAAGGGAGGATCTCGCTCATAATAATTGCAATCTCCACACGCTCAAACATCATTGCACCATACGTAGGGGGGGGAATTTCGAAAACTGAATAATCATTTCACATCACCCAATCCTCCGCCATTCTCCATATTCATTTCCGTCGTCGTTGAGACTCCGCATCCTCTGTTGCAACAATTAGCTTGACCAAATCCTGTGTTTCTGTCTTCTGTGCCTCTACATGTAACTCAAAGCTAGTAGGCATAGGAGGGTCGACTATCAGACACGAGCCTGGTTCGATAAATCTTCTTCAATTGTTCCCAGAGGCCTATCAAATTTTTCAACGAGCAAGATGGACAACATACTTCGAAAGGTTAGAAGAATTTGATCAGCAGCAAGTTTTAGAGTTCGCACAGAACCTTCAGGGGAATTTCTCAGTGGTTCAAGGCGTCCGCATTTCAGTTACAGAGGAGGACATAGCTCAAGTTTCAGGTTTGCAGGTTATCGGGACTCGCTGGTTCAGTAGGAAGCAAGTTATTTTAAATGCACAGCAAGATTTTCTTCTTCCAGATGAACCAGTTGAACTTAAAGGCTGCGGAATAAGTCTGCATTCACTTCCTCGACCATGGCCAACAGTAGAAGAATTCATCAAACACTACTTGACATGCGAAGGGCGTTACCAGGTAGTCTACCAACATGACTTCGTTTTGATGAATCATTTGAGGAATGGTCGATTAGTTAATATTCCCTATTATCTGCTTGGTTGTATCAAAAACATGTCATATTATTATAGATGGGTTAAATTCCCATTGTTATCCCTTACCCATCACCGTTTATGCCAATTATTAATTCAAACGGGTTTTGCTTAGCAAAACCCCCCTGTGGATAATCCACTCCTCATTCCCCAACAGGCCGAAATCCCCCAACAAGCCAGAAGTTCCCAAGAAACTCCTGAGAGTTCTTATGAAAGGCAACTGGATGACATCCCAGACACTCCTGTAATTCCATCCTCGGAACCAGTTGACTTACCCTCAAGTTCGTCCCATTTAGTGGAGTCATCCCTTCCCACTATTTCTATCCCTAGCGATGACTCTCCAACACCCCCATCCCCACCTACTCATAAAAGGAAGAAAAGAACCCCAACAGCCTCTGTCTCAAAATGACGAACAAGGGCCACATTCCAAATTTTCACCTCTTCCGAAAGCCCTTCCCCCAGAAAAGAATCTTCCCCTACAAAGAAAAGGAAAGACAATGACTTCTCTGCTTTCCTACCAAAAAGGAAAATGAAAATGACTGTTGAAACAGGAGTTACTCCTATTTCCCCTGACCCCTCCACTATTCTGTTAAAACTTCACTCCTCACCCCCATTTCAAATTCCACAACCCGTCTCGTCCGGTGGCACTACCACACAAGAACCAGTGCCCCGGGATAACATGACATCGTTTATGGCTCAAACAGTGACTGCCACACAAGAACCAGTCACTTACCCAGAGGCTAAAACACAAGAACTAGCCATTGTGGTACAAGAATCATACACCAAGCATGATAATACAGGGAAACCAGCTGTAGCTGCTCCATAAGAACCAGCTACAGCTGTGGATCAGCAGACAACTCCAGCAGAATCAACCAGCACACAGGGTTCACACACTATGGCATCTTTATTGGAGGAAAATGAGTTTTTGAAGTCTGAACTAGAAGCCTATAAGAATGAATTAACCATGGCACGAGAAGCCTTTGATAGAGAATTGAATCTCTACATGCTCGCACACACAGCATCAGCACAAAATAAGGATCCATGCAGAGAATACATGTGCCATGAGTGTGGTAATATTTACCAGCAGGCAGGGTACAAAGTAGTCAAAATTCAGGTATCTGAGGCATCTACATCGGATGAAATTAAAGAAGAATGCCCTACTGCTCCACAAGAACCAGTAGGGCTCTCAAAAAGTTTAGAAAAAGAAACTAAACCACAGATATCTCGCCCTGTGCTAGTCAGCTCATCCACTCAGACAATACCCCAACCACAGATATCTAGCCCTGAGTTAGTCAGTTCAGCCACTCAGACAATGCCCCAACCCAGTACTTCTAATTCCAGGACACAGACCCTGCCATGGAATCAATTAGAACTTATGAACAAATGGAAGAAACAATATGCTGTAGAGCAAGATAAAATATTACAGCAACATAAGTTAGCATGGCAGAATCACATGTATGCCAACTGGGATATTTGGGAACAGACATTGCAACAGCTCAGGGATTCCAAGAAATAAGTCAAGGAATCAAAGGAAAAGATGGTTTTGATGTTTTCATTAGTGAAAAAGTTGATGGCTACCCGAAAACTCTCTGTGAATTATTCTCTCTTCCTTTCTGAACTTTTGGTTTATTTTCAATTGAAGGAAATAAAGGATGGCAGACCTCATGAATTGCTTACTGCGGAACATTTTGTTAAGACTTTTAGTGAGGCCTTTGAAAGTGATCAACATTTGTTGTGTGAAATTTATCTCCATAACGAAGCCATGCCTGAGAATAGAAGAACCAATCTCACTCCAATTGTAGGTGATGTACAAATTAGGGCATTCGTTTCATTCCTGGCCAATCAGCTCACCTGGAAAACTACGTTTATTGCAAGTAGGAATAATGAGGAGAATAGGCTCCTTTGGATTAGACCGGAACCTTTAAGTCCGGCCATGTTTGTAGCAGAATATCAAAAATTCTTGTAGAAGCCAGGAATGCACAGGTACATACAACAACTGCAGGCTTCAACACTTTTAAAGTGTCAACAGCAAATCAAAGTGAAGGAGGCTGCTGCATTGAAGGCCAACACTATGTTTTGGCAGCAATCATGTAAGGAAAGACAAGACTATCACCCTTTTAACCCTAATAATCTTCAAGCTGCACTTTCCAGGGTACCTAATTACATCAAATGCATTCGACATTGTGGAGAAAGCTGGATTGGTTACCATTTCCATTTTCCAATTCTATGGATGCCTTCAGAGAAATATCAGTGTCACTACTAATTTGAAGATAGAGATGAAGCTGTAGCATGGTAGAAATTGCAGAACAATTGAGGATTCCGAGCTCCGACAGAAGCCACCTTCTCCAGCTACTGCTTGAGAAACTTGCATGCACAGAGTCAGTACTCAGACTCTGACTCAGACTAGGAGTTGCCTGAGGACATGCAACACTTTCAGCTGGGGGGGATGTTAGGACTCCACTATGTATCATTTTTACTATATATTTTGACACCACCTTACCTTTATAACCATGTTTAAAAAGGATTCCATTATCATTCAATTTATCCAAAGGTATATATAATCCTCTTCTTTATTATATGTTTAATCTGTTTACATATAATTCCATATTACTCTTATATTTTATCATTAATCAAAGTAGATTGTTGCTAACATAAGTCTAAAAGATCGCAGATAAGTTATATGCTATGATGGAACAAACGACCGTTGCTGAAACAGTCAAACTTCGTTGCTGAAACAGTGGACTCCGTTGCTGAAACAGTCGACTCCGTTGCTGAAACAGCCAGCAGATACGCAAATTCCGTCACTATCCGTAATTTGCGATTCTGGAAGAGTATTTTATGGATCAATGGCAACAACATGAAGATGTGGTTACACGGATTATTCTGAAGATAGTACTCTTTTGGTATCTGTTGTAACAATATCTTTTTATGGAAGAACAGAATAGCCTGTTTTAAGAAAGAAGAACAGATTCGGGATAAACGTAGATTTTCTCTCATGTAATTGTAAGAGATGTCTCCTCTTTAAAAAGAGGAGACATCATCATTAGAAGGGAGTTCAAGTTTGAAAGCTACAGGAGAACATTGTTTGAGAGAACTGGAGCTAGACTCCATTTTGTAATGTATCATTTCTTTTGACAGATGAATAAAATTTCCTTTTGAGCACTCCAATTTAATTCTTTCCCTGGGAAATCTTGTGAGAGGGAAAGGGCCCGCCTTCCTCACAAGATTCACCCTATTTTCCCTGTAGTTTGTTTAATTTCTTTATGCTATTCGCACTTTACTTTAATTCTGTTTGTTGAGACACCAGTTATACATTTCTGTAGTTTATTGAGTATTTTGTTTCCTTAACACTGCATGTGTTTAGTACATTCATTCCTAAGAGATCTATTTATGTTATTTGCTTGAATGTATGATGTTGGGAAGCAGGTGTTGAAGGTTCCTGTACAAAGGAATAGGGTCTTGCTTCCATTGATTGCCTTTCTTTTCCTGCAGTGTAATTAGAAACAGGAGACAGGTGCCGGAGGTTCCTGTTCATGGGAATAGGGTCCTGTTCTCTTGGGTTATCTTTTCTACAGAATGATTAGTGTCACGCAGCAGGTGCTGAAGTTCCTATTTAAAGGAATAGGGTCCTGTTCCTGTTATGGTTGATTGGTTTCCTTCCCTGCAGATTGATTTCTCTTTATTTGGATTCTAAACTGCAATATAGGAATTACTTCTGCTATAACATAAGTAACTTCACCTTTGATTAAACAGAGTGTGAATAATTAGATTTGTATGATTGGTAATTGTGTGGCTTTTTACTACAACATTGTTCTTGCTTTTGAAATTGAGCATATCCAGTGCGTGATTGTCTTTGGAATAAACAGACTTCCTCGGGTTGACAATTTATGTGGAGCTTGAATTGTGAAAACAATTAAAGCAACCAACAGGAGCTACAACCCCCTGCTCTCGTTTACCAGCTACCACTGGAAGGGAGCTACTACCTCCTCACTGAAGGCTTCGACCCTCAGCACCACTGTAGACCACGTTTCATCAATTTTCAAACTGGATCAAACAGCTTCAACTCAACTCTTCACTTATCAACAAATATACTTCGCCCAATGCTTCAAACAGGACAGTGAAACCACTATAACCAGAATATCAAAGATAACCCAGACTTCAGAATATATATGCAGAGACACAGTCAACCTTGAGCAATCATTAGTTCGGATACCATACACACTTTTATTTAATCAGACCCGCATATATACGCGCTTTTCATGAAATGAACCCGCGTATACATCTGTGCATTTCTCAGAAAACCCTAACTGCCCATATGCGCTTTTATTTCATCAGATCCGCGTATACACACTCTTTTCATGAAACGAACCTGCGTATAGATCTATAAAAGATAAACTTTGCAGAACAGATCAGATCTATGAATTTACCCAGATTTTTTCAATTTCTTCATCAGATTTGTGCCAAGTCTTCATCACTTCTTTTTAGATCATCCTAGAGATTCATCATTTCTAGATCTAGAGATCTTGAACCTTCATCATATTCATAGGTGCATCATATATTCAGATCTAATAATTAAGAACAGAGTTCAACCATGCAGATATACTTCAGATTGAAGTATTCATTAAAGCCCAGACACTTTCTCCTCCTCTTGCACTATCATTTTCTTATCCTTAAATAGATTTAGCCTTTGTCAATACCATGAGCCAAAACCACACCACTTCCGATGGTATTCCTGGACGGGATAAAATAAATAATCAAGCGCTCAATACTTTGGGCCAATACCATGGTAATACCCCCTAGTTTTATAAAATTAGAGTGCAAATTGGCATACGCGACTTGGCACGTTAATATACGCGTACATACGCGACTTCTACTTAATAAAACTGCGTATGCCTTGTGACATACTCAACATTTTTCTAGCACTTTCTGAATTCCTTTCTTCATCAAAGTCAGTACATTGTATCATATTGCCAACAATCTCCCCCTTAACTCATCAAGTAGGTTTCCATCAAGCTCAATAGGTTTCCATCAAGAAAAACTTCATCAAATAGGTTGCCATCAACTTTATCAAGTAGGTTGCCATCAAGGACAGCGCTCTGCATCATATTGCCAACAGTTTAATCATAACCTTTCCCTTCATCCAATATATATTGTAGAGTCTTGTGAAGTGAGAGTTTATTCTATTTTATAGCCTAATCCACAATCGAAGAAAATGGCTAGGTATTCCACAAAGTATTAGTTTGTAACTTGATCCACAATCAAAGAAAATGGCCAGGAATGTCACAAGCTACCATTCACATAGTGACGTATTGACGTTCTCAATTGAAATGGATCCTATTAGATCAATGGTGGCCAGAGACACTACAAATTCAAAATAGATATCCGTTATGACATCCATATTCTCTACAAACCATCCAAATTTCCCATCTTATACAACAATTTCTAACAATAACTACTTAATTTACTCTCCAATTTTTGAAACCCCCACCCATGCTGGGGAGATCAGAGTGTAAAATCAATGTTCCTGTGGTTTTTTTTAATGGTTCATAAAGAAAACAGACAATGATAAATTCAATAATGTAGTATAATAACTGATTTTTGAGTCATTGTGACAAACCAAACATCACATTACCTCACAAAATATATCAAATGTTATAAGGATCTGAGACGATAACAATGTTTTGAACCATGATAACTAGGTGACAACCAAAAATAAGTTTTAGCCACAAGAAAAAAAATCACAAAAACTCACATAATATATCCAAGGTTGAAATGAACCCCATACCTAGTGATGGAAATCATGAGAATAATAGTGAACATAGAACACCACCCTAAAAATTCTATACTCTTTGATCAATTTAGAATAACCTAATATGTCTAGATTGGATGTCGAGGTGGGTGGTACAATAATTGAGGTTTCTTCTTAAAGGGTAAGGGAATTTAGATACTCTATCCTTCCACCAAAGCTATAAAAAGTGATATTTGTAGATTATAGTTTAAATAAATTGACACTATGTGAATAAGAATAAGTTACAAACATTAGGTATTTTAAAAGGTACTTAAAAAGTAATAAGAGCAAGGTACACGAGGGCCATGGTTATTAATGTGACTATTTGTACTATTTTTATTTATAATAATAATTTGTATTTGTATTTTTTTAAATGAATATTGTTAAATGTGTTTTAATATTTTTTTTTTCTAAATAAGATTAATTCTATTAAGAGAGCATATAGTACAAAGTGATATTACAATCATGAGTAGCAGAATATTAGGGAGCGGGAAATGATAAACTATCAACCTCGGTCCCGAAGAGAAACCATGGACTAAGAAGAAATAGACTAAAAAATATCACAAAGGATAACAGGACATAAGGGTCTACCTAAAATGGATCGCAACCTCTATACAAAATTTTTTCCCTTTTTTCTTACTAACTTTGACCCAACCATTGTGGAGCGGTTGGGCAAGAACGATTTGCAGATTGTTCTGCGCTGAAGGTGGAGTTTCCTTATCTAAATCTAATGAGAATGACTCATGAGTGTGTTTCTAATAAATCGGAGGTTAAGAGGGATCCTCAGGGTTAGCTGAAGGCATGTCCTACATGTTTTAAAGATCCTCCCCTTCCGCTTCAATCTCCTCTTCGTCTGAGCTAAAGAACTCTATGTCATCCATGGGAGGTGGATCGCAAGGTTTCTAGCCTTTGGATTTTTACTTGCGTATGATGTTCTTATTTTTGTCAAGGACTGAGGCACATGTGTTCCGAAGGTGCCCTATCTAATGGCAGTAACGGCATCAGAATGCAGTGTTCTCAAAATCCAGGGTCTGAGTCCAGTGGAAGTCCCCAAATTTGAGGTTCATTTGATTAGGCAGACCTTTGCTTATGTCTATTTCTGCACAAATTTTTCCAAAAGTGTATATTCCTTTCTCCCCTATAGAGGTAACTGTAGCCAAGAAGTGGCCCAATGAGTTTCCAATCCCTTGGAATATAGAGAAGTGCCATAAATGTGTGGATAGGTTCAAAAGTCATACCCAAATGGGAAGCTTGGTGATGACTGCTGTAGTGGGGTTGAAATCTTGGAACAAGGGGGTGAGGAATAACCCTGCAGTTCCCCAACACCATGGGCCTCCTGTTAAGGATTTCTGATAATCTTTGTTGAAAGAAAAAACTACAATGAAGAAACCCTTCGAGCAAGGGAAGACTTTGTTGTTGTTGCTTCAGTTAGAGTGGATTTATTGCTATAGACCTGCTGTTTGAGGCCATAGGTCGTTAAGCTTGCAAATGATGGCAGTCTTTGCAAATGTCTGGTATTTATCATCCAACGATGGATGGGTGATTTTTATGGTGGGGACTTCCTCCCTCTTTTCCACCAAGAAAGACTTGGGACCCTCAGCTAGTTCAACATTTTTCTTGGGTGGCTATGCATGGACTACATCCTTGTAGGAGAAAGCTGGAGAAAGCAGGGAAAGAAGATGGTTGCCCAGATGCTCCTCCTCTTAGAAGTAGGGTAAGAACAACCGAAACATGTCTATCAATACTGTAAAAAGAGAGGGGAAGAGGGTCTTCTATTTTTTCACCTTTATAAAGAAATCTCTGAAGTGTCGAGGGGATCCCCAACCTGCGTTCGAGATTGCTTGAGAGGTCTTGCACTAGGTCTGTAGATCACACCCAATGTAGCATGATTCTACCTGAGAGAATTGAGAAGGGTAGAATGACCTAAAAGCCCCATCTTGCCGGTGCAAATATATGTTTTGGTCGTGCTTGAAACTTTTATTCCCAGATTTTTCAAGCCTATATGGGATTTTTCAAGGGGTCTTGGTGCCCCAGCACCCCAATCTTGCAGATCCGAGGATCAGAGCTATTGCAAGTCCTCTACTGTGGAATATTCTGCATTGCTGCCTGTGTGGTAAACCTCATTCCTATGCGTGATTATTTTGTGTGGGAGAGCATCACCTTCTATCCAGATCTGAATCCCATCTTTGTTGTATCTAGGGCCCGTAGCTTGAGCTAGAACCAGAGCGGCATTTGGATTTGCAGCAAGGATTTTGTTCACCTTATTGCCTTCACCCTCATCGCTATCGATGATCGCGAAGCATATTGGAGCATGGTGCCAGAGTGGGGTGCCGAGGGGAGCTGCTTCTATGACATCCTCTAGAGAATTTTACACCACTGTATCGTTGGCGACTACAGTGATATCTCGATCAATGGTGATGGCAGCAGAGGCGGGTGGGGCAGGAGCTGAACCTTTGATGTTCGCGATCGCAGCAAAGCACAGCAAAACCCTAGAACTGGCCATTATGACTCTCCTATTCTTGATTTGTAGAAAATTTATGAGTGTGTTTTAATATTTTTATTTAAAATGGTAATTTATATTTGTATTTTTTAAAATGAATATTGCTAAATGTGTAATTGAGTAAAATGTATTAAATTGATATTCTATTTTTTAAGATAATTATTTAAAAAATTCAAAGTATGGTGAGTTTTTTTTTATTAATCTTTGAGTCTATATGTGTAGAGAATGAATCTATCTCAAGTCCCAAACAAGATTCTCATGTCCCAAAAAATATTCTTCTTTCTCTTCTTACAATAGCTTCCATATTCACACTCCTCTCCTCCTCCCTGCAAAATTTAAACTATGAGGCACAAGGTAGTTGCTGCATATAGGAAAATTTAGATATGATAAGAAAAATATGATACTCTATTCTAATTTTCAGTAAAAATGTGATGGCAAGTGTGCTCTAAATTTTGACAATTTCATGGTTAATGTAGTATAAGCTACATGAAAATTTACAGTCTTGTATACAAGATCAAGAAACCTATGACCAATATCCAACACCATAGAGCAAGATATGTTCACCAATTCAACAGTTTCCTATGCCCAATATCCAACACCATAGAGCAACACATGTTCACCAATTCAATAATTGCTTCCAAATCTCTCTTAGTGATTTCGGTTAAAAATGTGACAACAAATATTATAAATTTACCTATGTAGTTAGAATAACTAAAATGTAGGTTGAATAACGAAATATAGTTGGAATAACAAAATAGACTAAGTTGAAAGAGGTGGCCCAAGAGGCTTGTATGCACGGATAATTTGATCAATAAAAGCTTCAAAGTGATTTTATCCTTCAATTCCTTTAGTTTCTAATTGAGTTTCTTCTATTATATTGTTTTTTTCCTTGTTTTCCCCTCAACAAGTGGTATCAGAGGAAACTAGAGAAGCAGAGGAAAATAGAGAAATTCCAGAATCCAGTTGGCAATGAGTCACTCTAAGAAGGTCTACATGGGAAAGAAGAACACCAAAAAGGTATGAAGACTCTGCTTCATCATTTGCATTGATTACTGAAGATGGGGAGCCATCTTGTTATCAGGAAGCAGTTGATGATGCAGATAGCAAGATATCGAAAAAGTCTATGGAAGAAGAAATGGACTCGTTAGCCAAGAACAATACCTGGGATCTTGTAGAACTTCCTGAAGGGAGAAACATTGTTGGGTGCAAATGGGTCTTCAAGTTCAAGAGAAAATTTTATGGAAGTATCGAAAGGTATAAGGTGAGACTGGTTGCAAAAGGGTATTCTCAAGTTGAAGGTATTGACTTTCATGAGATCTTTTCACCAATAGTTAAACTTGTTTCTATTCATACTGTGTTAGCACTAACTGCTTTACTTGACCTTGAGTTAAAACAGTTAGATGTTAAAACAACCTTTCTTCATGGTGATTTGGATGAAGAGATATATATGGATCAGCTAGAAGGTTTTGTACAAGGTCGCAGCAGAGGATTAGTTTGCATGCTCAGGAAAGCATTGTATGGCTTGAGGCAGTCGCCCAGGAAATGGTACAAGAAGTTTGATTCCTTCATGGTGAGCCAGAATTTTATCAGAGGTGAGTATGATCATTGTGTATGCTTTAAAATTTTCAATGGAATATTCATTATCTTGGTGTTGTATGTTGATGATATGCTTATTGCAAGCAAAAGCATGGAAGAAATCAGCAGGGTAAAGGCTCAGCTATCTAGGACATTTGAAATGAAGGATCTTGGAGCGAAAAAACATATCTTGGGCATGGAGATACACAGAGATAGGAAGAATGGTAAGCTTTGGTTATCACAATAGAAGTATGTGGAGAAAATACTTGAAAATTTTGGTATGAACAATGTGAAACTTGTTAATGTTCCATTAGCTTCCCATTTTAAGCTTTCTTTGGATTTAAGTCCTAGAACTAATGAAGAAAAGAAGTATATGTCTTGCGTACCATATGAAAATGCGGTAGGAAACTTAATGTATGCAATGGTATCTACAAGACCTGAAGTTTCACATGCAGTTGGAGTTGTCAGCAGTTTCATGGCAAATCCAAGGGAAGAATATTAGCGAGCAGTGAAATGGGTGGTTTGGTATTTGAGAGGCACAAGTAACCATTGCATCAGCTTTGATGGTCGTGAAGGTATATTCTGTGGATATGTGGATGCTGATTGTGTAGGTGATTTGGACAAAAGGAGGTCTACTACAGGTTATGTTTTTACTCTTGCAGGTGGAGGAATCAGTTGGATGTCAAAGCTTCAAGAAACAATTTCTTTGTCCACTACTGAAGCAGAGTATATAGCTGCTTCAAATTCCTGTAAAGAGGCAATCTGGTTAAAAGGTCTGCTTGATGAGATTGGAAGGACGTTGGAGAAAGTGAATGTGTTTTGTGACAGTCAGAGCGCTATTCATTTGGCTACAAATCCAGCCTATCACAGCAAGACCAAGCACATCGATGTAAGGTATCACTTTGTGAGACATGTAATCGAAGGCGGCAAAGTAGTCCTCAAGAAGGTCTGCACACAGGACAATCATGTAGATATATTCACGAAGCTAGTTATTGTAGAGAAGCTGAGGTGGTGTCTTGCTTCTCTCGGGTTTTAGAAAAGATCATGAATGGACATTAGGAAAATTTGTTGTCAAGGTGGAGTTTGTTAAAAATGTGACAACAAATATTGTAAATTTACCTATGTAGTTAGAATAAATAAAATGTAGGTTGAATAACGAAATATAGTTGTAATAAAGAAATAGACTAAGTTAAAAGAGGTGGCCCGAGAGGCTTGTATGCACGGAGAATTTGATCAATAAAAGTTTCAAAGTGATTTTATCCTTCAGTTCCTTCAGTTTCCAATTTAGTTTCTTCTATTATCTTGTTTGTTTCCTTGTTTTCCCCTAAACAATTTTTCAATAAACGTGTTTTTACTGCTCTTGAATTGATGAAAGCCATCATGGTTTCATATAGGAGAATTTTGTTTTGATAAGAAAATTGTGATACTTTATATTATCCCTTTTTTTCTTTTTAATGATTCAATTAAGATTAACATTTGTATGTTGTCATGAGGAGATTTTTTATTTTTCATGTATATTACCTTTTATAACTCTAGGAGGTTCTTAATATTTCCTTTGTTTTTAATAAATTGAACTCAATTGTATATTTAAAAATATGATTAGGTAAGAGAATTTTATGATTATAATTAATTTTTTCCAAGTTGACAATGTGAATATTTATTTACCTAAAGTTGGCTCCCATGTTCAATACCTCCCCATGGGATTTGAAGATAATAGGTAATGGAAATTCAACTACATATAAAACAAATAATTTATACATGGCATTCAATTCTTTATTAATAAATTTGTTTTAATTAGTAGGGAATACAATAATTTTGTAATCAAATAATAGGAGAAAACATATTCACTTATACTTTATTTGAGTAAATATATGTGTGTAAAATAGTTTAATCAAAAATTAGATTTGTAATTATAAAATATAAAACTATATCTTAAAATTGTGAAATTAGTTTGTATTTTTTGTTTCTTATGTATATAGAGAAAGAATAAACCAAGATTGGAGTTTAGAAAATAAACCATAACATAAAAAACAATATCTCCTTCCAAAAATGTCTCCATATTAAAATGGCATTCACTTTGTTGTATACCAAGACTATTTTTATTCATATACAATATAAAATTTATGACAAGCATGAAATTAACGCTCAAATATGTAGATGAACTTGGAGTAAACTCTATTTCTGTTAATAAAAATTTTCTTTATTTACATATATGCTAGATAGATTGTACTTACGTATTTAAAATATCTTAGTTGAGTTACACACTCATTTCATGCTTGTTTCAGAGGATTATTAATCACCAAAGGATTTTCACCCCCAATTTCTTATTTCAATATCTATAACAAATTTTTTATATATGGAACATATTATGTTGGTTTATATATCTTTTCACCCACAATTTCCTATTTCAATATCTATAGCAAAATTTTCTGGTTGATAACCCTTATCATCAATATCTTTGAAACCTCAACAACTTATTTCTTCTAGGCTACTCTTTCCTATGATATTTCCTTATGGCGTTTCTTTTGCAACATGTGGTGCAATTGCTAGTTAGTTATAAATGTAAATATTAATTCCATTGAAATAGAATAGAGATATGTAATATATAAGGTAAGTATGACTAAAAAGAAATAATTTAATAAAATTATTTTTAAAAACTTATAATAAGATATTTAAAATACAACAATTAATAAGTTTAATATTTTTAATGTTTAGAAACATGTATTCACTGTTTAATATTCAAATTTGCAACTTAAATATATTACTTTGTGTATTTATGTATATAAAATAATTACATTTCGTGGTTTTAGATATTAGCCTTACAAGTGTCCATTGTTTAGGATATATAATAATAATAAGTGAAATGAATGTTTTTATTAAGATTATTAAATGAATGTCTGACCAAGTATATATATAATTAAAGCTTAGTTGTTTTTTAGCAGTTTTGCTTCTGTGATCCATAAATTGTGAGAAAAATATTTCGGTAAAAATCACATCCAAATAAATTTGGTTGACGCGTTTCGAACCAACCAGTGCGGTTCATCATCATGACAAGATGAAAAATCTGATCAGGAAACCCAATTAAATAGATGTCACACCTCCCATTTTCCTTCCAAAAAAAAAACTTCATTCATCTTTTCAAGTTAAATTCTAGCAAGGTATTATACTATTACTTTGCAGATTTGATCAGATCAGAATTGTTTCCCCAATTTCAATTTATTTCCATGTATCAACTATATTCAACTACATGGAAATGAAATAGATTTGTAACCCCAATTGAATTTAAATAAATTGTAACAAAACATAATCATAATTAACATAACCCCTAATGGGTTTATATATCACCAGCCATTTTATGTCCCACCTTTGTTTGTATACATTCAACCTATTCGTATATTTGATACACCTATGGGAAATCGATTCGCTTTCACATGTTGCCCACATTGTTATATGTCAATGGCCTATATTAAATCACTTTGATTTACTATGTTTATTACCCCGTGTCTCCACTCGTTGATGAAATATAACCCTTAGTGGGATTTAATTTACTCATGTTTATATCTATGTGTACACAACACTCATGTCTATTTATTGATTTCTCGTCCTTGTTCATATCAAGATTTGAAATCGTTTGTGTTGGCCTCCATGTAATACAATTTTTCAAATTGGTTCATCGTTGTTGTAAAATGAGATGTGAAGCTATATTCCATGTAGGATCATATATGGTTTTCCGTCTCATCGTAGAGGTTGTAATGGTTCTTTGTCCATTCGGGGTCACGTGAGTTAGCTCCACGTCGCTCGGGACTCCTCCCGTCAACCTACATGGTTGCCAAGGCAATTTCTATGGCACGGCCAACACGCTGCGACATTTAATTGCATTGCTTGTCATATTAAACATTGAACGTATGATGTACATTGCTCATTAAACTCTTCGATCCGTGGCTTCACCCTTTGGATATTTCCAGGTGGACGATGCCGATTCATTCTGTGCGTTAGGGTTTCGTTGATTGATTCAGGAGGCCTTGATATAAATTCACCATGTTAATTTGTTCGTCGGTTCTTTTTTTTCCTTCCTACGCGTTTGGTTTGTCCCGTGACAGTGAATTTCAGTGCCATAGAAACTGAGCGGGACTCATTCCAGTCTTTGGCGTATCTCTGAGCTACAATTGAAAATTTCAGGTATGATATTTCACGCTCTGTTCTTGTCGTTTAACATGGCATTTCCTTTTCTGGTTCAGAATTAGGCTCCATGCTTCGTGCCCTTACTGAGATTATTGGATTTAGATGGATCATTTACCATCGTTTAGTTCCATATTGAGTTACGTCTACCAATTTGTCAAGATTGTGTTGCGTCTCACAATTTGTTATATTGTTTTGCAGAGAATTGGTTATTTCGATTTCAAGGTATTCGATTGTGCGTGGGTTAAATTCATAGTATTGGTATTTCCTTACGCGTATTCTCAAGAGCTAGACTGGAACGAATGTTCTTGTGATTTTGTAGATGACCCTCTACCTTACTCTTATCGCAGGTTTCTCTGAGGTCATTCACATTGCACTAGAGGGATTCTAGCCCTCTCGACATTCTGGTTCATTTTTGTTTTTCGACCTGTGTAGGGCGCCATTCATACTGTTCGTTCACTAGAGTGCCAGCTTCCTTATTTAATTTTGAACGCCAACCTCCAAGTTGTATTTATGAAAATTCCTATTTATATGTACAAGTTACGGATGGATTTGAGTTTCTTTCTCACCAGGTAGCTATTCCCTTCTTAATTATCATTTTATCTTCATTCACGTTATTCTTCCTCGTCACGTTCTGCATCGTATTTATTTTTGGGTTTTGTCTCTTACAGGTAACTACGACCCGCGTCTTACTCTCTCTCTCTTGAACATTGAGAGTCGTGGCTTCCTTCGACATTAACATTGACTCCTCTTGCCACTTGCAGGTCAGTATTCACTGAACACTGGTTAGAGGAAGTCCGCTCTTCTCTCATTGTTCTATAATGTTTCTGACAGATTAAAATTGTATTCATAAAGTTGTAAAATTTTGACAATTATACATGTTAAATCCCGACACTGAATGTCTATTTATATCAGCTCCTGGAGTATTATGAATTGTCCTCAGGTCAAAGTGGCCTTGTAATCATTTGGATTTTTGTATATATATATATATATATATATATATATATATATATGTTGTTTCCTGTTTTCCATAATACCCATTTTGATTTAGTGGATTAATATGTGTTCCAGTGGATTTCTCTCTTTACTCTTTTTGACTTGGCTCTAGCTTAAGATTTGCTGATGGAATTTTCAATTTTTGTATCCCCCACATTCTGTGTATTTTATTGCCTGGAAGCTCTGAGGCTATACCGTGGTTAAACTATATTCATGAAATGGTGATATTTTAGTGAATATTGTACTGTTCTTCTCCATATTGAAATTCAGTTGCCTGTATTCTTATAACTCCACATTTTAATTTGGTATTCAAGTAATTAATCTATCTATACCAATTTTGTAGTAGGAAGGTTTTCTTTTCCAATGATTTTGTATGTGGTTCTCATACCACACTAGTTTGTAGTTTTGATAGTAACAGTATCTAAGTCTCTTCAATAATTTTGGGAATAGTACAAAATATTTACCAGCTCTGCTCTACCCCTTTGTTTATTAATTTGCACAGGATATTTGTCTAAATTATCTACAGGTGGTGTGTGAATATCTTTCTCTATGTTTATGTCTAGAAGACATTTGTATTTAAAATATTCCACTATACTCCCTTGCCTTTGGTTTACATGATAGACTAGAATACATATAGTTAAATATGCCCTGCTATTGTGAAATCTGCATGTTGTTTATTTACTAAACTTTCTTCCATCTATTAGTTCTATCCTCTAATGCAGGAATGATTACATAGAATAAATATTAAGGAGCAGTCTCCTGCTAATTGATGTTTGCTTCCTTCTGGTGTAGAATTAACTTCTTATATGTAGAAATAATCTTTTCCTACTCATTTAAGGCACAGTTTAAATTACAGTTCGTATAGGGAAATTTTCAAAGTTAGTATAGTAACTCTCACACTGCTTTATCCTACTCATGTTCATAATTTATACTAATAGATCAGAAGCAGTCCAAAGTTCAATTATCTATAAAGGAATATGTATCCTCAGATTTAAACCAACCTCGGTTTAGAATTTCTGTTGGATTCTACTCTACAGATTTCTCTTCTACAACTATACAGAATTATAAAGGTGAATTCCTTATGATTAATTTTGTTAAATGTAGCATTAATAAATCAAATCTAAAAATCAACTATTATATGTAGCCAATTCATACTATATGAAATAAACACACCAATAATTTTAGAGACATACCACTCATGCAGTCGACCAACCTCCCAACCTTAGAGTCCTTTTGTCTCCCAGAACTCACCCCCGAGCTGAGATCATCTCCTAGAACAGACTAACCTCTAATCTGTTTAGGAGCAGCTTATTTAAGCTATTGTTCCCCAAAGCATGTTTCTAATTCTGCGTCCAGAATATCAAGATGCTTTTCTTCCTGTTTGCCTAGGCTTCCCATTTTATGGATTCTTTAAAGTTGTTTTATGCTTTTCCTTAGCTTTTCCAGCTTTTTACCTCTTCCCAACTATTTTCCTCATCATTGAGGAATTTAGATTCTTCCTCAAAAATCTAAATTAGAAATAATTTCTTTCGAGGATTTTTGAAAGATTGTGGGGAAAGTATTTGCCTTATCCATCCTCATGGATTTAGCAAGTGATCTCATAAATCTTATTTTGGTCAATCTGCACACAACCATTTTATTCATTTCCTCAAATTTGAATATTTAATTACATTCACAACACACTTGTCCTTTGGGGTCCACTCCCCTTAGGATTAAAGTTCAAATGTCTAGTTTAAAACAAAACACATAAACTAGGGGTGTTACAATAGATAAGAAAAGCTCCAACTAGTCGTTGTAAAATAACAGCCAGTTTGACTAAATTTAGGTCATAAAATCATAAAATCAAAAAAAAAATATATATATATATATATATATATATATAATTTCTTTTATTAAATGATTAAGGTTTATAACTTGAATATTATTAATTTTTAATTTTTATAAAATAAGAATTATTCAATATATTTTTGACGATTAAATAAATATTTACTATTATATATATTTATTTCTATTTTTAGAATAATAAAT
This sequence comes from Pinus albicaulis, assembly GCA_034641835.2. Classification (NCBI taxonomy): domain Eukaryota; kingdom Viridiplantae; phylum Streptophyta; class Pinopsida; order Pinales; family Pinaceae; genus Pinus; species Pinus albicaulis. Next base: position 455,898,596 of record CM076573.1, read on the forward strand.
AAAATATTAAAAAAAATGATTTTTATTTATTTTTATTTTTATTTATTTTAATGATGGATTAAATGCTAAAATATCAAATCAATTTAAAAAAAAATGCATAAGTATTTTTTTTAAATAAATAAATAAATAAATATTTATAGATTGAATTTAATAAATCTATTTTAATTTAATAGTATGTTAAAAAAGGAAAAAAAAAAAAGAAAAAAAAAACTAGGAATGAAGTCAGCTAACCTCCAAGAGGCCGGTTAACCTCAACAAGGACAATGGGTGGATGGTTAGCAGATGTTGGATTCCTGCTCTTCATTCCTTTTTTTTTTTTTTTTTAACATACTATTAAATTAAAATACATTTATTAAACTAAAGTGGCGTAGAAGATCACATGCATACTTGGACTAAGAAAGGGTAATACCTTCTTTGGATTGCAAGACTTGAAGACCAAGGAAATGATGCAAGTGTCCTAAGTGTGTCATTTCAAACTTCTTTTTGACGCTAGACTTCACTTGGTTTCTATGGTTGGGATCCCTACAAGTAAGGATAAGATCATCAACATAAAGAACAAGGATGGTGAAGGACTTACCCACTTTCTTGGTGTAGACAGTGTTGTCAGAATGACACCTAGAAAAGCCATTATCTAATAGAAATCTATCCATTTTGGCATACCAAGCCTGAGGAGCTTGTTTGAGACCATAGAGATACTTCATAAGGTGACAAGCAAGGCTAGAGTCATTTTGGATAAATCAAGGGGGTTGTTCCATGTATATTTCTTCATGCAAATCCCCATGTAAGAAGGCGGACTTAACATCCATATGATGGACCTCCCATTTAAAGGAGGCAACAAGGGAAAGAACATGGTGGATAGAATTCATTTTGGAAATAGGGGTGAAGGTTTCAGTATAGTCAATGCCTTCAACTTGTGAAAAACCTTTAGCAACAACACGAGCTTTATGTCTATCCACTTTTCCATCTGGTCCAAACAGGGTAAGTTCCTTAGATCAAACACCAAAGGTCACCTCTCACAAATAGACCAGAAATTAGTACACCAGTATATCACATGGTTAAAACCCTCAAAGAGGGAAACAGTCCATGGCTTGAGCCAATGTGACCAATTCATGAAATTATTAATATAAGAATAAAGTATACATATGTTTATCTCATAAACGGTCACCAGAAAAATGACCCTCCATGCTCTTTAAATAGAGATCATGGACCAATCGAGTGTTAAGCCATGGATCAAGTGTCATTAATACCAAGGAGAGAGTGAATCATCGTATCAATACAAATCATGACCGTCAAATTATAAGTTACGAATATACATAGTAAAGAAACACACTTTGCCTAACTCTACACTAGACCTAGTTATACTTAATTATTTCGTATGTGTCAGAATATTATAACAAACCCTAATCATTTATTGTACATTGGTTTAGAGGCTTTGGTGTTAATGGTCCGCCTAAAAAGATTAGAAGTGAAACTATTACAATTTTATCATCTAAACCTAGATGAACTTAAAATATAGAAAATACAGTGCTCTTTTTTTTTCATTACCATTAAATATAAAATAGAATATAAAATTTTAAAATAAACTCCTTTTATTTTATGATATTCTCATAAGTTTTTGGGGCCTCTCTTTTTTTTTCTAATTTTTATCATTACTTTAAAAACATTATGAAACAATTTTTATGATTTATTTTCCTTGATTTTGTATGATTAGGTTATACATTTTGGTATTTAATTCATATTTTTAGTTTGATATGCTAAATTTATTTTTATCTTTCAATTTATTTTTCTTTCTTATTAATGTATCAATCTTACCTTCATTTAATTTAATTTTGAGAAATTAAACTATATCGATCTTACCTTCATTTAATTTAATTTTGAAAAATTAAACTATATCTGCACAATATAGATACATTTTATTTCTCTATCGTCTTTTATATATGCTCATAGTTCTTCTCACCCAAATTTGGGGTAATATTTTTTGATATCCAGATTCGGATCATGCCTTATAATGATATAATCTTCATTTCATTTTGAGAAACTAAACTTTGTTATAATCCATGTATCCAAGAGGCTAGATACTTCCCTATCATGTTTAGTCTATGCTCCAAATGCTTCTCATCAACATTTAGGATAATCTTTCATAGATATTTCATAAGAAGTCTAGATATCTAGATTTCGTTCTTGCCTTATTATTGTAGAATCATCCAAATATAAAATTTCTATATTTTCATTTGAAATTAAAATATATATATGGTACAAAAGGACCTTAGAATTCCGATTTAAGGGAAAGATCTATATCAGATGCAGGTTTTGGACTTAATATTCTTAACAATTTTACCATATTCCATAACAGAAATCCCAATTCTATCACCATTTCATGTTAAATGCTGTAAATTGGTCACGAAACATTACTTGGATTGTTTTATATTATTATAAACATGGAAATAGTATTTAAAAATTTTGACATGTCAAGCAGGCTCCAATTTTTCGATTTAATTGCCATTTCTTTGCATTAAATTTAATCTCACATGCCAGATATATTTATCCTTCGGCGGCAAACATCATAATTTGAGTTTTCAAATTAAAATTTTTGTCTGCTCAATTATGCTCTTAAATGAATGTCAGCAGGGAAAGCAATGAATTGATTCCATGTTGCACCAGCTGCCTCTAAATCGGACATAAATTTCCTGAATAAGTTACCAAGTTTGACATATTAGCGTTAGTGGGAATCAATTTTATTCTGGTAGCTACCATCCGGTTCCAAATCGAAGCCCTCAGTTACTTGGCCATGGACTGGAGATCCGTAGCAGAGCTCTTTCATCCCAGAAAGACAGGAGAGTGAACTTGAACATGAAGTCTCTTGGGGCCTATGTGAGGGTATCCAACACTGTGGGAAGCCATTGCTTTCGGGCTTGAGAAGCCCTAAATTCCCAGCAACTGAGATCAAACCCTCCATTATGATTAAATTGAATTTCGATTTCGATTATAAGATTAGATGTCACATGCAACACTATCATACACAAATCTCCAAGCAATAAAGATTCAATGCAACAGAAAAAATTATACAGTAAATAATAAGCACGGTAAAGCCCGACATTTGACATTAAAAAAAAAATAGAGTACCGATTCAAGAAAAGAAGCCATACTTGAAAGGAAAAAGTGCTGCCAAAACTAGAGATGGAGAAAAGCAAATTTTTTGTAAGTACACCGACAATTTTTTGTTTTTCCTTCAAAGGCTCAGAGGAGACTATGATTCAATTGTGAGCTGGAATGGAGTTTGTATAGATTCTCCAAAGGTAGAAGCGATGTTACAAGTTCTTCTACGGATAACTAAAGTTTGTTTTCGACCAAGAATTAATGCGGCCGATAAACTATTTGGCGGATAAGCGCAGTTCTTTTTTGGCGAATAAGCGACACGCTTCTTAACAAAGTCGGGGGTTGGGTGATTTATCCTTATCAAAGTCGGGGGTTGAGTTTTCTAGGCCGACTAGCTGACGTACTTTGGCAGTGGCAGCTACGAGGCCTTCCCCTTTTGTATGAGCTCCAGCCCCATACAAATATTACGGAAGAAAAAACAGCACCAGAAAGCATTGAAGAACTCAAAATAAGAAGTCGATCACAACGACCGATATTTAAATGCATTAGGTTCGGATCCCTTCATTTACAAATATACATATTGGATGAGGATATTATTATGATATTTCTTTCAAAAATTCATACGGACCATGAAAATTTGAACGGTGGACGGTATCATTTCAGAAAAGTTTATAAAGAAACAACAGAAATCTGGGTAACAGAAATTATTGAGATGTAGCCATAAAAGAAATTCTTGCCTCTCGTGAACTAGGACCAATTCATAAATAGCAATGGCCAGTCGACCATCACCGACATCAGCCTAGTGGCATACACAGAACTTAAATCTCTTAGTTTCTTTAGAAAAGAACACCATCCAATGAGGCCAAAGAATCGTGCCCATAGTCAACCTTCATCCCTCTCTGTTGGTGCTTGATTAGCTAGAATCATGCCCATAGTCAACCCTAATATCTTTGTGTTGGTGCTTGATTAGATAGATATTTCAATAACAAAAAGTGTGGTAGTTTACTTACTCTTTTACTAAATCTTTTTATAAAACAGTTTTCTTCTGTAACTTATTAATAATGACAATATTCCTAAGGCTAAACAAATCGAATCTCCATTTTTTAAATTATCTGTGAAGTAGAAGATACTATTTATCAAAATAAGTATACAAATCAAAGAGCCCCTCCTCACATTATATTTCAAATATCTTTCTTAATCATGAAGTATCCTATATTAAACGATTTATTTTGCACCATTTTCAATCACAAACAATTGCATTAGCAGAGGCATTTTGTGCCATCGTTTGTCCGAAACAATATTATCAAAGGACCATAAGAGCTGATACAATTATCCTAATCCCTTTGGGCTTTGAGCACTGTCCAAAAACTCAGTCAATCTTGCACTCTCTCAAATAGAAAAGCATTACAAATCTTCACAGAGTTTTAAAATGTGAAATCTAAATACTTGGTGAAATAGTTTTTAATCTCCCTTCTTCAACCTATTCTCTGAAAACTAAACCTATAATTAATGAAGAGTAAACTCTAAATAAAAAATAATCTATATTTTTCATTAATTATTTCACTACAATGTATAATCCCATCCTCAATTCAACCCATCAAATTACTTGAAATTTTAACGTATAATCTAAACCAAATCTCACAGAACCCTCACTGCAATGCAATTAAATTAAACGAAAAGAGTTTTATTTGAATAGAACAAAAGGAGTCAAAGGTTCGAACTGAAGTCAACATATGGATGATATGCAAAGTTCAACAAGATCTGATTTGTATTATTTTTGTGACACATTTTACTCAGACCTACCATAAAAAGGAACGACAAAAGGGTAGATTGTTGAAATTTCTTATAATTCCAGAACAAAGGACTGAGAGAATAATACTCTCCTTGTAACACATAAAATAAAAAGAAATTTTCTTATTGCTAAACAAAGATGGCATAAAAATGCTTTCTATTTCATTAATAGAACTAAAACTATTACAAAATGATAGATTTCTTCTTCTCTGAGGGATTCACAAAATATGATTAAGACTGCTACAAACACAGTGATTTTTGGTGTTCTCTGTCTCTCAAGAAAAAAACGCACAAAATAGTGCTCTATGGTCTTCACTGTGTTTTACTCTTCCTGTGGGCTTACACAGCAATACAACACAACAATACAATGCTTGTATTACTATAAGCCTACGGGATTTTTACATTTTATATGGTGCGGTGTAAAAAACATAAAACAAAGAAAAAATAAAAATACACTGCCGGAACATAAAATTTAACCTAAAATTTCTTTGGCGTGATATACGAGTAGAGCCCACATCACAATCGGAAATCGACGATCAGCGAAATTGTTTGAACGAAAAAACTTGCGATGTTGTGATTGCGATTTGCGATTTAGTGATGTTGTGATTGCGCGATGAGTGATTGTGGTGGGACCACATCGCATCGGCGCATCACATCGCATTGAAAACATAAGTGGAAAACATATTTGGATGTTGCGATTGCGATTGCAACAATCACATCACAAATATTACAATGACCTGCAGTCTGGGTGGATGGCGATATGAAATTTGCAATGTGCGATTGCGATTGTGGTGGGACCACATCGCATCACACCATCGGCATTGGCGGAAAACATAAGTGGAGGGTGGAATGGTTAAGTGACGTTGCGATTTTTTATTGCGACAATCGCATTGCAAACTTTCAATCAATGATAAAATTATGGAAGGCGGAACATACATCGTTCCTTTGTGATTTACGATTGCGATTGTGGTGGGACCACATCGCATCACATAAAAACTTCTTCATATCAACAAGACACTTACAATAAAACTTGCGATTACGATCGGCGATGAAGTGGTGGGGACCACTATGACATGCCCCATTCAAAACTTAAAAGGACTTTGTGTGTTTGAACAAAATTTCTTCTTGTTTGGTTGTTGAGGGCTTAAAAACCCGAAGTGATTGTTTTCATTAAAATTCTGTTGTTGCGTGGTTTTGAACCATGAAAGTCCTCATTTCTTCTGCAAATGCAGCTACGCCCATACAAAATTAATTCTCCTCTGCAATGGTGGCTACTGCCCATAAACATTAAATTCCATCTTTACTGTTTTCTCCATTCCTCTTGAATTCACAGAAGTGTACACTCAACCTTCTGCTGCTACTACCCCTATTATACTCTGTTTCTACCTGCACAGGGTATGTAGGTGACTTTAATATTTTCAGAACTCCCCCTTAAATTTAGTTGTTGGGTTATCAGTCATACCCAAGCATTTTCTTAAATATTCAAAATTCTTGTGCCCTAATGGCTTTGTCAGAATATCTTCATATTGCTCCTCTGTTCTACAATGCTGTAAAATGATTTCTCCATTGTTCACCAATTCTATGATATAGTGAAACTTGGCATATATGTGCTTCGTTCTCTTGTGAAACACAGAATTCTTTGATAATGCAATAGTTGAGCTATTGTCACAATAAATCACTGTGCCCTTTCCCGTTCTTGACACAAATTCCTCAACATCCTTCTCATATAAACTGCTTGACACGCTGCTGTTGTAGCTGCCACATACTCTGTCTCTATTGTAGATAATGCTACAATAGGTTGTTTCTTAGAAGCCCATGAAATGGCTCCTGAACCCATATGAAAAACATAACTGGATGTGCTTTTCTGATCATCTACACTTCCAGCCCAATCACTGTCAGTGTAACCAATTAAATCTAAATTTTCTGAAGTAGTATATAAAATCCCATATCTTTTAGTTCCTTTCACATACCTCAGAATTCTCTTTGCTCCTTGCCAATGTGCTTCTTTTGGCCTCTCCATAAATCCAGAATTCAAACTAATATCATGCATAATATCTGTCCTAGCTGTAGTCAAATACATGAGGCTGCAAACTATGCTCTTATACGAAATTGGATCAAAATCCTTGTTGTTGTCATCTTTATTCAAGTTCAATCCCATTAATGTGGGATTGATTGCTCCTTTTCACTCCTACATATTAAATATTTCTAGAACATCATTAACATATTTTTCTTGTGAGACAAAAATCCCATTTTATTTTGTTCTACTTCTATTCCTAAGAAGTATCTCAACAATCCCATGTCAGTCATTTCAAATTCATCTTTCATGACTGTTTTCAAATTTTCAATGAGGTAATTATCATTACCTGTGAATATCACATCATCAACATATAACACAACAATGAGCATCTTACCATCCTTTTCTTTGATGTATAATGTGGGTTCTCCTTCACATTTTTCAAACCCATTTTCCAGTAGATAGGAATTTATCATACTGTACCATGTTCTTGGTGCTTGCTTCAACCCATAAATAGCTTTCTTTAACTTGCAAACTTTATGCTCTTGGCCCTTTTTCTCATATCCTAGAGGTTGTTCCACATAAACCTCTTCCATTAACACTCCATTTAAAAATGTTGATTTTACATCCATTTGATATACTTTCCATTTATTTTGTGCTACTATGGACAACATTGCTCTCACTATTTCCATTCTTACAACTGGTGCAAAATTTTCTTCATAGTCTCTTCCATGCTGCTACTTATATCCTTTGACAACAAGTCTGGCCTTTTGTCTTTCTATCTTACCTTCAGCATTTATTTTGGTCTTGTAGACCCATTTTACTCCAATGACTTCTTTACCTTCTAGGAGATCAACCAACTCCCATGTTTTATTCTTCTCTATGGCATTAATTTCATCATCTATAGCTTCTATCCATTTTATATCTTTTATAGCATCTTCAAAATGAATAGGATCATCAACATTACAATACAAAGAAAATAAGGAGTTCATACCTTCATTTTCCACTTCCTGCTCATAAATCTCATTTATATTTCTAAATCTTGTTCCTCTTTAATTTGGTGTAGTTGTGCTTGAAGAAACACTCAAATCTGCTCCATGTGGTGTGCTTGGAGAAGCACTCGCATTTCTTTTCAAGGGAGTTCTTACTCCTGCTTGAGGTGTCCCTTGTTGTCCTGCTGTTGGTGGAGGTAGTGCTACCGATGAGGTATTATTTTCAGCCACATCTTCATCATGAGACAAACAATTTTTAACATTGACTATTTTCTCAATGCTTCCATCCCATGCTTCCTCTTCAATAAATTGAACATCTCTGCTTATCACAAATTTATTTGTGGATGGGTTATACAATCTATGTCCTTTGGAATATTCACAATATCCAAGGAAGATGCACTTCTCCCCCTTACTATCCAACTTATTCCTTAACTGATTTAGAATGTGTGCATAAGCCACACATCCAAAAACTCTCATGTGGGTGACTCCTTGTTTTTTTCCACTCCATGCTTCTTCTGGAACTTTGTTCATTATAGCTTTTGTTGGGCATATATTCAAGATATATGCTGCACAATTTGCATCTTCTACCCAATATTCATTTGGCAAGTGTTTTTCCTTTAGCATACTTCTCACCATTTCCATTATGGTTCGATTCTTCCTTTCAGCAACTCCATTTTGCTGCGGTCTATACCTTGTAGTAAACTGTTTGTGTATGCCATTCTCTCTGCAAAAATGCAGAAATTATTTTGAGATATATTTACCTCCTCTATCAGTTGTAATAAATTGGATATGTTGCCCACTCTGTTTCTCTACTAGAGCTTTAAAGTGGTAAAAATTTTCAAAGATTTCACTTTTATATTTCAGGAAATAAACTCACACTTTCCTTGTGAAATCATTAATGAAGGTTAGCATGTAATTTCTACCTGAAACTGATGTTGTTTGCATCAGCTCACATAAATATGAATGAATAATTTCTAAGGGTGCTTTCGCCCTTATGCTCTTTCCTCATGGAAAGTTTTCTCTGTGTTGTTTTCCCAAGATGTAGCCTTCACATAGGCTGTCAGGTTTCTCAATCAATGGTAGTCCTCTTACCATTCCTTTTCTGGGCAACAAATTTAATCCTCCGAAACTGAGATGTCCAAATCTCAAGTGCCATAACCAGTTCTCATCTTTCACTTCTTTCTGAAAAGACCTCTTGAGTTACAGTTGCTACATTCTTTCCTTTTCCCTTCAAGTCGTTGTTGAGCTTGAGTGGAAACATTCCATTATTGGTCATTTGTATTTCAACAATAATCTTCTTGTTTTGAGGTATATCCATTATTGTGCACACATCATTCTTAAAGAATAAATTGTAACCTTTGTTTATGAGTTGCCCAATGCTCAAAAGATTACACTTCAAGCCAGGAACATAGTATACATCTGGCACAAAATTCTGCTCATTATTTCTTGCACGGATACTAACTATTCCTTTTCCCTTTACAAATATCTTAGTATCAATTCCTGTGGTTACTTCTGATTTAACTTCTTCATCGAGATTGGAAAACATTGCTATGTTTCCAATCATGTGTTTACTATAGCCTGAATCTAAGAACCATACATCATCTTGTCTATATTGTGCTACATTACATGTTAACAGCACATTCTTTGGGTTCTTTTCTTCTCTTGCTACATTAGCATTCTGCCTATTATTCATGTCATTTTTCTTTTTCCTACACTCATTGGCATAATTCCCATATTTCTTGCAATAATGACAATGGACGTTGGATTTGTCATACCTTTGTCCATTAGCATGATGGTGTTCACCTTGTTGGCTATTTCATTGGCCGTGACTTCGATTCTGATTGCCGATCCTTCCATGTGAATGTGAAGGGCTGTTCTTTCCTCCTTTTTTTTGGCTTCTGCCTCTTCCTCTTCCTCTGCCTTGGCCTCTTCTTCTTCCAAAAGGCATCTGGGTATTGAACGCATGCTCTAGAGATAGGTTTATTGATCTTTCCAATCTCTGTTCATGAGTCATCGACGTTGCATAAAGTTCATCTACCATGAACTTTGAGAGATCCTTAGTCTCTTCTATGGTGGTAACAATAACATCAAACCTTAAGGGTAGACTCCTCAATAGTTTCTCCACAATCCTCCTTTCTTCAAGTGTTTCTCTAGGGGACCTTATCTGTGTGACCATCCCAGTCACATGTGTGAAGAATGAGTCTATGTTATCAGACTCTTTCATACAGAGAGTTTCAAAATATCTCCTCAGCAGTTGTAATTTTGTTGTCTTCACTTTCTCCATACCTTGATAGGCTATCTTAAGAGTATCCCATGCATCCTTGAATTTTTTAGCTGTTGCTATCCTTGGAAACGCACTCTCATGTACTGCTTGATAGAGATAGAAGAGAGCTTTAGAGTCCTTCTTCCTATTACTCTTTAATAAATCCTTCTCTACCTGAGTTAAGGCATTAAAGGCCTGCTCATCAACTGGTTCATCAAAACCATCTTCTACAAATTCCCATAAGTCTTGGGAGGCAAACATGGCTCTCATGGTAATGGCCCAATAATCATAGTTCTTCCCATTAAATTGTGGAAGCTGAGCATTTCCAATACTCATACTAGTGCTTGGTCCAACGATTTCTTATAAACTAAACACTGAACTAATCCTGACTGTGTTTTTGAAACAAAATGTCTTTCCTTCTTTAAAAGATAAACTTTTTCTCTGATGATTGCTCTTTTAAACAAAACAAAACTTTGTTTTTTTTTAGAAATACCTGGACTTAAACTTCTGCTAAGCCTTCACGCTACTGGATAACAGCTACAAAAAATCTTCTTCTTCCTTCAGCTTCTTTGAAACCTTCAAAGAGCCTGGATTAGCTCTGATATAATGTTGAAATTTTTGATAATTTCAGAAAAAAGGACTGAGAGAATAATACTCTCCTTGTAACACAGAGAATAAAAATAAATTTGCTTACTATTGGACAGACATGGCATAAAAATACTTTCTATTTCATTAACAAAACTAAAACTATTACAAAATGATAGATTTCTTCCTCTCTGAGGGATTCACAAAATAAGATTAAGACTACTACAGACGCAGTGCTTTCTGGTCTTCTCTGTCTCTCAAGAAAAAAAACCCAAAATAGTGCTCTCTGGTCTTCACTGTGTTTTACTCTGCCTGCACGATTACATAGCAATACAACACAACAATAGAATGCTTGTATTACTATAAGCCTACGGGCTTTTTACTTTTTATATGGCATGGTGTAAAAAACATAAAACAAAGAAAAAATAAAAATACGATGTTGGAACATAAACTTTAACTTAAAATTTCTTTAGCACGATATACGAGTGGAGCCCACATCGCAATCGGCAATCCGCGATCAGCGAAATGGTTTGAACAAACAAACTTGCGATGTTACGATTGCGATTTGTGATTTAGCGATGTTGTGATTATACGATGAGTGATTGTGGTGGGACCACATCACATCGGCGCATTGCATCGCAATGAAAACATAAGCGAAAAATATATTTGGATATTGCGATTGTGATTGTGACAATTGCATTGCAAATATTATAATGACCTGCGGTCTGGATGGATGGCAATATGAAATTTTCCATGTGTGATTGTGATTGTGGTGGGACCACATCGCATCGCACCATCGGCATCGGCGGAAGACATAAGTAGAGGGCGGAATAGTTAAGTGATGTTGCAATTTCTGATTGCGACAATCGCATCACGAACTTTCAATCAGCAATAACATTTCGGATGGCGGAAAATACATCGTTCCTTTGCGATTTGCGATTGCGATTACGCTGGGACCACATCACATTGCATCGGAACTTTTTCATATCAACAAGACACTTATAATAAAAATTGCGATTGCGGTCGGCGATGAAGTGGTGGGGACCACTAGTACATGCCCCATTCAAAACTTAAAAAGACTTTGTGTGTTTGAACAAAATTTCTTCCTGTTTGGTTGTTGAGGGCTTAAAAGCCCGAAGTGACTATTTTCATTAAAAATCTGCTGTTGCGTGGTTTTGAACCATGAAATACTTCATTTCTTCTGCAAATGCGGCTACACTCATACAAAATTAATTCTCCTCTGCAATGGTGGCTGCTGCCCATAAATATTAAATTCCATCTTTACGGTTTTCTCCATTCCTCTTGAATGCACAGAATTGTACACTCAACCTTCTGCTGCTACTGCCCCTGTTATACTTTGTTTCTACCTGCATAGAATACACAGGTTACTTTAATATTTTCAACACATATTACAATTTTTATTACTTTTCTGGCACATTTTACTGAGACATACTATAAAAATGAATGACAGAACTACACATCACAATTTGTATCACTTTTGTGACCCATTTTACTCAAACATACCATAAAAAGGAACGACAGAACGACACATCACAATTTCTATTTCTTTTGTGACACATTAACTTAACATACCATAAAAAAGAAGAAGGAACGACAGAAAGACACATCACAATTAGACCATATAGTGGACCATCTATAACATATGTGTATGATCTCTACAAAATATGGTTGCCCTAGCCCGGCCCTGAGCCATCATGTTCGAGATCGCGTTCACCAGGATGATCTGATGGGGATATCTTCCTCTCCCTGTCTCTGGTAAAATTGTTCATAAGCGAATGCACGTCAGACACTGGAGATGACTGCGAATCATTTGGCATATGGCATTCGCCAGGTGACAAGGAGACATCAGACTTTTTGGGTATATGAATCGCAATATGAGGCATTCCACCCTAGGTTCCCTCATCCATATTTGCATTCATCTGCTCCTGCCCACACCAAAATACACCAAGATAATGCAGTTGGTGGGCAATATTGCAGATCATATTCTTCTTCATAGCTTGCAGTTTGTCCTTGCTCCGAATTCAGATTAGGATGGATCCCTGTCGGAATTGTAGCTGAAACCTGCCCTATTCTAGAGGATTCCTCTAAAACTGGATGTGTTCTGCAAATGGGACAAGTGGAATGCCAAAGAAACCACATGTCGATACAGTCAACATGGAAACTATGCCCGCAATTGGGCAAAAGCCGGACTTTCTAATTCTCCTCCCACTCGCACAGGCAGACTGCGCACTGCAACCCATCCCTGGAAATCTGTGATGACGGATACACAAATATGGGTAGCGTCTCTAATATCGCAGAATCCAAGCCCACGTTCCGCAGCGTTGCAGGTTCTTATCCTGTAAAATAAAGCTGATGACCCATCAAAGATGATCTCTGTCGTCTCCATCTGATAAATCTAGCATAAACGTGCAGCAAAATCACCAGAAAAGTCACAATAGTACAAATTCTGACAAAGATCGTGATATCATCATATTTGTTCTGGGCATCATTGCCAGGCGGCTGATTAAAATCACTGACCGGGTTCATTTTATATATCAAATTGAACCCACGAAATTGTCTTTCGAATGGACCTGCTCTCGGCCCTCAAATCCCTTAGATTGCCTGCGCTGCAGGAAAAAGACACTGCCCCTCAATTTAAGTAAGCAGCGTCTCCGTTGCCCAAATGAATCGAAGTTTGACCCTAAAGTAAGGTATGGTTCAATGGTTTCGATGAATACCCGCATCTACGGTGTTATTATTTTCATATTTCAGTTAAATAAAAGATAGTAAGAGATAACTGTTTAGAGAATTTTTGTTTTTTAATGATAACTATTAACTATTAAATTTCTGTTAATTTATTTTTAAAGTATTTTTTTTAATCTTTTTTCTTTAATCAAAATAATTATCAATTGAGCCAGAGACTCAGATGCAATCCACCATATTTTTGTGTCAACTCGCATGCAATCCATCATACTTTTGTGTCAACTTGCATGTTACGAACCATATTTTTTAGGTCCATGACTTGTTCTTCTCTCTGTGGTTATTTGGTTAGCTTAAATAGGAAAAAACATTACATGAAAATTAAATAGATGATGAGAAGTGTTAAGTAACCCTTGGAATATAACAAAAAATAACATTATTTATAACAAAAAAAATATTTATTATTAACAACGATATATATTATAAATAACATAAAACAAATAATCATGTATATAAAATCACATCAAAGCAAATTGAAGCGTGTGGTTCATCATGAGGATAAGATGAAAAATATGATCAGAGAACCCATTTAAGTAGATAAAGGGAGCTCCAACTAGTAGTTGTAAAATAACGGCTAGTTTCACTGTGGTAAGAAACATAATTAAAAGTTATTTAATAGTTGTCCTATTATTTATTTATTCATTTTATTTATTTAATACTTTCTGAAATTTAAAAAAAAAATTGATACATACCATTATTTTTATATTATAATTATTAAAATTATGTAAACTTTTTGTTTTTTTTTTAATAAAAAATTTGATAATGAATTTTATTTTTAGAGTTTTGTTTTTGTTTTTTTTAATATTAATGAAAGGAATTAGCAATTGGGTTAGAGACTCGCATGCAACCCACTATACTTTTGACTTGGAGGCTAGCATGCTACCCACCATATTTTTGAGGCCCATGCCTTGTCTTTTTCTCTGTAATTACTTGGTTGGTAGTGAATTTAGGATCTCTTAGTTTTGAAATTTGGATTTCTTAGTTGTGAATTTTGAATATTTTAGTTTACACAATATTCTCATTATTTGGATCATCTATTGAGCTTCACTTCCTAGACAATTTAAAGATTATCCTCTAAAATTTTTCTAAATAAATATATTCCACTTAACTTTATGTTATTAATGAAAATGAATATTTTTGTAGATAAGTTTGAATATTTATATATTTTGATTAAAATACCATGGAACATTTTAATTTTTATACCATGGGTCAATACCATGGAACATTTTTATTTTTATTTTATTTTATTTTTATAGGGTTATTTTTATTTTTTAATTGTATTTTGACCAAGTTAAAATGCTTACATCACATTACTCTCTTTATTTAATTTAATTTAAATTAAATTTTTTTTTTTGTCATTTGACTTAGTTAAAGCATTAAAAATTACAATACAACATCTCTATCAATTTTTCAGCACTTAATAAATTAATAAATTGAGCTTTATAGTTAATTTTTTTACAAATTTTATATAAAATTTAACTTTGCAAAATTTTAGCTCATTTTGTAAAAAACAAAATTTAAACATCATACATTTTTACACTTTTCATAACAAAATTTTTTAATAAAAAATTGTTGGTATAAAATTGTAGATGTCTACAATCATTAAAAAAAAAAAAAAAAACATAATTTTAATCTATTCATTTATTTAAAATACATTTTGAAATTCTATTATTATATTAATGAAAAAAACCACAAAAACATAAAGTTATTAAAGTTTGTTTTCTTAACCTATATTATAATAATTTTCATAAAAATAATTCTGTCAAGCTTACATTTTATTTTATGAAATAAAATTGTAATCTAATTTAAAATGATTTTTTTAAAAGTTTGGTAGTGCCTTTCATTTTTTTTATCTTTTTCTTTTCACTCTGTTTTTATCAATATGGCTAGATACATCACCTCGATGAGGAAAAGGAATTGAACCTAACAATTAAAAATAATTACTCATTTGCACTTATATAATCACTTCTTAAAAAAAATTAATTTAATATTTTAAAAATGGTGTAATAATATAAAAATAAAGGAATCAGCTAAAGTTTGTATTTTCAAATTCTAGTTAAATGATATATACTTTTTTTAATATTTGGTTTCAATAAAAGAGTATATTATTTTTTAATGTTTCGATTTAATAAAGGTATATATTATTTTTTAATATTTTGTTTTAATAAATTTATAAATAAATAAAAGTAATACAAAATTTACATAATAATTTTTTTGTTTTTTCTGTGTATTTTAAAATTTAAAAAAAAATTAAAAATAAATAAATAAAATATAAATTTATTTATAAATTAATAAATGAAAAAATAGTTTTATTTTTTAATATATCATAAAAAAATAGAATATATTTTTGAATCATACGCGTGAGTTTATTTAAATAATAAAAATTGGAAAAATATTTGTTAGAAATCAAATAAGAAGTTTTTCGAATTTTTATTATTTAAAATTTATTTTTAGTTGTAATTTCACTTGAACTAATAAAACATACGTTTTTTATTAAAATATTTCAAATCATAAAATTTACAATATTGAAAAACATCCCACAGCGTCAAATGCTCACCATTGCGAAGACTCGCCTATTCCATAGGCACGTACGTAATGAGCTGCTTTTCAATACGTTGATTTAAGAGGAGAAAAATGGTCTCGAGTTACTATGGCGGGCCCGACACCCTCTTTACGCTTTCACCTTGGACCACGCATTCCTCCTAACGTTGGTCAACATGGAATACGGGGTAATCAAACGGAGCTCGCCATCCTCACTCCGAGTTAAAACTTGGTTAGGTTTTTTAAGTCAAAAGGAAAATTGTGATTTTATTAAGATTAATTTTATAAATGATAATTGGAAAAAATATGTCAATTAATTTGATTTGATTGACCAAATTTGTATTATGTTAAATAATATTTTGATCCTAGTACTAAAATGAAGAAATTATCCATGAGTAAGGAAATCTAAGCTAGATCACACAAATGAACCAAGTTTTAAATATAAGTTAGTAGTAAAATGAAAAATGGTTTATGATTGCCCAGAGTGGAAGAGTTGTAAGGTGATGTATAATTGTCTTAGTATCGAAGAGATATAAAGTTATGTTATGTAAATTTTTTATAACAATAAAAGGAAAATAAAAAATAAATTAAAAGAATTAATAAAATATAAAAATAAAATTAATAAGTTTAGTTATGAATAAAAACATTTTAATTAGATCAAATTATAAAAAAACAAAAATAAAAGAAATTAAATAAAATTAATAATTATAATTATCAAATATTATTAATTAAAGTAATTTAGATCTATTTTAATTTTGGATCTATCAAACATTTATAAAGATTCAATTTCTTGAGATGCAAATCTTTTTTAGAAAGAAAAGAGATGGGATCCCTCTAGGATCTTGTTAGATCGGGAGTTAAGATGGATCTAGGTTGGTTTAAATTTATGTACATTATATCGAAACTATATGAAAAAAATGACTATATTTTTATGTATCTTGTAACTGAATTAACTTTTTAATGTGTGTGAGGAAGAAGTGTTGTGCAGAGTAACCAACATAAAAAAGTCGTGTGAATGTTCCATACCTCTCCCTACTTCTTCCGCATATATCTCTCTCACACAATACTATTGATTAAAAAATCATGTTTCATTTTATATCGAGATGCGAAGGAGCTATATCAAAGTAGAAACAATGAATCTTGGTATTAATAATACTTTCTTCTATAATGTTTACTATTTACGCATACATCTCTGCACAATACATATTAATCTATTAATTAGTGGTTTTGTGTTAATAAATTTTTGGGCGTGAAAAGTTTCAGTAACATGTTTATAGGGCACAAAATAAGGGTGGATGATTAACTATTCCCACTAGTTTATCGACATGGGCCCGTCTTATTTGAGCTTATCGAATATTAAGTGCATTTGTGATTTGACATTTGACAACTAAATAGTTATCATCGAATATTAAATTAAGTGTATGTGTAATGTGTCTGAGTAAGAAATGTTGTGTCAGAGAATGGGTGACCGAAACAAGGGACAGAACCCCCCCCGCTCCTCCTCCTCTCTACATACTTTTGTCTGAGGAATAAATGTTGTGTCGAAGAATGGATGACCGGAACAAGGAACAAAAAGCGCACCCCCCCCCCCCCCCCCCTCTCTACATACTTCTACCGCACACCTCTCTCTCATATAACATTGCATATTCATCAATTAATTATTGGTTTTGACTTATTAATGTGTGTGAGGAAGGAGTGTTGTGCGGGAGAACGGGTGTGTGAAGCATGGATCGAAAACGTTCTTCAGCAATGTTTCATATCTTTGCGTAGATTTCCGCACATCGTCTCCACTACAATGTCCACACTGTGTCATTTTATTTGAGTTTTCCGAATACTAAGTACATTTGTTATTTCACATTTTTCAATTAAATAGAACAAGGAATAGAAAATTTCATTAATAATGTTTGTATCTCCGCATACATTCCTCATATGCACATTTTTACCACACACACCCCTTCCATATATTGATCAACAATTAATTAGCAGTTTTAGGTTATTAAAATTCATGGGATGAAGAAGCACTATCCAAGAAAAAGGGTGTGTGAAGCAAGGACCAAAAACATTATTTGGAAATGTTTCATACCTTTGGATACGTTTCCACATACTATATATTAATCAATTAATAATTAATGTATGTACGTTTGTATATATTCCCCCTCTACACACTTATTTCACAAACATTTGTTGTGCATAAGAGTAAATAATAATCAATTAATAATTAGCGATTTTTGTTTGTCAAACTTTGGGGCATCAATAGTTTAGTTTACATGTATACCATGTTATTACTACTACTACTACTACTACATAACATCTTTTCTAACTACTAATTCTATTTATTTTGTGCGCAAGTGCATTGGTAAGGTATTCAAAATAAGATATCGTGGATAACATATGATCATAACTTAGTACCAAATACATACCTTGAAATTTTAAAATGTAATATGGAAATTTTAACCACTAGTTCGTTTTATTATGTCCGTAGGTGCATCATCCAAACAATTATCATGCAATTTTTAGCATACATGTTGTCATTGCATGTTCGATTACTTTTCTGAGGAGATGGTTACAAAAATCTTTACTCTGTAGGATGTACGGTGGTTGTTCTAGTAGTTGCATTACATGAGGGATTTTCTCTCGAAGATCATTTTGAATGCAGATGCAAAATATGTAGCATTTTTGGTAGGTAAGTGGTGTGTCCTTGATTCCATATGTGAGTGTTAAAGTGTTTATACAATATATGTTAATACCCTGTAGCAATGAGGTATGCATCTCAAAAAGTGGATAATATACGAGTGCTTAAAAAATTTACCAACGTGTAGCAATCAGGTTTGAATTTTTTGAGTACTATGAATTTAAAACCTTTTTTTTTAATTATTTCTATATATTTTAGCTAATTCATATCTTTGGAGCAGTGAAGATGAACAAAAATAGAATATATATTGTTAAACATTGAGATAAATTTTCTAAAAGGTGGGTTTTTATTCAATTTAACATCGTTTTATTATTAGTCCATCCCCCACCATAGACTATAACACTCACATTGCTTCCAAAGTCCCTTGTTACATTATAGAACTCTATGTTGTTTTGTTATTTTTGTTATATAAAAGCGTACCTTTTCCAATTTTCAAGAAACATATAACACTTAAGACTTTTAGATTCAGGAGCATAACTATAAGGGAAAATGTATTATGAAAATCTCCATAAAACATTTGTGAAATTGTACATTTTTCATTTTTTAATTTAATATATGTAACAAGGAACTATAAATCAAAATATGTCGAAACTAAAATATATTTTGTATTTTACCTATATGCATAGAAAATAGTCTTTATATGGTAAATATGAACTTGATATTACAATATATGTTAGAAATGACTTTGCAATATATGGTTTTGTCCTCATAACCCAATTGTTACCTAATATCAATTATAATGTCATTTTAAGCAATGTTTTTAGTGCAATATTTGTGAACTCTAAAAAAATATTAGATTCTCAATTAGATTCAAATAAAAATATTGTCAATGATGTGGCGATGGACATGGACGAAGAAGTAGAGATGAAAATGAGAAAAATTATAGAAGAAAATATCATAGGAAACATGAAGAAAGGAGCATAAAAAATACAAGAAATAGAGAAAGAAAGGTAGTTATGTCCAAGTTTAGCTAATTTTATATTTGATTTCTTATTCTTTTCTTGAATTAATTTCGATTGAATGCTCATCACTAGGTAGAAAAATATCGTTTCTATGCCATTATTAATCAAAGATATCAGTAACAACATAGCGTGAAGCATTTTCCATGGTTTTTTGCTTGTTACATGCTATGAAGCCAACTCACAAAATAGAAGAAAAGATAGATAAAAGACTTAGAAATCAGCCTCTTTGAAGGGGTGACCTCCTTTACATTACATAATTGAAAAATTATTGGATGATACAAATGAAAAAACCTTCTTTATATATATCGGAGTCCAATGGGTCACAATACAATCTTAGTAGAAATAACAATAACAATGTAAGGGCAAAACAATTATAATAATGGGATTCTATGGGGCACAATAATAACAAAATGGGGACTACAAGGCATAACAATAACAATAAGGGGATACACTAGTATTATAGGGACCTAACATGTCCCTCTCCTTCAAAAAAATGTTGTCCTCAATGCTTGATTATTTCGTTATGCTTCTATATAAAATTATCACCCTCCCATGTGGAATGTTAAGTGGGTAAATTCTTCCACTTGCTGAGATACCCTAAAATTGATCAATTTCGTAGTTTTCAAGTTATTGTTTCCGTGACTACTTCAGGTTCCAATATGATTTTTCCTTCCTCGTCATATTTTGGAAATAATGTTTGAACTTCAATTTTGTCACATATAACCTTATTTAAGAATAAAACATGGAAAATTGGGTGCACTCGGGAAGGTGCATGCACCTCCAATCTATATTCCATAGTACCAATATTTTGCAAAAAATTTTAAGGACCATGGTACTCTGGAAATAATTTATTATCCTTCTCATCCAGGTGGATATCAATGGCCACCCACCTATTCCATTTGGACCTACACCATCAATTCTTGCTGCTTTTCACTTTCAGCACAAGTTACTATTTTTAGCAGGTTTTTGGCTCCTAAACTTTCAGAGCCATTTTAATCCATGTGGATACTGGTGGCCACCCACCTATTCCATTTGTACCCACATGATAAGTTCTTTCATTTTTTTAGTTGCGGCACAACTTACTATTTTTAGCATCTTATCGGGTCCTGAAATTTTGGAGCCGTTTTAAGGCCCTAAACAACATTTTTTTGGCGTCGCGCCACTGGCTAATATGCTTCCATTCCACAATATACATTTTCATTAAGAAGTTGTAGTCCTCGGATAGATATTTCTAACGATGTATCATGTGCATCAAATAAAGATAAGATGTCAAAGTTATGACCCCGATAAGTTGAAACACCAATTTACCCAAACGAGGCCCATAATTTTGGCGCTTCATATCCTACGGTTAGGTTTTTGGATATTTATGGTTTTGCATTATTTCTCAATGATAAATAGGCCTTTGAGCCTCATTGTAACACAGTTCAGAGGCATGTAGCCACCACATCTCTTCTCAGAGATAAGCTACCAGCGCCCTACCTATTTTATTCCCATTATCTCTGTAATCATAATTCTGTTATTTGATATTAATGAAATGAAGCGTTATTTCCACTTCATCCCTGTGTTTATGTATATTATGTATTTTATTGTGTTCCTACATAAATCTAGATCAGTGGTATCAAAGCGGTCTTCTCTTTCCTTTTCTTTACATGTCCCCAACGCAGTGACAGTATAAGGATTTAGGGCTTGATCAAGTTGAACCCTTGCAAGATCAACCTCACAAACCCCGACGACCTCTGATAGAAAGATAGGGTGCAGGCGCTAAGGAGATTTGTACTCTGTTCTTTCAATAATTTCATTCACCATGGGTTCTACTCAAACCAGGGAAGTCTACTTTAATTTCTTCTTTCAAATTCATTTATCAATTTCATGGAAATTGATTAATGAATACATTAGTCAGATCTTATATAAGCACCCAAATAATAATACCTTTGGTATTTTAAATAAAATACCTGAAACTATATCTCCCTTTGAAAGCGTTTAACTATAACTTGAACCCTTTTTTGGAATTTTTCATTAGAGGTAAATAACCTGACTCAACTCCTTTGGAACTATAATACTTCTTCTTATGAATGGAAGTTAACTTTCCCTCATAGTATAAAATACTTATGAATATATTGTTCGACCCTTTAAAACAAACACCAAATCTCGGGTTTATAACATTAACCCCATTAGCTCTCACAACGCGGCATTTTATTATATATTGAATTCAAGGTAATGAACGCCGCTCCAACCTTTTTTTAAACAAATATCTCAAAAGCACTGGCCATACCTCTTTTAACCTCCGTGCAAGTTCAATTGCGAAAACCGTTTGATCTTCCATCCTCCAGATCGAACGAACTGGACAAATATCACGTTTTTTCTAGGGTCGAAGGTTAACACATGAAATTTACCCGATATGGGTGGTATTGGTTCTATGACATGGCACGATTTCACTGGATCGGTTTTTATTTTGTGAAACCACTTCGAGCCCCAAACACCGCGCGATACTGCCCGTTTCTCTTCCCAAAACAACTCACTCACAAAGCTGGTAATTGAAGAGTGTTTAGCTTAGAATTCCATCGAAATGGATTTTTCTTCGTTAACACTATGTTTGGGTCTTTAACAAAGAAAACATTCCCGCTTAATGCTTTGAACGACTTCACTGATATCTCCTGACCAACAATAAATAACGCATTCACTCTAACTGAGGTCACTTCAATAGACAAAGGTTCTATCGATTAGACTGAGTTCAATACACCTTGTATAAACAAAGTTTCTTCTGTTATGCTAAATGGAAAGAATTGACTCTTGCACACATAATTCAGACATTTAATTATATTCAGAGGGTGAATAGGAGATTTCACACAGAAACTGACTTCTTTGCTCTTATGCTCAGAATCCCAAGGTCGAAAGAACGAATCCTTCGGGAAAGTACCAATAACACACAGAGGTAAACAATTTCACACTTTTATTAAAGACATAAAGAAAAAACCTCTCAACTCAGTATTCTCTGTAAAATTCCCCCCTTCCATTATATCAGGGATTACAATTTATAACTGTTACATGACTGTTCAGCTCCTCTCTGAGGATTGTTTTTATTCTTAACAAAAAAATGCCTAATTACATAATATTACTGAAATTCTATCAACAGAAAGGAAACAGACTGACACAAATCAAACTATTCAACTTCTTCATTTATTTAACTAATCCTATCTTCTCTAAGTGCAAGAGATAGTTGAGGTGTTGCCACCTTTGCTGTTACATTTCTTTGAATAATTTCGAACTCTTCTAGCCACAACATGTGGACAATTCTCTCACATTGCTGCCTAGTGTCCAATGCCCCTGCATCAGACTCTTGAGGGAAATTTTCTTCATGGACTCCTGTCCATGAGCTATTTCATAGAACTGCCTATCTTCTGCAACATAACTTCTGTTGTGCATGTCAGCGTTTCAATCCAAATTTCTGGCCTAACACCCCTTCCTAATCTTTCAAACCTGTTATCGTGGCCAAAAACTTTCATGTGCTACCTATCGTTGACCACTCCACCTAAAAATGCCTTGCATAAAGGTCTAAACCCGCCATTAAAATTTGTATCGAGCCCAGCCCTTGAGGTTTCAGCCCCCTCTGTTTTGATTCCCATGTGACCTGGGCGCAAAACCGTGTGTCAGAGGGCAAGGGGCTTAACGTTCAAAGTTTCGGGCGCGTCTGGAGCCGTCGAATTAAAAACCAATCGACGGAGCGGAGCCTTGCTTACCGTGGTGGTCCCCGCGTCCGTACCCGTTGCAAAAACCAGCGGTTTGTTCCGCACCACCACCGCTCGGCGGGCGGTATTCTCCATGGAGCCAGCGATTCCATTCAATAGGAGCTGCGTGTCCCTCTGTACGTCCCAAAACCATTTTCATTTCACGCATTATCGTTCAGTCGTAAGCCACGCAGCGGAATCCATCACCACCGTCCAATCTTAGAGCCTCCATCCAACGGTGACTATCCTCCGAAGCTGCACGTGTTTCAACGTACGTCCATCGCGTCCCTGGCCCACCACTTCATTGCTCTCCGATGCTTTTAAAACCATCAATCTCATTCAAAGATCGTGTGGCCCATAATCACTCGCATTTTTCCCGCTTGGCTATTCGTACGCCTACGTGTCATCACCCCGCATGTTCTTGCCATGTCGCCATATCATCGACGCCACCATTGTCTCCACCTCCACTCCCCTTGCACATGTGTCTGGTTTTTCTAATATATTTGCGAGTTTTGCAGGTTTATATGGAGAAGGAGCTGCCACAATATATCGCCTCCGTCGCAGAGGCTAAGATCTTCTCTAAGGACAGTCTTTAAAAACAGAAATTTAAGAACAAGGCTGGCAGTGGTTGCTATGATATGACCTCATTAATGGAAGCATACATAAAATCCATTGAACCCTAAAGACGTCTACAGAGGGAAAGATTACACAGCAAGAAATATTAATTGGGCGGAATACAAATATCAGTGAAGATCGAGAAAGCCAGTGCCCAGCCTTATGATTTTGAATTTTAATTCAAAGATTGGAAGACCAGGAGTACCATGCACAAACACAAGCAAACTCAAGGTTTTATTGTAGTATATTTTTCTCTTCCAGTCAAGTACAGAACATTTGTATATTTTATTCTTTGTGTCTTGTTAAGAGTAGATTTTCATCCTCAGCATTTATTTCATGAAGTAGTAGCAAAGTACTTGCACCAGTTCAGCACCATCAAACAGTATAGGCGGGTTTTTCTCGTCAATTTGTTTTAATGAGTCAATTCAATGTAAATTACCTACCTCATTCTCTATAGTTTTCATTCTTTCTTATGAAAGCCAAGAAAAAAGACATTGTAATGGTTCCAGATTTCTATCAGCAAACTGTGCAGTGAAAGGCTTTTGTATACATCTTGTAAAGTTTGTGTATGAAGGCTCAGAGCCCGTAGGGTTTCAGTGAGGAGGAGTTATAACTATAATGAGGATTCTGGTCTTTGGTATTTCACAGTATGTAATCTTTTCTTATGTGTTAATATAATATCTTGTTTCATGCTATTTATCTTCTTGTATCATGTTCTAGAATGCGAGTGGCTCACTGGTCTTAAGTAAGGATTCATCCTAGTTGGTGCCCATACTTGGATTAGTCAAGCACTTTAAATAAGCCTAGTCATGATATACTGTTCCATGTTCATTTCATCCATATTTTCTGCTATATTAGTTACTTGAGGAGGGTGCTTTTGAAACGCCATTGTCATGTATGGATTCTTAGTTGGATAAGCCCATATGTGGTTTTGTTGTGTATATGGGTATCAGCCTCATGCTAACTAGTATATTCTTCTTGTTTCTTCACTGCATCCACTTTCTGATATTTGATTTCTGTGGCATATTATTTGAACTGGCCCTCTTTGCAGTAAGTTGTCTCTTAACTGTCTGATGCTTTTGTATTGAAGTTTTGCATGTTGTTCCTATATTATTCTTATCTTTGTATTAGCTTCTGAGAGAGTTTGGTTCCATTTAAACTAATTTCCTTGTTTTGCAAGAGATAGTAAGAGAGCTTTTGGATTAACAACCCAAGCTATATTATGAGCTCCTTGCTATGATAAGATGTCCTAGGCATTGGTCTATGGCAACTCTAGGCTATCTCTAGGAGGGACAAGAATTGTCTACAACATCTTTCTGGTGCCGTTACCGGGGACGAATTTGAGAATATCAGTTTCCCTGGGCCTCGACAAATCGTTTTCACTCTCTAATCAGGTGAGCACAGAGAGTTGAAGAGTTTCTTATCTCTCACCTTGGCGACTCCACTGTTTTTTATTTGATAAATCTATTGGTAGTCCTGGCTTCTCGTAAGCCACATTTGAGATTGGACACATCACAGCCAAAAACGCCCGTGTCTGACCCAGAGAAGATCATTCATAAAAGAGTTTGGAAGGAGAGGAAATCAGTTCGTGCTGAAATCCCTAAATATTCTGTAGAAGATCATCCATCCTCTTCTTCTCAGGAAATCCCAGTGGAAAATCCTGACTCCACTGAGGAAAATCTCGAATATTACTCAGATAGCCTACCCAGGGGAAGTGCTAGAACCAAAGATAACCCTCATCGTACCCCTGAGGCCGAAGAAATTAAAGAAATCACAGAATTAGTCGCTGTTAACCATGAATTGTTTCCATCTACACCTCAGGCAGCTGTAAAATATATTCCTATTGTTATTCATACCCCACTTCCACCTCCTCCTCTTCCTCCATTTGTAAATCAGATCGTTGCACAACCCCCACCTTCTCCAATGGCTAATGTTCCTGCTTTCCTATTGAACAAATATGCTCCACTGGCCTTACCCCAAGTACTAAATGATATGCCACAGGATTATTTGAAGATTCTGCCTAGATTTAATGGAGAAAATGAGATTGATGCACAGAAACATCTTGAGGTCTTCTACGCTTTTGCAGAAAATTTAAATGTAGAACATCTGGATGTGGTCTTAAGATTATTTGTGCAATCTTTGGATGGTGAGGCCAGAAAATGGTTTAAGACCTTGGGAAATCGTTCAGTGACCACCTGGGATGTCATGGAGAATGCTTTTCTCAGGAAATGGGGAGAAAAGAAAGACCATGGACAGTGTCTTACTGAATTCAATACTCTTAAGAAGAAACATAATGAAGGAGTGTCAGAGTTTATTAAGAGATTTAATAAGTTATATCTAAATCTCCCTGCAAATATGAAGCCTCATCAGAACGCTGCAAAAGTTGTTTTCATTGCAGATTTTGACTCAGATTTCGATTTATCCCTCAGGGAGAGAAAGCCTGCCACCCTAGATGACGCTGAGTCAGATGCTCTTGAATTGGAAGCGAACTTTGCTTCCACTGGAAAATTAAAAGGGAAGGCTGAACAGGATGCTAGAAGGAGAGGTAAAGAAGAGGTTTCCTCCTCTAACTAGGAGAAAGATTCAGATAAGATGGATGAAATAAGAAAAATGATAAAGAAGATGGTCAAGCTTGAATTAGAGGCAAAGAACCCAGCTCCTAAGAATTTTTATAATGCCCCAAACAGAGGATACAATCCTCAGTATAAAAGACCACCACTGCAGATATTGCCAAGAGAAGCAAAGGAGCAGCAAGATCATGTACCACATCCCTTGTACCTGGAAGGTCCAGCAGATGACTCCACTGAAGATGCTGCTTATGAACTAGAAGATTCAAATCTTTCTTTCTCAAACCATGATGAAATGGAACGCCCATTGCAAGAAGAAGAAGAAGAAGCAGAAATTGACCATTATTGTAAATAATTTAATGATTTCATGCAAGCACATTTCAATAGAAGATACGATTTGAAATCTTGAAGGAAGCGTTTCCCCTATGATTCAATACAGGAAGAAGAGGAGGAGAGCAAAGAAGAGATTATTGAGCAAGATGAAAACAACGAGCTTTCTTTTGAAAAAGAGGAAATAATGGAGCAAGCCCCTGCTCAAGAGTTCATGGATCTTTTCACAGAGCTCAGCACAGCAGAGAAGAATATACCAGAGCTCCAAAAGGACTCAGCTCCAGTATACGATGAATCCTCCAGTTTAGAGAATGAAGGAGATTCTCTCTCTCAAGAGAGTCTTCTTCTCGATCCAGTGAAAGGAGATAAAATCCTGGTTGAAGCCTGCCTGCCAGATACTCTTAACTAGGTATCATTTCATGATCCTTATGTGC
Organism: Pinus albicaulis; assembly: GCA_034641835.2. NCBI lineage: Eukaryota > Viridiplantae > Streptophyta > Pinopsida > Pinales > Pinaceae > Pinus > Pinus albicaulis. The sequence continues at coordinate 455,925,963 of CM076573.1, forward strand.
ATTTCCTGCAAACATTTGGAGAAGGATCAAGGGTCCTTTCTAGCAACATGTTGCCAGTAGAGAGAAAATTTTTCAAAGCTGCTATTGTGGAACAAAAAGAAGAGATCCCACTGCCTTTCAAAATACAAGAAGAAGGCGATCAGGCTTTCAAGAGCCATATTGAAGAAAGCAGTGGGAAAAGTAAGTTCCAGACAAAAGAAATGCTGGACATGGAAATTGACAGCATCAGAAGATTGATGATGAAGGTGTCTCAGAAACAATAGATAGCAGCAAGAAAGCAGAGAAAATTTGGCAATGGAAGAACAAGAACAGAAAGTGAAAGCATAGCTGGAGGCAAGTTGCAGAACAAAATATGGAAACATAGAAGGGTACAGTTGAAGAATAATGCAATCAATGGATACCAGCAAAGCAAAGTATGGGACCCAGGAGGCAAATACAACTTGGTGTATTATATTTTACATTAGTTTTCTTTTTGTTTCATCATTCTTTGAATAATGTGTGTGCTGATGAATTATAGAGTGAAAACTAGAGGTGCTGAAATGTAGAATCAGCAAAAGAAATGATCGGATGGTCTGCATGTTCTCGGCACGTCCCAGGATGAACGTACCGTCCCCAGATGGAGCCGATGTTGTGCATGTTAGCCTTTCGATCCAAATTTCTGGCCTAACACCCCTTCCTAATCTTTCAAACTTGTTATCGTGGCCAAAAACTTCCATGTGCTGCCTATCGTTGACCACTCCGCCTAAAAATACCTTGCATAAAGGTCTAAACCCACCGTTAAAATTTGTATCGAGCCCAGCCCTTGAGGTCTCAGCCTCCTCTATTTTGATTCCCATGTGACCTGGGCGCAAAACCGTGTGTCAGAGGGCAAGGGGCTTAATGTTCAAAGTTTCGGGCGCGCCTGGAGCCGTCAGATTAAAAACCAATCGACGGAGCGGAGCCTTGCTTACCGTGGTGGTCCCCGCGCTCGTACCCGTTGCAAAAACTGGCGGTTTTTTCCGCACCACCTCCGCTCGGCGAGTGGTATTCTCCATGGAGCCAGCGATTCCATTCAATAGGAGCCGCGCATCCCTCTGTACGTCCCGAAACCATTTTCATTTCGCACATTATCATTCAGTCGTAACCCGTGCAGCAGAATCCATCACCACCGTCCGATCTTAGAGCCTCCATCCAACGGTGACTATCCTCCGAAGCTGCATGCGTTTCAACCTACGTCCGTCGCGTCCCTGGCCCACCACTTCATTGCTCGTCGATGCTTTTAAAACCGTCGATCTCATTCAGAGATCGTGTGGCCCATAATCACTAGCATTTTTCTCGCTTGAGAAAGTCCTCCGCCATGTCATCTGTTTCCCTTGGTTGTTCGTACGCCTACGTGTCATCACCTTGCATGTTCTTGCCATGTAGCCATATCATCGATGCCACCATTTTCTCCACCTCCACTACCCTTGCACCTGTGTCTGTTTTTTCTAATATATTTGCGAGTTTTGCAGGTTTATATGGAGAAGGAGTTGCCGCAATATATCTCCTCCGTCGTAGAGGCTAAGATCTTCTCTAAGGACAGTCTTTAAAAGCAGAAATTTAAGAACAAGGGTGGCGATGGTTGCTATGATATGACCTCATTAATGGAAGCATAAATAAAATCCATTGAAACCTAAAGACGCCTGCAGAGGGAAAGATTACACAGCAAGAAATATTAATTGGGCGATATACAAATATCAGTGAAGATCGAGAAATCCAGTGCCCAGCCTTACGATTTTGAATTTTAATTCAAAGATTGGAAGACCGAGAGTACCATGCACAAACACAAGCAAACTCAAGGTTTTATTGCAGTAGATTTTTCTCTTCCAGTCAAGTACAGAACATTTTTATATTTTATTCTTTGTGTCTTGTTAAGAGTAGATTTTCATCCTCAACATTTATTTCATGAAGTAGTAGCAGAGTACTTGCACCAGTTCAACACCGTCAAACAGTATAGGCGGGTTTTTCTCGTCAATTTGTTTTAATGAGTCAATTCAATTTACATTACCTACCTCATTCTCTAGAGTTTTCAGTCTTTCCGATAAAAGCCAAGAAGAAAGACATTGTAAGGGTTCTAGATTTCTATTAGCAAACTCTGCAGTGAAAGGCTTTTGTATACATCTTGTAAAGTTCTTGTATGAAGGCTCAGAGCCCGTAGGGTTTTAGTGAGGAGGAGTTATAACTGTAATGAGGATTCTGGTCTTTGGTATTTCACAGTATGTAATATTTTCTTATGTGCTAATATAATATCTCGTTTCATGCTATTTATCTTCTTGTATCATGTTCTAGAAAGCAAGTGGCTCACTGGACTTAAGTAAGGATTCATCCTAGTTGGTGCCCATGCTTGGATTAGTCAAGCGCTTTAAATAGGCCTAGTCATGATATATTGTTGCATGTTCATTTCATCCATATTTTCTGCTATATTAGTTACTTGAGGAGGGTGCTTTTAAAACTCCATTTTCATGTATGGATTCTTAGTTGGATAATCCCATATGTGATTTTGTTGTGTATCTGGGTATTAGCCTCATGCTAACTAGTATCTTCTTCTTGTTTCTTCACTGCATCCACTTTCTGATATTTGATTTCTGTAGCATATTATTTGAACTGGCCCTCTTTGCAGTAAACTGTCTCTTAACTGTCTGATGCTTTTGTATTGAAGTTTTGCATGTTGTTCCTACATTATTCTTATCTTTGTATCAGCTTCTGAGAGAGTTTGGTTCCATTTAAACTAATTTCCTTGTTTTGCAAGAGATAGTAAGAGAGCTTTTGGATTGACAACCCAAGCTATATTATGAGCTCCTTGATATGATAAGATGTCCTAGGCACTGGTCTATGGCAACTCTAGGCTGTCTCTAGGAGGGACAAGAATTGTCTACAACAACTTCCATCATCTAGGTAGCATCTTCATCTGGTTGGTCCTTATATTTGATCAAATACTAGAAATATTCTTATC